>CM062810.1:646420754-646971970 GCA_031772625.1 Pinus tabuliformis | reverse complement strand
AAATGTGTCAAATTTTCTATACCACATCCTTGTGACTATTTAACCTATAAAGAGAAATTTTTAACTTGCATAGCAATTCTTTCTTACCCTTCACCGCAAAGCCTTCAAGTTGCTTCATGGAGATATGTTATTCTATATCCCATGAGTAAATTAGTCTTCACATCCATCTGTTCTACCTCAAAATCAAAAGCAACAACAATAGATAAAAAGTAATCTAATAGAAGCTACCTTGGATATGGGATGAAAAATATCACCAAAATCAATTCCCGACACTTGGAATAAGCTTTTGCTACCAAACAGATTTGTATTTCTCCACCTTTCCTTCTGCATTCATCTTCTACTTGAATATCCATTGTTTCAATGGGTTTCCTCTAGCTGGCAACTCCACTAGATTCCAAACTCATATTTGTGCAAAGATCCATTTCATCAACCATGCCTCTTTACAGAGTTTTCCATCCTCTAAATCTACTAATTCCCTTACAATTATGGGATCATCATGAGTAGTAGATAAAGAAAAATTTGAACAAAAAGCAGATGTAATATAGCTTTCTGGCTTCCTCTTTCTCAAATTGATCTTCTCATAGTTGGAGTTTGTGGCTCTTCATCTTCTGATTTCTCTTCTGCTGTCAAGTCCAATTCTTCCTCATTTAGCTCAAACTCTATCTTCTCAAGTTCCTTGGTAGGACTTCATGTTTAATAACATATTTCATCTCTCTAAACACCACATCTTGATTGCACACAACCTTCCTTGTTTCTAGGTTTCAAAGCTTATAACCTTTTAAACCATATTTATATCCAATAAACATGAAATTTTAAGATTTACTCTCCAACTTTGTTCTTTTCTCCTTTGGAACATGTAACATGCATCACATCCAAATACTCTCAGATGTGAAAGAGAAGGTTTCTTACCAGTCCATACCTCTTGTGGAGTCTTATGCTCTAGCGCTGATAAAGGATATGTTGACCAGGTAACATGCAGTCTCCACTGCCTATGCCCGGAATTCATGTCCTAACCCAGCACCATTGAGCATGTTTCTTTCCTTTCCATCAATGTCTTGTTCATTCTTTCTACAACTCCATTTTACTCAAGTGTGTATGGAGTAGTCTTCTACCGTGCTATACCACAGTTCTTAGGGAACTCCTCAAATTCCTTCTTGCAAAACTCTCCACAATTATCTGTCCTTAGCACCTTTATCTTCTTCTTTGTCTAGTTTTCCACCAGAGCCTTAAATTCTTTAAACCTACCAAAGACCTCAGATTTCTTCCTAAGGAAATATATACATGTATTCCTTGAGAAGGAATCTATAAATGATACATAGTACAAAAACTTTCCGAGATGGAACTGACATATGTCCAAGCACATCACTCTGCACAATCTCTAATATATGTTTCACCCTCTTACCACTAGAGGGGAAACTCACCCAATTCTGCTTCCCATATACATAATTTTTCGCAGAAATCAAAATCTAGAGAGAAATTATACATACCTTCTACCATACAATTACAATGAAGTATTAGAAGGTCATTTTCTCTAATATGTCCAAGCCTTTGATGCGATAACATGGTCTTTTCTCCAGAGACCCACTATATTTTTTGCTCCACTTTTAGGAACCACAAAATTGTTGCACCCATCAATAACAGTGCTACCTTGAAGCTTGCGTAGAGTTCCAATCTAAACTCCCCGTATCAATACCAGTGCTCCCTAAACCATCTTCCAGGTATCTTTATCGAACACTGTTTTTACACCTGCATCATCCAACTTTCTTACAAAAACTAGATTTTTGGCAAATGCGTGAATATGCAGAACACCGAGAAATGTTCTAATCCTTCCAGTTTAGAACTTCAACTTGACTTTTCCATGATCAATGATTCTAACCTTCTTATGATCCCCTAAGAAGACATCACCACCATCATATTTCTAGTTTTCTCAGAACCACTCACTATGGGGAGTGTAGTGAAAGGATCTACCTAGTCAATCAACCTTGCCTCATGTATACATGTGTACTTGAAGAAGAAGCCAAGTACACATCCCCACATTCATATGAGGTGGTTTTCACCTTTGCAGATGGAGCATCATCAGATCCCTTTCCTCTCTCAGGAGCTTTAGATTTACAGTCCCTTTTGCAGAGCCCTTCCTTTCCTCATTTCCAGCACACCTTTACATGTTTTCTTGGAGATTTAGATCTCCCTCTAGACTTAGATCTCCCACTTGAGGAATTATTTTTATTTTTGTTTTGGGACCATCCTCATACATACAAGGCATCACCATTCTGGCCCTCCATATTTTTTTGTCTCATCTCTCCTCCAATAGTAAGGATGAGACTATTCCATCAAACTGTAAGGCAGTTGCATTAATACCTATTGCAACAACTAGACTATCCCATCAATCTAGTAGAGAACACAAGAAACTAATGCACTTATCTTCATATGAAATTTTAATATCAACAGATAATAACTAGCGTACCACTGTATTAAATGTGTTGAGATACTCTATCAACATGTCTCTATCTTTCATCCTCGGTTATACAACTTTTTTCATAGGAGCAACTTATTCACAAGAGACTTAGATTGGTACAAAATCCCTAACTTGTCCCATAAAGCCTTTGACGAAGCTTCCCCTAATACATTTAGCAATACCGAATCTCAAAAAACATTTTGCTCTTTTCCTTCAGATCCAACTTTGCCTAGTCTTAAGCTGACATTATTGTTGGTTTGCTACCCAAATCTAATGCGATCCAATGATCTTTATCCACCAGCGAATCCTCCATATTGATTTTCCACAACTCAAAACTGTGACCATTAAACCTCAATATCTATGTTTCCACTGCTCGCCATCTTCTTTCACCGTAAGAATTGATCCCACAAATCTCCCACTAAACAGTGTCTAGCACAGGCCTGAGAAAAAACCCCTTAGTAGCAAAGGCATCCCCTTGAAGCCAAAACAAAACTGATACCAATTGTAGGTTTTAACCCCGTATAGAAACTACTTGCATACGAATTCTAAAAATAGAAAATAAACAATGGAGAGAGCATAAAACTTAAAATAGATATCCACATAAATTTTTCCCTCGATCCCAAAACTGGGACTACCAGATTGATTTTTCATTATTTTCCTTTCAATGTTACAATACATATATATACATGTCGAAGCATCCATAAACCCCAATCCATTAACCCTAGATTATAACATAACCGTAGTTCTCTTGACCATATCTACAAAATACCATGGACGGAAAACCATCATGGCCAAAATCATGTGTGAAATCCATGCATAAAACCCTAGGTAGGTCCGCCCACCTAATATAGGTTCCAAAAAAAAAAAATTCAGGGTCGCTACCGTGGAATCCTTTGAACCCACTGCAGTTCCCAACACAACATACAAGGGGAGTTTTTTCCCCCTGTAACCCCCCACGCGTGGGGTAGTCGTGGAAAGAATATAACACAACCAAACAATGCCTTAGCCTTTTGTGCTTCAAATATACACCTCAAGTGACATCATATCATCTTCAAACTTTAGTTCAAGTTCACATTTAAAACATCAGGACAAACATAGATTTCCAGTCTTTTTTTTGGAAAAAAATAATATTATAAAGTAGTACCTACAAATTATTATCATATTTTAGGAATATGTTATGTATCTAGAGGTGTTGAGCTGGTAGGGGAATATGTACTGGTTCCCTTTCCCATGGTGGTTGTCTCTTTTTGATTTGAGATTAAGATTGCTTCTCAGCATTGGACTTCATTTTGGTGCATCACTTAATTCTATCCTCTAATCGATCCCTGGAGTGACTCTTGACAAGAGTTTATGGTCCCATACTTCAGAAGAGGAAGAAAATGAGCTCTAGACTCTCTTGGTTATTCAAGTTTGGGGTTATGAATTTTTGTATTAGTAATGTTAGAGAAGTCCGCTGTGAAAGAAGTGTCTTTGAATATTTCATCAATCGTGATTGAGGCTTCAGGACAAATTTACATGTTGTGAGCCTTGCGGAATTCATTTGTTTAGTGCAAGAAATTGGATTCTGGGGTTCTTTGATCCCAATGTAAATATTAATGGAGCGGATGTTGATGCTTGGAATGTCTTGGAAATGTAACTAGATTTCGTCTTCATAATTGTCAGTGTACTTCTATTAATATGTATTTCACGTAAAAACAAGAGAAGAAAAAAAAAATTATTATTATTATTATTATTATTTTCAGTCAAAAGCATGTTCTTCATGCTTGTAGGGTTATTTTAGTCAAAATAAAATTTGTCATGAGTCAAACAAATATTATTGAGTCAAAGTCCCATTTGGACTATTTGTTAGAAAAATAAAATCATTTTATTTGAGTCAAAAACTCAATTTTGTTATCCATAAGACCAAGTCGGTCATCCTCGCAAGTTGGCCTAGCGAGACACCTATTCAAACTCCTTGACATGTACAAATAGAAGGAAGCTTGGCCTCATTTTATTACACACCACCAGTCACTTGATTTATACGCAAGAAGAAGAATAAAAACCAATAACGTAAAAGGAGAGAGGAGGTCAAATAAGAGAGAAAATAATTTGATTTTAGCCCTAATTTTGTTCACACATGCTAGTTATTCTCCATTTTTACTAAGTGTGTCATAAGGCTGAAATTTCAAGGGTCGGATTTTCATGGATTGACTAGAATTTAGAGAGTTGACTTGCATTGATTTTTTATTTTGATTTGATGGAGATGTCTTGGAGGAGGGTTGACTTGGGTCTGTGTGGAAATTTTGATCTTTTTCTTGGGCCTTGGATATCTTACTTTGATCAGATTCTATAAGAAGAGTATTTTTTTTGGGTTTCCCCCTTGTGGGGTTTTTTCCTGGCTTGGAGCCTACACCTTTGTGTTCTTTGTCTCTTTTGATCTTCATGTTTTGTATTTTCGTAATCACTTGATGAAGAATAGAACATAAAATTTAATAAAAATCCAATAAAAATTCACAAGTAATTATCAATTAAGAGAAATATACCCTAATATATAAACTTCTTGATTTCTCAACATCATGGTGGCTTTGAATTTGGTGGTTAATTCTATGATTTTGAAAAGACTTAAGTCGGTGGCAGAGGACTATTTTATAGGATAATTTCAAAGTACTTTATTTTTCTTTGTGTTTTTTATATGGTTGATCATAATTTTCTTGGCTGCAATATGTCTACCTATTAAATGTATGAAATGCACGTGGCTTATTCGAGAGCTTTGTTGCATTAAAATCTTGAGTTCTTTTTGCAACGCAGTACACCAAACATGTCAGTTCATTATTTGTCTAAGGTAAGGTTGATCATGATTTTGAGCATACTGTCTTAGGTATCATATGGCATCATATTGAGAAATCTAGGTTATTATTATTAGGTAATTTCGCTTCAATTAGGAACTGCTTGTGAATGATTTTACTTCTTTATATTACGATCTTCTTTACTTAGATTATTACTTTCTTCTCCATCAAACAATTACCAACGCATGAACATAAATAGACAAGAGACATAACATGTAGGCTATCTGCCAGGGCCAAAACCTCTCACTTTTGAGAGGAAAACCCGCACAAATTCTTCTTATAGAGATTCCAATTAACGAATACCAAGACCAAGACCCTTGACCTATTAGCCACTCCAAGATGAAGACACTAATTCTTTGATCTTCATCTTGAATTCTCTTCCTCTTCGACCCTCTTCATGTTGAGATCATCTCTTCAACGAGCTATAGATATACTAGTCAAGGCACTAAAACATGTCACCCAAAATGTGACCTCTGTAACAACACCGAAACACAGTCATAGATCTAGGAATTATAACTTATTTATACCACAGAGTGCTCTCCAAGATAGCACTAAAATTTGGACTTTTCAAAGGACATAGTTGTACTATATATAAGATTCTATCACATGGTGTTCTTCTGCTGTAGCACCAAAACCCTTCACTCATGATATCCAAAATGATATAACCAGACAACACTTAAATGGCTTTAAATTTTACCTTGTTGTCAATTCGTTGTCCCATCCAAACTGAATTCACTTTACTAGAGATCTAAACCTCCATTTGTTAAGTCCATCCGAAATTCTAGCTGTGATTTCCCATCGAATTCAGAGATTTGAACTTGAATTTTATGCTACGCATCCGAGACCACATAGAGGTCTGTGAAATTCTCACTGTATTCATCATAGAAACCTTAGATAATTTGAACTTTTGTTCACTTTTCTTTATCATTGAAACTTCAGAGGAGTCCAAAATGTAATTGTGTTAATGTGCGGTGTGTTCACACCTTTTTTTAGTTGTTTGTCCTGTGTATTAAGCCTACATGACATTTCGAATAGATGTGACTCCAAATGAGTTGAGTGGACATGAGATTCCTTTTGTTTTGAGGCCGACTTCAAGAGCAGAACTAGTTATTGTCATTCGAGGGATTTCTAGACATATTCTAGACTCAAAATACATTGCTATATCCCCAAGAAGGTTTCTTCATACATGACATAGACTCTTTGACTTTTAATTACCAATCCTAAGTCTCTCAATGGGATCCATATAAAATAAAATCACTTTCTCATGAAACCAATGAAACAAGTATTACAAAAAAAAAATTATTTTTCTTCATTACATCATTTACAAAAGTCAGAATTCTATGTCATTATGATGTATGAACCCAGTTACAATTTTCAACACTCCCTCTTAACTAGGGAGGTATTCATAATGGTACTTGGTCATTGTCAATCTGAATAATTTCTCATAAGAAGAATCATATTGGTAACCCATCTATCTAGCATCATATCAATCATCATTGTCACATAACAAGGCCTTCACTAACAACTCTATCCACATGATTAGAGCATAATGATTCATAGACACCAAAATCATTGTCTCTCAAGGTACGTACTCCACCCAAGTGTTCACAAAGTATGACCTTCTTTGGAATATTCTTATATTGGATATCCAGTCCTCAAAGAATAATGTTCCATGACTACTCTTATCTTGGATGCCCTATCTCATCCTCAAAGAGTATCAGAAGTCAAATGATTACCTAGTCCTCCATCCTCTCTTCCCAGGTGAAGGAAAGAATGATGTGTCTATCTCTCCCTCTCAATTGGGGAGGACATATCAATTCCAATAATGGAATGTACTCATTACTACATAAGGAATGTACCTAAGCTCCCTATTGGCTAAGGAATTTCCAAGTTTCTCCCAAGTAAAAAACATTCTTCCAAAATCCCTCTTAATTAGGGACCTACAACAGCTCCTTTACCAGATCCTTAAAGAGCTCCTTCCTCCGATGTCATGAATTTATTTTTCCATGAGTATTCATATTTTGTGGTGTATTTCATAGGGCACAGACTATCCATCACTTTTATCAACAAGTCAGTCATTCCATCATTCCTTTCATCAGAAAGTGATCTGGCAGTCTTCACTTGCCCTTGCTTCATTTCATGTTGCTTTCTTCATGGCACATTTTCTGGAAGGATTTTACATCCTTCTATATGGTCCTATTGGAATTCATCCACAATTATTTCCTTTGGCAGCACTGCATAAGCCCATCCAGATATTTGTTCAAAAATAAGAAATGAACACTTAATCAAAATTACCTTTGTGATGGTCTTTCATCATGACATCTTCCTATAGGTATCAACATCCTGCATACATGTTGACATGTCTCCCAAAGATATTTATTGTCAAGGGTCTTCATCTTTTTCAAACTTCCATCAGAGTCTTCATATCTTTCCAGGAGATTTCATAGTCAAATCTTCTTGGTATCTTGGATGTTTATTACCTTTATCATGGTTGAATATTTTAAAATCTCTTCCTTCCTTTCTTCACACATTCCACTCCCAATATATTCCAATCAGAGGTACTTAGTTGTATTCAACCACCTCATACTTCATATGCAGACATATTATGATGATTTCATCTAGTGTGGCTTATGCCTTCCTCCATCCTTTCAGAGGAGGAGATCATTTTCCCTCGATCATGCTTCTTAAGAGAAAAGTAGTGATCCATGTTTCCTGCAACCATTCAATATTAAAATATAATATTAAATACAAGCATACATACCTCATTTAAATTTAGGTCATCTAAGCTTCTTTCAGTAGCTTCCTTGATTGAAAATATCTTCAACCCCTTGATCTGCTTCATCTCTTATGCCATCATACCATCATCCCATGAACTCCACAAGTTGGAGTTCCTAATAAAAAATTGCTTCCTTTCTATATCAGTGAACCTTGTGATGAGGATTCCATCTGAGAATCTTGAGGATCTTGTATATCCCTTCTCTGTCAAATGTTTACTTTTTCACTTCATGTATGATGAGCCTTGTCGTGGATGACCTCTTCATTTCCTTAAGTTTTCAATGTGGTTTCCATGAGCAAGATCCTTCATATTTTATTGCTATGGATTTTTTTCTAAGCATACCTCATTGATCTAATTTAGAATATTAGAATTTTGTGCTAAGATCCTTAGATTATAGACAAAATTCTTTCATTTTGCTTAAGGATTCATGAATTTTTTCAAGTGAAATGATGAGTTTTTATGTTAATTTTATGAGCAATTTAACATAATAAGAGACTAAACAATAGCATAAACATGTATGTAACACCATCAAAAGCACATTAAAATAGGAACATGATAAAGGAGTTCACCCCTCATGGGCTACGTCTCCTTGGTCCAGCTTCCAATGGCTTGGGCCTCTCTATTATGCTCAAAACTGTAAAAAAAAAAAAGGTGTTTACAATGCTCAAATGCTTCTAAAACATGCTCCAATGAGTCCATAATACTCATAAATGGTACCCCAACCTCTTTTTTACTCTTCATTTGGTCGAAAATTGCCTTAGTTATGACTTGTTCCAGTCTTTCCACAATTTCCTCCTCCAAATATGGCTAACTTCTAGTTAAATTCATTATCAAGAGTTAATTCTGGCAGTTTCGTCAAAATTGGTGGTCCCACCAACTTATCCACCAACGAACCCGTCTATCTCGTGGTTAAGGTCGAGTGGTCATATGAAAGGTGGTTAGGTCTGGCGGTTAAGGAGATGATTCTGGTCATAAACTATTAGCACCGACAACCCCATCCTAAATCGCAATCAGCGGGAACCGGTGTGTCTTATGGTTTGTGAATGCAGCGTGGGCGATGTGTGATTGCAATAAGAAGAGGACCCGATGGACTATCAACTACATTATAACTTGTATCGCATTCGTAAAATATCACAATCGACAGAGCCAGGGTAAAATATATAACCGAACTTTGAATTGTGAAATATGGGATTGCGATATTGCAATCACAACCTGATCCTATCGGGGCCGATTCCATAACACCTCCCTTCTACAATGTGCGATTACGATCATTACATCGCAACCCTGACTTGTTATGGGGTTGATTCTTTAATGGCAACCCATCTGCGGTATGTTAGTTAAGAACCAACCTGCGAGCGAGGTGGTAAAGCTTGGTTTTGTTGTGGGTGAGGTCGTGGGTTCAACCATGGCCTCCCCACATAAAAATTTATTTAACCTTTGAGAGGGCACGTGGCGGCCTCTAGGTTTTCCATGTGTCATCCTCTCATTGGTCCACCTATATAGCCCTCAACTAATATCATCCAACCAACTCATGCCTGTACGAACATTGTTGGTGTCCAAGCGTGAATACCTATTCAACCCTTTTCTACATTTAATTTATCAATCTTGGTGTGTACATTATTTCAATTTAACATGCAAAATATATACAGGTAGCAATGACACAATCCAATCGCCAATCTTAGATTCAATAACTGAGTTAACTAAATCACCATTGTGACAATAAACAAGAATAAATTGTAGAACTGTAAAAATAATTCACAGAAATTAATTAAAGTACTGTAGCAACAATTGAAATAAACCAACACAATTAAAATAATAACACATGGAAATAACACAACACCTGATCAGAAGAGTGGGCCCAACTCCCTGACCAAGGCTGCAGTGGATTCACAGCTTATAGAGAGAACAACAAAATAGCTTGCATTCAATTAATTAAATAGTCTTTTGTTACGATATCAATCTCTTGCACGGCTAACCTCGATTCACAACATTGAAACCCTTCTTATACAATACACAGAGAAAGTTGTCTCTCAATATGGCAGCTAATGTCTATCAATATACAATCGTTGAAACAGCCAACTAGTTGCCAAGAGAAAGACAAGAAAGGTCTAGAATAGGCCTGGAATCTGTTATGATGTTACAACACTTGCCGATATGGTGTTGGAATCTCATAATCACTTCTATGATTTTCATCCGTGACCTTTTACCACCAGATCTATGGAAATGTCAAAATTAGTAACTTGCATAGGTAAAATCTCCATGATTGTTACTTCATTAATTAAATATTCTAGGAATTCAATGGAAGAGGGTTTACCTTGTGCATTTAGAGAAATTATTAAATATAAATTATAAAGAGTGAGAGAGAGAGTGAAAATGGACAGAAAAAGTATGCGGATTTGGCACCCAACATCTCCCCCCAACTGGTCTTTTTGCATGCCCTCATGCAGCTTTTCGTCTCTTCATATCTGGATTGGATTGGCTGTGGTTATGATGAAGCTGAGTAAGGTTGTATTCCTTAGCCATCTCTGTCCTAGGAGGTTTATATCCTTCTGTCATAAGGACATCCTTCCACCAATCATTGCTCACATTGACTAGTACAAAATGGCTAATTAGTTACTGAAAAAACGACTAAAATTTGCACATAAACGACTATTTTTTAGTAGATGATTAGTGGTAGCTAATTTACGGTAACTTATAACGCAGCCAACTTTTAGCCATTTTTAGCTTAGTCATTAATTTTTTGTCTCAATTTCATCATCTAGTAATATATTTAGCCATAAATTTGGTTAGTAATTTAGTCATTGATTTAGTCATTAATTGTCATAATTAATGATCAAATATACAACAAAATATATTACTATAGGATCACCCAAGAAAACCAATTAATGACCAAATAAATATGACCAAAAATGTTGATCGTGTTATAAGATACTGTAAATTAGCTACTAATACTCATATATATGCAAATTTTAGTCATCATTTGAAATCATTTAATGACCAAAGAAATATGACTGAATTTTTGTAATGTTATAAGATACTGTAAATTAGCTACTAATAGTCATATATATGCAAAATTTAGTCGTCATTTGTAATCATAAATTTATCATTTGAATTAGTCATTTATTTTTTTGGGTAGTTTTATATTCATTACATAAACGACTAATTTAGTAGTTAATATTCATTTCATTTACTTTCATTAATAATCATTATAAATAACTAATTTAGTCGTGTATTCATTTTATTTGTGTTCATCATTAGTAAATATGAACTACTAATTTAGTAGTTTTAGATTGATTTTATGTGTTCATTATTAATCAACATAAATCAACTAGTATGATTTTAAGACTAAAAAAAATCATACAATGTGCATGTCTATGTAATATAAAAATGCAAAGTTACATATGTTAATTATTATACTAAACAATATCAAGTGCAACTATAAATAATTTCAACCACATAAAGTATATTATATGAATGTCAAGTATTGCAATAAGCGTTTCCAATTTAATATTGGTTGCACCAAAATTTACACATGAAATGTTGTTTCATTACTTCAAAACATTATCATTTTGTTTCCAAAGAATTGTAGGTGAATTCACCAACTTCGAAAACATGACCATCAATATCTATGTGTGTCTTATGCAAGATATTGGCTCTAGGGGTATCACTAGACCCATTCTCTTCTCTCTCTTCTTGCATTTGTCACTCCAATGTTATTGTTCTCTTCTTTCTCCAATTCTTGCTTCTTACAATCAATATTAAGTTCTTTTTCTGAAAACAAAAGAAAATACAATGCAGAGTGTAAGTCATGAAATAAGATGAAGACTAGAATATCAAATAAATTATAGTATTTAATATTTATATGACATATACCTCAAGATCAACAATGTCAAAGCCATCTTTCCCCATAAAAGAAAGAAATTTGTAAAAGATTTCTTCAGTTGGGAGATAGTGGCAGCTATGTGCCCAGATGACCTATATAAACAAAGCAAATAAAATGTCACCATAGAAAAGAACACCTTAGTATCTTAGTATTCAACCTTCATGGAAAACTTAGGCACAATCATGCCAACTAAGTTACATGCTAAAAAGCTCAAGTTGTAGATAACTTGTGAAAAAAAATATCTGAGATGTGATGTCTAATCCTTGTCATTTTATTCAAAACAACATTTCATTCTCTAACGCATGAACTCGATCAAGTATATAAACAACATGAAAGTAAAATTTTCTAATAGTCATGAAAATATTTTAACACAAAACAACTAAAAATATTTCAATCAATATCATGTAATACTAATTTCATCTTCAAGATTTGGTTTTTGTTTAAATGGACATGATACCAAGAATTTTCAATTTCATAGTTAAAAGACAAAAAAAATTGTTCAAAATACAATCAAACAATAAAGAGAAGATACCATGGAATGGACATTACAATTATAAAAGAATTGTTTCCCTGTCCACCAATATCATGTCTGGAATTCCTAAAAAAAAATCTTGCCCAGAATAAACAATGAGGTGAAAGAACCAAAACCTTAAAAACCGTAGGAATAGCTACTAGAAAATTTTCCAAAGTCGATGGCCCAAGTACCTAAAGGATCTCCAAGAACAAATGAATCATATCCAAGTCATGCTCTGCATTGTCTCCGTATCCTTTTTCCGATCACATTTCCTGTAACTTGTCACTCCAGATTCAAATAATAATCAAACAAAGGCATTGACATTTATTTTTATCTTTTATATGTATAAAATTTGAATCTAAAAATATTTTAACACAAAACAACAATAATACTAATATTATCTTCAAGTTTTGGGTGTTGTTTAAATGGATATGATACCAAGTGTGTTAAATTTTATAGTTAAACAACAAAACAAATTCAAAGTAAAAGTTAAAAATACAATCAAACAATAAAGAGAAGATATCATGGAATGACCGTTGAAATATATATATATATATATATATATATATATATATATATATATATATATATATATATATATATATATATATATATCCATGAGTGTCTGACATTCCTAAAATTGCTTGTCCAAAATAACCACGAGGTGAAATAATAACAAAATTTAAAAAACATAGGAATCCTTCCTAGAAACATTTACAAAGTCAATGGATTAGGGGCCTGAAGGATCTCCAACAACAAATGAATCATATCCAAGACATTCTCTTCATTTTCTCCCCATCCTTTTTCCAATCCCATTTCTTGTAATCTGCTCACACCCAATTCCGGTAACATTCAAATGAAATATTTTATATTTTTGTAGAAAAAAATGGAGATCTGTCAAGCATGTTAGATGCATGGTACAGATACTCTCAAAATATTTGCAGAAAATAATATTAAAATATTTTATATTTTTGTAAAAGAAATTGGAGATTTGTCTAGTAGGCGATTGCATGATACAAAAATTGCTCCAACATATGTATCCATAAATACGGTGGATCTTACTCATAGATATTTGCAAAATATTTGTCAAGCAGGAAACATGTACGGTTTTAGAGTCCTAGTTGTGTGAATGTTTGAAATATTTGATGCATATTCGGTTTGGTTCTTATTTGTTTGAGCTCTGAAGGCCATTCATCTAGTGAGCTTATAATAAGAGTACCTCTACCACCATAACCCTTAGATGAAGTTGGTGTCTGACTGCTTCCAGTCCTACAAGTTGTTACAGATGCAAAACAACATAGGTCATACCCATAGAGTATAAATTTACAGATTAAGAGTTAGCCCAACCATTGTGAGTGTGAAAGGGACTTTTACTTCTTGGAGCATTTGGAGGGCCTAGAAGGTTTCCTAGAAGATCACCTCTCTACTCTCTGGAGTTGGCCTTCTAGGTTTTTAGATTTGATTGTGATTTTACTTTTGGTCTCTTTATTTTATATAGGAGTCACTTTGGAAGTCCCACTTTGTATGGACATCATTGTACCTAAAATAGTCTCATTGACCTACTTCAGTAGTCATTTGTTGGACATTAATACATTTATCTTATATTTTCTTATTTTATCTTATCTACCGATCTAACATATCCAGAAATTATTTTACAACCAAACAAAGATGCTCAATAGAGACACTAATACAATCATCAATCATCCAAGTGAAGCTTAAGATATCAATTTAGGCATAGGAAACAAAATAAAACAACTTTCTATTGAATAAACAACCTTGAATAATACTTTTGAAATCTGATAACATAAACAGCCAAGAAGAAGGTCAACACACCTCTCTTTCAGCCCCTCAACAACTAGCATTAGCCCACTATAACAGTACAATATGATGCCCAACCAAGAAGGAATAAATTTGAAACGAAATGATGATGAGCTTGGGTGCAAATTAGCCCTAAATATTTTTCCAGAATCAAGCTTGAAACTTGCAATTTTAACTTCAACCCCAAATACATGTCTACACAATTTCTCCACAATGAATTATTGTCAATGGGTAGAATACCTCCTTTTATAGGCTTGCTTTTACACTTTATATGGAATAAAATATAAATGAATAATTTATAATTTCCTAGATGTGGGATGCTCCAGTAAGTAAGCCTTCATTATGACCTTGAGATAATCAAACCATCCAAGTGTCACCCTTCTATATCGAATGCTCCACTAAAATATTGTTTTTCCTTAACATTTGTGTATTTCTAGAGGCTTCTCCATGAAACAACCCCTTAAAATAGGGTTGATTAATCATAAACAACATTATAATAATGCCAAACATATGCATACAATTTTGTAAGAAACAAAAACAATATTAAACCACAAATGTATGTGAAAAACGGTTCCATTAGTACAACAAAGATTAATTAAATTTAAGGCGCACTTCAAGTTTCAAAAGGAAAATAAAAAATAGATATTAAAGGCTCAAATGCATTTAAATAGGTATTAGAAAATGTTATAAAGTGTTTCATGTTCTAGCCCTTACCATCCACCATGTTCAATAGCATCCACTGCAGAAGCATCCAACATGCCAACCATTGAAGAGTGCATGAAGACTATCTCCAGAAATATAGCTTGTGTATATTTGGCCTAAGATCCAAAAAAATAGGTGCAGTATTTAGATTAATGTCTAATGATACTCTAGCTTCCTCACTGATATCTTCAAAATAGTCAACAATTGCACTAATAAAAGAAACAATATAATAAAGAATTCTTACATGTCAGTACTGTTTAGGCTGCAAAATTGCAAGTTTGTTAAAAACATCATAACCAATGAATGATTTTTGCATGATAAATATTAACAAGTATGAAAGCTATATAAAGACGGAAGCTAAAATACACCCATGTGAAAATAGAAAAATCATGAAACAACTATGAGAAGTGGCCCTAAATATAAGAGAACCAAAAAGTACCAAAATAGGAATATAGACATAAAAATAGAGATCTTTCAAAGCTATGCATCAACTATAATTTCATATTTCCCATGAAGAAACAAAAACCAAATAATAATATCCATCCAAGTTATGATGGTCACAAGAAATTTGCATTGATATACAGATCTAAGCCATGGAACAAAGAGGGTTATCTTGATGGTTATTGGAAACATAACAACAACAGGGTTAATCTGAGTACATCATGCACCATACATATTGCGAAAAATCAACAACAGTATGTGCCATCATAGAGAAAATTTGGGCTCAGAAATGAAGTCAGTAGAATAAGAACTGACTCACATTGCCTACATTGTAAAAGCAAGCAATGTGCTATATAGACAATATCCAAGTTCTACAACAAAAACATGGTTGAAGACCCAAAACAGGTACCACTCAAACAACCAATTTGAAAAAGTATTCGCAACAAATACAAGTTAATCAAGAGCCACCATTCACTACAAGATGTAGTCTAGTGGTAAGCAGAATGATTACTATTGTGATGACCCAGGTTCGAAACCTAGCAAACGTACCCCACACCAATTAATGAGCTATACTGAAGTAGTAAATGGATGGCGTTTGCACAATTATAATACATGGAACATAATTTCTTATCGCCTCCCCCTCTAAGAAAAGGGAAAATTTCACTAAGTGGTAAACAAAATAATGTAATGTACAATATTTGATCTGAAATAAAAATATTACTCTCTATTCCTTAGGAAAAAAAACCAACACTTGTGTATTTGGGATTAGGGAAAAATTTATCAGGCAACATTCCTGCTTTTGCATATCCATGAGGAGGCTTGAGCATTACATCATGAAGGACTAGGAATTTCTTCATCTATGAGCTATTTTCCTTTAATTATCAAACTCACCAAGAAATCCATCTCATTTTGACTTGAAGACAATAGAGAACATCCATGGTCATAATGTTTTTTCCAAAATCCCTATAATGAAATGACATTGTGCAGGATCTAACACTACTCTGCATTTTTCAATGACATAATGTGAAAGGGGAGTTGCTGCTAACTATAAATTTTTCAAAACTTCACAATCAAACATAATTAAAAAATTGTTTGACATGGAGTTTACACTCTACCTTGAAACTGGAGAAAATCACCTTTACAAAAGAACGTTAAAATGTAAATTACAACTTGATAAAAAAATTTACATTTTGGATCAAACAACATTTTGTTAAAATATTATGGTATTTATTTTATTTATTTCTTCTTTAGCAAGAAGAAGCCCTAGACACTCCTTATCATTTGTGTTTCTTCTCTCGACAGAATTATCATGATGATGATTCTAGTTTGAGACTTGAAACGTAAACTTTTAAAATGATACCTATGGATTCTATTCCGAATTTTCACTCTTCAAATCTAAACCACAGAAGTCTCCAAACATCATCTCCTTATCTTGTTATTTTACTTTGCAATATTTTTTAATGCCTTTGACTTGTTTTGGTCATCAAAGGTGATCCATAAACAAGTGACTATATAGCCAACTAGGTTCACCAACATGAATACTTTGTGAAATTCACTTTCTATTATGTTCTTAGTCTTAGAAAAAGATATCAGTCTTCAAAATGGCTATAAGGCTTCTGTTATTTTTGAAATTTTGAGTTTAAATACTTCAAAACACTACTCAAGACTGGAAAGAACATTCACCCATCCCCTTATAGAATGAACTCAACATCTCAAAAATGTACGATCAAGCCACACAATGGACACAAAGGAAGGAAATGAAATTGTGATTCAAAATGAAAATACATTCAACTTTATCCTCTATTATGTTTGTAGAATGAACTCAACATCCCAAAAGCATATAAGGTCAAGCCACACAATGGACAAAAACGGGAAAAAAATAAAATTGTGCTTCAACATTGTACCAACTCTGTAATTCTCTATCATGTTAGTGCACCTCAGAGTTTCTCTTTTCAATAGTTGTCTTTTTTATCCATCAAAATCCTAAGTGATTGGACTCCATAGTGGGTCAAGGTCATTGTGGGGTTACGAAGGTTTCACTTTATTAATATTTTCACAATACCAAAGATTCATGTTAAAATTGGCAACTAGGGTAAAATTCCACTTTGGACAACTCCTTTGGGAAAGATGATTATGGCATTAAATTCCTCTTTTCTAGAGGACCAAAATCGACCTAAATATCATCAAAAATGGATAAGGAAAAATATGTTTTTGAATTGATGAAACACCCATCGGTAACTCATAAAGGCCGGCTTAGGGTTAACTAACAAAGTTAAACTCATCTCCAACTCCTATAAAAGTAATCTCTCTTTAACTTCATAAGATAAATCTCGCTTGCATCTCTGAGGCAACCAAGTGAAGGTATTGGAAAGACGCAAAGGTTGGGGCTGGTTCGGGTGAGTTTATTTGCTCATTGTAGGGCCAAGAAGCTATGGGTAGGTTGTTTCTGGTTTCATGACAGTTCAAAAGATATGTTGGGGTTACTTTCCATTTTCTCTCTCCTCTAAATAGGCCAAGCTCCTAAGGCAAGAGGACAAGGCTTCCAAAAGGAAAGCCAACTTGATTTGATGCATATTTTGGGCAACATTTACCCTCTCCAACAGGTGGAGATATAGTTGCAGGCTTGAGGGAAGTTTTAGGGCTACCTCGTGTGGGGTTCCTCCTGTGAAGGATGGTTGAAAATCTAAGAGATTATTTTAATCAAGTTGTAGGCCTAAACAAGCTTGAACTCAAGCCATAAGTCTAATCCGTTGCCATTAGGTGAGCTGTGGAGAAAATTGGAGGGCTGAAACTAGCCCTAACCAACCTTAGAATGTGGACAAAGACATTAAAAGGAAAGGTGCAACCTCGGTCAGTTTTTTGGAGGAGAGTAAAGAATTTGTAGTCATGAACAATAAACCCTAAACATAATTCAGTCTAAAGCTAAAGAAGGTCAATTCAAAAAGGAAATGTTTTGAACATTGTTTACCATTGAAGAAGATACATCTCACTTGTATCTCTGAGGCAACCAAGTGGAGGTATTTGCAAGAAGCAAAGGTTGGGGCTAGTTTGGGTGAGTTTATTTTCTTATTTTAGGGCCGAGAAGCTATGGGTAGGTTGTTATTGGTTTCAAGACAATTCAGAAGATATTTTGGGGTTACTTTGCATGTCCTCTCTCCTCTAAATAGGCGAACCTCCTAGGACAAGAGGTTGAGGCTTCCAAAAGGAAAACTGAGTTGACTTGATGCATATTCTAGGCATTATTTACCCTCTCCCACAGGTTGAGATATGGTTGCAGGCTTGAGGGAAGTTTTAGGGCTGCTTTGTGTTGGGTTCCTCTTGTGAAGGACGACTGTAACTCTAAGAGGTTATTTCAATCAGGCCGCAGGCCTAAAAAGTCTTGAACTGAGGTCATAAGTCTAAGCAGCTGCCATCAGGTGAGTTGTGGAGAAAACTTGAGGGCTAAAACTAGCCCTAACCAACCTTAGAATGTGGATAGAGACATTAAAAGGAAAGGTGAAACCTTGGTCAGTTGTTTGGAGGAGAGTAAATGGTTTGTAGTCATGAGACAATAAACCCTAAACATAATTCAGTCTATAGCTAAAGAAGGTCAAGCCAAAAAGGAAATGTTTTGACCATCATTTACCACTAAAAAAGATACATCTCACTTACATCTCTGAGGTAGCCAAGTGGAGGCACTGGCAAGATACAAAGGTTGGGGTTGGTTTGGGTGAGTTTATTTGCTTGTTGTAGGGCCAAGAAGCTATGGGTAGGTTGTTGTTGGTTTCAGGACAATTCAGAAGATATGTTGGGGTTACTTTGCATGTTCTCTCACCTCCAAATAGGCCAACCTCCTAAGACAAGAGGTTCAGGATTCCAAAAGGAAAACTGAGTTGATTTGATGCATATTCTGGGTAGTATTTACCCTCTCACAGAGGTCGAGATATAACTGTGGGCTTGAGGGCAGTTTTAAGGCTACTTTATGTGGGGTTCCTCTTGTGAAGGATGGCCGCAACTCTAAGAGGTTATTTCAATGAGGCCATAGGTATAAACAAGCTTGAACTGAGGTCATAAGTCTAAGCCGCTACCATCAGGTGAGTTGTGGAGAGAACGTGAGGTCTAAAACTAGCCCTAACCAACCTTAGAATGTGGACAAAGACATTAAAAGGAAAGGTACAACCTTGATTATTTGTTTGGAGGAGAGTAAAGTGTTTGTAGTCATGAGACAATAAACCATAAACATAATTCAGTCTATAGCTAAAGAAGGCCAATCTAAAAAGGAAATGTTTTGACCATCGTTTACCACTAAACAAGATAAATGTCACTTGCATCTCTGAGGCAACCAAGTGGATGTATTGGCAAGACGCAAAGGTTGGGGTTTGTTTGGGTGAGTATATTTGCTTATTTTAGGGCCGAGAAGCTATGCTTAGGATATTGTTGCTTTCAAGACAATTCAGAAGATATGTTAGGGTTACTTTTCATGTTCTCCCTCCTCTAAATAGGCCAAGCTCCTAAGACAAGAGGTTGAGACCTAGAAAAGGAAAACTGAGTTGATTTGATGCATATTCTAGGAAATATTTACCCTCTCCCATAGGTCGAGATATAGCTGCAAGCTTGATGGCAGTTTTAGGGATGCTTTGTGTGGGGTTCCTCTTGTTAAGGATGGCTACAACTGTAAGAGGTTATTTCAATCAGGCCGCAGGCGTAAACAAGCTTGAACTGAGGTCATAAGTCTAATCTGCTCCCATCAAGTGAGTTGTGGAGAAAACTTGATGGATAAAACTAGCCGTAACCAACCCTAGAATGTGGATAGAGACATTAAAAGTAAAGGTATAGCCTTGGTCAGTTGTTTGGATGAGAGCAAAGGGTTCATAGTCATGAGACAATAAACCCTAAACATAATTCAGTCTATAACTAAATAAGGTTAAGCCAAAAATGAAATGTTTTGACGATTGTTTACCACTAAACAAGATACATATCGCTTGCAAATCTGATGCAGCCAAGTGGGGGTATTGGCAAGACATAAAGGTTGGGGTTGGTTTGGGTGAGTTTATTTGCTTATTGTAGGGCTGAGAGGATATGGGTAGGCTATTGTTGGTTTTAGGACAATTCAAAAGATATGTTGGGGTTAATTTGCATGTTCTCTCTCCTCTAAATAGGACAAGCTCCTAAGACAAGAGTTTGAGGCTTCCAGAAGGAAAACTGTGTTGATTTGATGCATATTCTTGGCAGTATTTACCCTCTCCCATAGGTCGAGATATAGCTGCAGGCTTGAGGGAAGTTTTAGGGCTTCTTGGTGTGGGGTTCCTATTGTGAAGGATGGCTACAACTTGTCCTAGCCACAACTACCACCCTATTAAAACATGCTACGATAGCAAATTTTGAATGGGTTCCCTATAAGTCTGATCTATCATCTCTTTGAATGATCCTTTCCATCCAAGTTATTTTAACTCTATGAAGAGCCAAATCTTCCATTCACAAATCACGAAAGCCCCTTAACATATCTCTCACACATAACCTTGTTAAGCCCTTCATTCATATGCTCATGGGGGTTTGTTTAGCTTCCAAAATCCTTCATCGCATCATTGTCCCGTTATAATCCCTTTACAAAGGGAACCCTTCGCAAAATACATATATCCTCCCTCTTTCGCTTATCACATTCAATATGGGTGCATAATGCATGCCATAAGGCACCAAACTCGACAGCGTTATGAACCACATTATATGTATTTTCGGGTCCAAAATCCCGTCGAATATCACAATGGGCCTAAGTCCAAGGTTTTTATATATATTCAGCGCACCTTTGTCTACCAAACCCGCCGATCCTATTACGGATATCTATATATATATATATATATATATATATATATATATATATATATATATATATATATATATATATATATATATATATATATATATACATATATATATTGGGTCTGGTGTTAATCACTTATTGCTATCGGCCTTGTCCCAAAGCCCATGTACATATAGCTCGCTTCTGTCTGCCAGACCCTATGGTTTTATCAACCACGATATATATATATATATATATTGGGTCTGGAAGCCCCATCGCATATCACATATTGGCGGAGCCCAGGGGACATGCAATTAGTGTAGAGGCGAGAGCAGGACTGGACAATGATTATATGCCTAATTATATAAAGTTTGAGGTTCGGCCTAAGTGATTGGAGCAGAATTTTATATGTTTTCCCATGTTTTTCAAAATTCGCGATATAACAAAGGAACGGGGTCTTAATGCAAAAGGCGAGCTTGTGGAGTCCCCATAGTGTAATCGCACATCTGGGCGATGGAAGGCATGGGTCCTATGACCTGTGGAGGGTTCGACACCCAGTTGCGATTAAAGGAAGCCCTCGAAAACCATGCCCAGCCCATGGATTGAACATGATATTATGTGTTACCTTTGTTTTATGTGTTCATCCTTTTCGCACTTACTCCCATAGTTTCTAAAAGTTAATGAAGGCAATGTTATGTTATGTGTGAATATTTTTGTTGTATTGTTTGCAATAATGAAGCTAGTGATAGCTATCCTTGCAGGTCAGAAGTAAAGGACGTAGGAGTGGATTTGAAAAGCCATATATACAGAAGCGTTGTGTTTGAAGCTCCAGCCTCAAGAGTTCTGGGTCGGGATCCCACGCGTGGCCTATACATTATGAAAGCAAGGCTATCTCAGTCTTCATTATGGGAGCGCAACATACAGTCACCCTTGTTACCAAAATCGTTTCACTTCCTCAGGAAATGAATCGATCCAGCCATTATTCTTTCTACATGTCAACGGTCACGCCAACGATCCTATCCTTTTGTACTCGATTTGCACATCGGATACAGTGGGAAGATGAAGAGGCAGGGTATACCTAGAGTCAGGGGCGTGTGCATAAGTATTAACTTTGAAGAGGAGAAAGGGTTTTTGATTTTCGAGAAGAACAATTTTTCTTTATTGTGAATAAGGAGGATTGTTTTTGGGGAAGAAGGGGCCTTTAGTTTTAGACTTATGTGATTGTTCTTTTATATGTTTTGGATCAGAGTGTTATTCCTGGCATGAATGTAAATGTGATTTGTATTTATGCATATTGATGACTTACAATTCACTATTAGTCTTGTTAAATTGAATGTGATTTTGTTTCATGGTTAACTTGTGAATGGTCTTTGTTTGAAACTAAGTTAAACATTAGTTGCAAGTTTTAATTCCATAAAAGAATGTGGATTCCTATATGACTGATTGGATTTCAATTTAGCTTTAATACAATCTTGTCCAGCTATGAATTCAGTGATTGATTCATTTGGACTTGAATCTATACATGATGTTTAATCTTCTTTATCACGCTCCTACCGAACATATATATGATGTTTAAACCTCTCTATTATGCTTCTACAGGATAGATTAGGATAGCTAGGACCAGATCAAAGTAGTCAGAAGTAGTATAGATAGGCTTCAATACATAGAGGTTAGCTGTTTTATTTTGTTAATTTAATTGAAGTCTCCCCCCTGGAAGTAATCTAAGAACGCGTTTAACAGTTTACGGGGTCATTTAAAACTTGTTGGAACTAGCCATTCCAAATGAAAGAAGGTCTAATTAGGGCTTGTGATTGAGTTAGTTCCCCTTCTTTTCATAGCAAACATTATCCATGTCAAAAAATTGGCGCTAGAAGGAGGGCATGAACCTCCGTCCCCAGATTTTCAAGATTTCATCTATAAGTGCCATGCATGGATTCAAAAGGATTAATGTATGGATCGTAAAGGTCAGAGAGATCATGCCACACATCTGAGAAAGACTCATTCTGAAGAAGCAAAGATCCCTCTTAGTCCTGTATCTAGAGCACCCACAAAAGAGAGACTGTGGGAGTATCCTGTCACTCAGGAAAAACTAGTCAAAATGCTTACTCGGGCTTACACTTGTTCCCTCTCTCATATTCCCATCTTTCACTCTTTACCTATGATAACTAAGAGAAAGCCAAGGATATTTACCCTGAGCGAAGATACATCTGCATCCACTACTCTGGAAGATATTGTACTAGAATCCTTGCAAAGTATCAACACCCCTTGGGAAGAAATTCTTGAGGATTTCCCTTCTAAATGTAACTCCTCACTTGATTTTGAGAATCATAAAGGAGAAGCCTCCAAAAAAAACTTCCCTGTCCATAGTATGGCCAATTTTCCCCCTCCAGGTGGGAATCAACCTCCACCTCCTCCTCGAGGTGGGAATCAACCCCTAACTCCTCCAGGAGCACTCCCTCCCTAGTTTGCACATGATGCTATAATGGTACATAGGTAGCAGCATCCCTTACATGAAAATGTAGAAAGAGTGTTACCAAATTTCAAGCCTGAGCGGGGAGATACCGCTGATAACCATATTCACTCTTTCTTTCTAGCCTTGTGTAGGCTAGGGGTCACCGATGAAGATGTGGTGTGCCACCTCTTCTATTTCACTTTGACTGGTGCAACCTTCGCGTGGTATTTCAGCTTGAGAATAGGGTCAATCACCTCTTGGGATTCTTTTTAGTAGGCCTTTTTAGACAAGTTTGGTGATGAAAAAACACCTGTGGCCTTAGTTTTAGAATTATCCCATCTGAAAATGGAAACTAAGGAGAAGTTTAAGGATTTTAACATCCGGTTCAACACCTTGTTCAATAGAATCCCAGCCACCGCTAGACCTACTGAGGAAGTGTTCATGGAGTTCTATGTCTCTACTCTCCCTGTCCCTACAGCGATGTGGGCTAAAAGGAGTAATATGCAAACCTTAAAAGGTACTATGTTATGAAACCAGCTCACAAAAATACAGAAAAGATAGATCAACGCCTTAGAATTCAGCCTCTTCAAGGAGGAAACCTCCTTTACATTACACAAATGAACAATTCTTCGATGATTCAAATGAGAAAACCTCCTTTCTATATATAGGAGTCTAAGGAGTCACAATATAACCCAGCCGACCTAACAATAATAATATAAAGCCACAAAAATAACAATAGAGGGATTCTATGGGGCACAGTAATAACAATATGGGGACAATAGGGGCACAACAATATTAATAAGGGATACAACTACAATAGTAATGGGGTAATCACTAGTATTATAGGGACCCAACATGCCCCTATCCTTCAAAAAAGTCTTGTCCTCAACGCTTCAGTAGTTTTGAATGCTTCAGTATAAAATTCTCATCCTCCCATGTGGAATATTCATTGGATAAGTTCTTCCACTTGATAAGATACTCCGAAATTGATCGCTTTCGTAAATATCGAGTTCTTGTTTCTGTGACTGCTTCTGGTTCCAATATAATTTTTCCTTCCTCATCAAGTTCTCACAATATTGTTTGAACTGGGAGCTTGTCGCCTATAACCTTCTTTAAACATGAAACATGGAAAACTAGGTGCAATCGAGAAGTTGCACGAAGCTCCAATTTGTATGCCATAGTACCAATCTTTTGCAACACCTTGTATGGACCATAATACTTTGGTGATAATTTATTATCCTTCTTAGCTTGCTTGAGGGAAATTTTCTTATATGGTTGTAGCCGTAGGAATACCCAATCGCCTACATCAAAACTTCTTTTTCTGCGATGTTGATCTGCCTGTTGTTTCATTCTATTATGTGCCAACATGAGGTTATCCTTTAAGTGTTGGAGGACATGTTGTTGATGTTCGATGTGATGTTCCACTGCTTGAACCTTAGAATTTTCTCTTAAATACGATGTGATGGATGGTGGCTGATATCCATAAAGTGCCATAAATGGGGTCATTTTTGTTGCTATATGGAAGGAAGTGTTATACCACATTCAACCAGATGCAACCATTTGACCTATTGTGTCTATTTATCAGATACAAAGCAACGAAGATATCCTTCCAAACATTTTTTTACTATCTGAGTTTTCCCATCAGATTGAGGATGATAAGATGAGTTATGAGCTAACTGAGTACCAAGACAAGAAAATAATTCTATCCAAAAATTTCCAGTGAAAATGGGATCTCTGTCACTTACAATAATCTTTGGGTTTCCATGTAGCTTTTGAATTGTTTCCATAAATGCAGTGGAAACTGTACTGGCTTTAAATGGATGTGATAATGCACAAAAGTGTGCATACTTGGTAAGTCTGTCAACTACCACCATGGTGACACTCTTTCCCTCAGACTTGGTTAAACCTGTGATAAAATCCATTGAAACCTCTTCCCAACGTTGGCTTGGAATGGATAAAGGTTGTAATAGACCCAGTTTCTTAATTGTTTCAACTTTATTTTGTTGGCAATCCAAACATTCCACCACAAACTTTTGAATATCTTATTTAAGGCCCTCCCAAAAAAATTCCTTCTTAATCGTGTGGTAAGTTCTTAAAAATCCTGAGTGCCCTCCTAAGAGAGAAGTGTGCAGTTCCATAAGAATCTTTTATTTTAGCTCGAAATTCTTACAGAGGTATAAGTGATCTTTGTACCATAATGAATCATTTTTACAGCTAAATGTATCAGACGTACTGGAGTCTTGTTGTAACTTTCGAATAAGTGCCCACACTTCTTCGTCATTCTTCCATTCCTCCCTTGCTTCGTTTATCCAATCTGGTTGGATAATAGAAATGGCAGACAACAATGCTTCCACATCCTCATCCTTTCTTGAGAGTGCATCTGCCACCACATTTTACTTCCCTATTTTGTAGATGATTTTAATGTCATAACCCAACATCTTTGTGACCCACTTTTGTTGCTCTTCAAAGGATAATCTTTGTTCTAAAAGGTATTTAAGGCTATCATGATCCGTTTTTACCTTGAAGTGTCTTCCCATTAGGTAGGGTCGCCATTTCTTAAGTGCATGGAGTATTGCCAACATTTCCTTCTCATAAATAGCTTTGTGTAGAAACTTTCCCTTCATTGGACGACTTTCGAAAGTAATGGGTCTTTCATCTTGCATTAAAATAGCACCAATTCCATTTGCTGAAGCATCACATTCCGCAATAAAGGTTTTTGTGAAATCTGGTGTAGCTAAGACCGGTGCTTGGCACATTGCCTCTTTAAGATGCTCGAAGGCCTTTGTTGCTTCTGGAGTCCATGAAAATGCATATTTCTTCAATAATGTTGTTAGAGGTGTGTTGTTGGTAAAAGTATCCATTCGAAATGCCCCCATCCCACTCTAAGGTGTGATAGTGCCTTAGCAACAAACAAGGAAAACTAATTGAGTATTCTTCTTTATGAAATGTAAATGAGGAGGAAAGATGTAACTAACCTGTGTCTTCCACTAGTTTGTTGATCCAATCGCTCCTCTCTTCAGTGGCTCCCAGCTCCTTGCTCCTTCACCGACCCAGCTTCACCGAATTCCTGCAAGATCACAAGAGAGAGAAACTACACGAAGATACATATATACATTCATAAAAAGCTCAAGATCAGATTAAGCTAAACATGCAAATATAACCAAACATCATTGATACACAACATGTAGGAGAAACTCAAATAGTTTATTGATAGAATAAGAAAGTCCAAGAGGAGATACAACCAAGTGAGTTCCGATCCAGCATCCACCTCCCAGCAAAGGAATCCCTTCCGCTCCTCCAACAAAGCATAAATCACCCAATGTACTAATCTCAATCTCAAACCAACAACAATTCTCTGCAAAGTACAAAATTCCAGCCTCTGGATCTCTGGGATGAGGGATCCATATATAGATGTAAGCAGAGAGGATGAGTCAGCTTATGTTTTGACTTGTGGCTTCTCTCTATCAGTTCTTGCTTCCACTTGGAGGTTGAGAGCCTCTTACTCATCACTAGTCAAATTCATTGAGGCAAGTGTCACTGGAGAAGATTCTGGAAGCTTCCATGGTCTTTCCACCTCATTGAATGAGCTTGCCATTTGTCATTTCCCGCTCAGTGCACCCTGGTAGTGCATCCAAGTGTGTTGCAACGCACCTAGCCAGTGCATTTGGGTGCTTTGCAACGCAGGCAGCTAGTGGAGCTTCTGAATTGATCCTGAATTGACTGTTTCTGAGTGGTTTTTGGTGGAGAACTTCTGGGAGAAGTTGTCATTGGTTGACCTTGTTCCTTTAGGATCTGTAACAACATCTTTAGGGACTTTGGATCCCTTGGATTATGGACATTTCATGCTTATAGCTGTAAGGCACAAAAATATCTATAACAGTTGCCCCCTAAAGTATGAGGCCGTTTATCGGGTGAAATGCTTTATTAGGAGGATCTGAAGTTCATTCAATGCTAGGAGGAGACCTGTAATAAGATACAATACAATAAATTATTTTTCATACTATTTTCATGATCTAGCTAAGGCGGGCATTCCCATGCTCAGCTTTATAAATTCATTTTATGTACATAGGGACAATCGTCTGATGGTAGACTGATGATTTTGATGAAATCATCATCCTTTTGGTAGGATGATTATCTGTGTTGCAATGCTGTACATGTCAATGTCTTTATTTTTCCTGAATATATATCGCATCCCGGATGGATGAAACTAGATCTGGTGTCTTCAATCTCGTCCGATCTTCACTCTAAGTACAAGTCGATCCATGTGAGAAATGTTTTGAAGTCGAACATGGAAAGACATCGCTTGATTACCAGTCAATGATGTAAATTGTTAACAAGCGCGAGAGGAATCACCGATAATGATAATGACCCTCAAGGTACTGGAGTACAATTCACGTGGTGTGAATAAAGGACTTGGCGTCGAACACCACGCAAAATCTTTCGGTCGAAGGTCATTGATGTATACCTGTCGCCGGAAGTGAGAAACTTGCCATTGAGGCATGCAAGCTTCAAAGTACTGAAGGAGGTGTTCCTAGATCAACCTCTTGGATAATGAGCTGATGTCGACAAGAAGCGATCCGTCAAAGGAGGGCCTTGATGTATCCCACATCAGTGACACGGAACAGAGCAAATGATTTTGATGGAGGTGAAAACGATCTGATGATATATGGTTCAGGGTGGCGGTCATGAAAGAATGAAGGATAATGTATGGTAGTGGATGGGACACGGTTGACTTCTCTGGATGACTTCTCTTGAACATATCGGCGACACTTATGTGATGGATTGGTAGCATTTACCCCAAAGGTGGATGGTATGGTGAGACCATGGCGATGTGACCAGTGAATGAAACAACCCAACCCGACTCAGGCACGGAGCAGAAGTGTCATGTTCAAGAGCGACTTGCTACCAATAAAAGTTCTTTGAGTTCCTTCCCAATTTTTTCCCCAGTCATTGCTGACCAGTACCTCTTTATTTTTGTCAAGCTTGAGGAGGATAACATATGCTTGTTCTATAATTTTCCCTTCGGGCAAACCCATCGCTATGTTTTAACGAGCCTAGCGATAGTGAAACTCGTTCTCGTCTAAAGACAAGTTTGTCGCTATTAATCTTTTTAACGAGTCTAACGACAAAGATAACTCGGTCCTTTTCATTTTTAGAGAGTCTGAAAAGGTACGTAAAGTTAACTCCAAAAGTCCTTTTTCGTCATCTAATCCCTTAAGTCCGAAAAAGTATAAAACAATACAGAAGGGATGAATTTTCGATAGTTTTAACGAGCCGAACAAAACAAGCGCTCGATCTTTTTGTGCAATAATCCCTCAGGTCCAAAAAGATTAAAATCTAGAGGAGGGATAGCTCTTCTGGTCGCTTTAACGAGCTGGAAGGCCAAAACTCGGCAATCTTTTCATATTTTATGAGTCAGATGAAAAGAGCTTAAATAAGACTCGTCTTTTGAGGAACGAGTGATAAAATGGGTAGCAGCTGATTCCAGGTAAGGGTTGGAATTTTCCAAGCACGGCAGTGTCACAAGGATGGCTAGTGAAATCACTCTTCGCAGCTGTTCCTCAAAATGGGTAAACAATCAAATGGAGGTGAATGATCGACCAATGGAAAAGTGGAGGTGACGGTGCAAACATGACCAAGGCTTTAATGGCTGATAATGTTACATTCACGGTTGTTATTTACCGGAGGGTAGTTCATTTTTTAACGAGCTTAAACGCGGATTGAAACACTTGCTCGATCTTATGTTTATTTTTTAACGAGCATGAACTATGTGCTAAAACTGCTCGATAACATGGTCTAGTTTTGATTCTTACCATAAATAGCTTTGCCTTTTCAAAGATAGTACTGTATCCTCAATTGCTGCATCAAACTAGTTAGAAATGAATAACATTTGCTTGAAAATGAGATTAAAACACTAATATTTCACTTTGAACTACGTAAAAATCAATAAAAAGTGTTTTTACCTCTCATTTTACCATTTCATTTGAACTTGGTTTGTTGGAGCTCTGGAGGTGCCTCTTCCCCCTTGATTTTCATCAGCTGATTTTGGGAGATTCTGTGGACGATTCTTGGCGCCGTCTGGACCAGGTAGGAGCTAAACCTGAGCTCTTTCATTTCATGGTTTCCTTTCTGCATTCTGTGCTTCTTTCCTTGCTTTTCTGAGCCCCTGGGGTTTGATGGGGTCGCTCTGCCATCAGCGCACCTTGGGCACTCGAAACCTGCGCTGAATGTCAAGCAGTATGAAGGCAGTTTGACCTTCAACGCAGGTGGAACACTGTGCAGGTGCGTTGGGCACAGAAAAGGATTTTGTAGCACAGTTTTTGATGAAAATTTTTGCCTGTTTCTCATCAAAACCAGGATCTAAATCCTCTCATGTTTGTTTTTCAGAGATCTGGAGCAAAATGACCCTTACATGGCGAGAACGAGAACATGAAGAAGAGGATATGATTTCCCTACATGATTCTGTTACAGTGAACGCGCTGCGGAACTGTGGTTTGCTGAAGTTCTTCCGCATCTCTAGCATGAGACAGCAGATCAACCTTTTGCAGTATTTGCTCAATGCTTGGGATCCTATCAACCAAGTTTTCCAGATTAGGGGAAAATCCATCCCCTTGACTGCAGTAGATATTTACTTCTTGACTGGCTTGTCGCGGCGAGGTGCCCCCATTTCTTTGTCAGGTTCGGCCCGAGGGAGTGACTCTGTGAGAGATTACGTCCGCCAGTATTGCAGGGAAGGATCTCAGCCGAGTAAAGATGGCAAGATCATCATTCGAGACGTCGCTGACAGGTCCCTCAGGTCTATCCTGTTCACTTTCGGTAGGATGGCCGGGAGTGCTTCTCTTCATGTAGCCAACAGGTCCTATATGCAGCATGCCTTGGAGTGTCTCCAACCGAAAATATTCAACTGGTGTGATGCAGTACTTCTGGTGATGAAAAGCCAGTTTACCAAGATAAAGGATGGGAAGTTGAAGAACTTTGGGTTTGGTTCTATTTTGACCGCCTTTGCCTTGGAGAAAATACCACTGATGCAGCCACAGTACATTGCACTCGACATACCTTCTCCTACTGAACCACGCATGCAGAGATGGGTTGACCACATGTCCAGGCATGCTGGTCAGTCTCAGATTTCGTTTTCCGATACCTTCTTCAGGTGGTTTGATCGGCAGGAGATGGATTATGCCGAGTATCCATATGCTGGCATGGATTTCCGGGGTGATCCAGATTTAGTACTACCGGATGGCGAGCAGTGGGGTGCTATTGGTAAAATCTTTGACCATATCACTGTTTACTATTTTTATTTATAATGTCCTTGTGCTTTATTCTATCAAGACTTTAATCAAACTCTTGTGTACATGCAGATGTTGGTCATGTTCATCCATTAGTTCGCTAGAGAGTGCCAGCCGCTGCCCCAACAGGAGAGGCTGCCGGGAGGGTTATTCTTCATGACCTTGACGTGGCCGAGACTCTCACAACTGTGCAGGAGCAGGTTGAGAGCCTTACTCTCGGTATTCCCGATGTGAGGATCGATGAGCTACCTTTGCAGTTACAGCGACATACTACTGGTGTGCCTAGACGATGGACTCGTCTCTTGCGCATGATCGCACAGGCCGTGACTTGCTATCACGAGCATCATTAGACTAGGGTGCCCCATAGCATTTTGAGTTTTTGGGTCATGTGACCGATTTTGTCTTGGTTACAGAACATTATATGTAAACCGTAAACAGCTATATATATATATTTTGATTTTCGGGTTTTACTCTGGTTGAGCTATATGATCCACATGTAAAACATTGATGATGTGTTTCTTTTTATAAATGTTTCAAATGTCTATTTAACACATAGTTTGCTAATGAGTCAGTTAATGCGTTTAAGTTTCTGGAAATATGTTGGTATTGAATAAAATCAAATTGTCTTTCCAAAATCTTAACTCTTAGGAACATGCGATAAATAGCTGGATTTCGGACGGAATATATACCATTGAGTTGTAGTATTACGAGTTGTGAGTCTAGCCTGATGATTAGTCGGTGTATACCATGGGTGATGGCATCAGAGAGAAGTTCTATCAACGCGCTATACTCAGCGATATTATTTGTTGATTGACCGATACATACACCTCTGAAACTTACTAACTCGCCGCTTGGATCAAAAATGGCCCAGGCTGCGGAGGACAGGTTCCGCGAACTACAACTCGCTCCGTCGGCATATCCAACACATGTCTCCAAAAGGTTTGACATCTGCAATAAATGTAAAAAAGGTGGATTACTCAACCAAAACGAACACTTTAGCGAAACAAATATACAACAAAAGCATATTGGTTACTATTTAATCATAGTAACACTTGAGGTACAACCCGTTACGGGGTTGCACCAGTGGAATTTCGTCATAATCCATTAACTCGTAGGCTCCTTTTGCTAACACTCATTTAACAATATAGGGGTCCATCCATAAAGAATTAAATTTACCTGCTCCCAATTTATCGGATTCTTGGTCGTAAAGCAAGACCAAGTCACCTTCTGAGAAGACACGGGGTTTGACATTTTTGTCGAACTGCGCCTTGACTCGTTTCTTATGGGCTTCGTTAGCCAAAGCGGCATCACGACGGGTTTCATCCAATTGGATTAATTCCAAGAAACGGGCCTCTTCTTCTGAAGTTCCGGGGAGGAGATCAATTGCGAGTTTAAGAGACGAGATTTCACACTGGACTGGTAAGACTGCTTCCAGGCCATATACCAGTTGGAAGGGTGTGAACCCGGTTGCATTCCTTACCGATGTTCGGTAAGCCCACAAGGCTGAGTACAGGATTAGGTGCCACCTTATTTTGTGAACTCCGATCATCCTTTGCAACATACGCTTCAGGACCTTGTTGATCGCTTCAACTTGTCCGTTGGCTTGCGGATAATACGGAGTAGAGCTGTCGTGAGACAATCCTAGCTTGGCAGCTAATTCAAGCATCATGTGATTGCGAAAATGCGATCCATGATCTGTGACTATAGCCTGTGGTACGCTGAATCTGGCGACTACATGATTGAAAAAGAAAAGGGCAGTTGTTTCACCAGTGTTATCTAATGTAGGCATCGCCTCGGCCCATTTGGTAAAATAGTCAACTGCGACTATGATATACCCATGCCCCCCGGTCGAGGTGGGGTTACATGTCATGAAATCGATGCCCCATTTGGCGAACGGCCCAACAGCAACTATTGGCTGTAGAGGTGTGGGTGGTCTTCTGGTTTTGCTATTAAAAATTTGACAAGCATGGCAACTTCTGACTGCGGTTATGCAATCCTTGAACATGGTTGGCCAGAAGTATCCTACTCGTAAGATTTTTTGTGTTGTAGCATAACCAGATTGATGGCCCCCACAAGCTCCTGAATGACACTCATTCAGAGCTTTCTCGGCCTCCTCATGGGTGAGGCACCTTCTCAGAACTGTATCGACACCACGACGGTAAAGTGTATCACCGATGATCATGTAGTCTTTTGCTTGGTATCGTATACATTTCTGTTCTGAGTGAGAGGTGTTAGGCCTAAACTTTTGGGTTTGGAGATAAATTATTATATCTCCATACCACTCATTGCTTGTGGATATTAGAAACAAATTCTCGTCCACGATTGATTCTTCGGATGTTTCATCGTTGGACGACGATGGGAGATCGCATAATAATTCTGCAAAAACTAGAGCTTTCTTTGATTTGGATTTTACGAATTCCAGATCAAACTCTTGAAGGATTGCTATCCATTTTGAATATTTGCCCCCAGCAACTGTCGCGACAATATATAAGTCATGGGGTTGCAATCAGACAGAATGGTAGTTTTCCGAAAGAGGACATAGTGTCAAAACCTTTGTATCGCTTGAACAGCTGCAAGCGCTAGTTTTTCAACATAGGAATATTTACTTTCTATATCATTTAAGTTTTTACTTAAATAATATATAGGGTGTTCAATTCCATCGACTTCTTGAACTAAAACCATTGCGATGGTCGTATCTGCTACAGCCAGATACAGGTTAAAATCTCTTTGATAATCGGGGGCGTACATTAATGATGCTTTCATCAAGGAATCTTTTAAAGCATCAAAGGAAGCTTGCGCAACCTGATCCCAGACGAAGGGTACCTCCTTTTTCAAAAGACGTGTATAACCTTTAGCAAGTTCGGCGTAATTTGGAATGAACCTCCTCAGAAAGTTTGCTTTCCCTTGGAGTTTCTGAATCTGAACCAAATTTGAAGGTGGAGGCAAATTTATGATTGCCTGTACCTTGCACGGGTCGAGACAAATCCCATCCTTGGAGACTACAAAACCAAGTAAACGACCAGAACTGATGCAAAATACACATTTGTGTGGATTGAGTCGTATCTTGTAGTGTCGGCAACGTAGAAATATCGCTCTTAAATGCTGCGGATGATCAGTCCGCTTTCGCGAATGAGCCGGAAGGTCGTCGAGGTATGGTTGAACGATGTTCTTGATGTCATGGAAGGCATAATTCATTGCCCTCTGAAACGTCGCCCCTGCGTTCTTTAAACCAAAGGGTAATTTTCGATATGCGAATGTGCCCCATGGACAAATGAATGCAGTCTTCGACTGGTCCTGTGGGTGGATATTTATTTGATTATACCCGGAAAATCCATCCATGAATGAAAAGATTTCGCATCCGACGCATTCATCAATTATCTGGTCGATGAAGGGTGTAGGGTAGTTGTCTTTCGAACAAGCTTGATTTACATCCCTATAATCGAAACACACTCTAATTGTCCCTTGTTTCTTCATAACAAGGACAATATGTGATACCCAATCGGTTAGAGGAACCAGGTAGATGAAACCAGCATGGAGAAGTTTTTCAACTTCTGCTTTAATGGCAGCGGCTTACTTGGGTTGCACCTGCCTGAGCCGTTGTCGTACCGGTTTCACATCTGGATACATCTTAATTTCGTGTTCAACGATACTCGAGTCGATGCCTGGCATTTCACTGTATGACCAAGCAAAGACATCTCTGAATTCGCGAAAAAGAGCGTTATATATTTCCAGTTCTGAAGGAGAACAACATTTTGCCAACATAAATATTCTCTACAACATCTGTTTTAGTCAAGATATTTATGGCTATAGTCTCTTCAATGTTGGATAAGTTTCACTCGGAATCCACCGTATTTACAGTATTTGAAAGGAATTCAAAAACTGAAGGATGATAAAGGTCATCTTGAGTATCTTCTTCATAATCCGGAAGAAGGGAACGATGGTGGAAATCATTCCATGGTGCCCCTTCAATCAACATTGATTGTACAATTCCTTCGTCGGTTCCATGTACTCGCGACCAAGGGTCTGAAGGGGTACCATATTCTCTAGACCTATCTACCCAAATGCTTGATGAGCGTTGATTCGGGTTTGTCTCCCATGCTAGAAACATTGATTGCTATAATATTTCTATTGGGCTTGGGGGCAAAACCATTACCTGATCCATGTTGATATCGTTTTCTGAAATCTTTGTGGAAGATATCATGTTGTAGGTTCCTATCAACGCTACTTCCGCCAGATAGATTGGAGGTGGAAGGGCGAAAGTTCCCATTAGTATAGGATCTTTTAGTAGGCCTACTCTGATATTCTTAAGCGAATGGGGGCTTCCATGGATCATGGGAATGCTTCCTGTAACTTGAGAACCATTAGGGAGGAAGTTTTGTTGATTGACGATTGTAATCCCTCCTTGGAAAGGGAATGAAATCTTTCTAAAATAGGTCGACACAACAGCTGCCATGGCATATATCCAGTGTCTTCCTAGTAGGATGTTGTAATCAAGATTTCCATCGATGACTTCAACATCTATTTCTACTGTTTTCCCCCTAGTTCAACCTTCAAGTTATTTAGGATACCATATGGGGTATATGACCTTCCGTTGAATTCTTTTAATGTCATCGAAGATCGCGACAAGGTTGGAGATCCTAAAGTTTTCCAGCAACTCATCGACATAATACATGTAGATGCCCCCTCATCAATAATTGTTCGATGAACAGTTTTGTTGAGGGCTTTCACTTGAATAAGGAAAGCTAGTTGGGCTGGTAACTGAGGATCGTATCCTTTATGGTCGAAGGATACAAGATTGGAATCCTTAGGATCAACCCCACCAATGGCTGATAACAAAGCCTGCCTTTGGGATGGGCAATTTTGTAGTACTTCAAGAGTCGACATAGCGGATGGCGATTAGGCCAAATCTTCCACTATGTTATAATGCTGCGCTGCTCTAGCGCGAGGATTAAACGTCGACTTGTGTACTACTCCCTTTGGCGGTTTTATTGTTAATTCAGGAATGATGGGTGGTACAACTTCTGTCGAAGTTGTTGTCGAACTACTTGATTGATCTTTACCTTTGTCGTTCGACAGCTGCAGATTCCCGTAATCTTTGTTCCTTTTCGAAATCAAAGCATCATTTTGCTGCTTTGAAATCGACAACATCAGCACTTGTGACGGGGAAGCATTTCCACTTTCAACCAGATTTGTGCTTGGATTTGGAAACGGGTTAGTTAACACAGCTGAGGTTTGCGAACTCTTAAAGAATCTTTTAAGCTCAGCTTTGTATGTACATTCTCTCATCCAATGATCCTCATCACATATCTGACATGGATATTTTTGTTTCCTATTTCCAGGAGGGTTTGAAGAAGTTTTTTCAGGAGATGGCTCACCCTGTTTCTTCTTCTTCCCTTTGCCTTGCTTCTTCTTGCTTCCTGGTTGTTTGGTTTCTTTGCCTTTATCTGTCGATATGGCATTTACTTCCAAAGCAAGAATTTTGTCTTTTGCATTTTGATCTGAAATCTTACGGGCTTTCTTGGAGGCAGCCTTTGTCGATTTCGCGTTTGTTGTGCCAATCACGCCATCGCCGGCGTGAGAGTCATTGTTTGATTTAGGAGGAGGAGGAATTGTGAATTCCGGTCTAGGGGCGTCAGGTATTTTGTCGTAGAGCGTGCCAGACTGAGTATAGACCAAGTCTAGATATTGCGCACGAGTGATAACTTGCTCTTCCGTTACGACTCCCCCCTTTGCCACATCTTCCATTATGGCCGGAAGTAACGACTTGATAAACCATTCAGCTAATAGCTGATCAGGAACGTACGTTTTTACCATCCTACGACGACATCGCCACTCATGTATATGATCAGATATGTGAGTGGCCGTTGTCTGCTTGAAGTTGGTTAGGATTTCCGTTCCCGTTTCATACCTTATCGGTAATTGAAAATGGGTTCAGAAAGTCGTGGCTAAGGTATTGAAGTTGTCGAACGAAGCTCTAGGCAATTCCATATACCATTTTGCCGCTGGACCCGTTAACGTCCTCTAAAAAAGGCGAAGCCTTATCGAATCATCGTTTAGGGTGTTTGATGAACACCATAGATGAAATGTCATCACGTGATTCGATGGATCTTCACCTAGATTTCCATTGAATTTAGGAATGTCTGATGGAAGTTTGTGAGGGATCGCTGGCCACCAAGGGGCATAAGCAATTGGATCGTTTGTTAACCGGTGTAAATCAGGTAACTCTAAAGTTGCCACGAATGGTAACTGCTGATTTAGGTTAGGTGAAGCATACCCAGGATATGATGGAATTGCCTGAGCAGTTGGCCTTTGCATACCAGCATAATGTAGTTGATGCTGGTATGACTGATACGGTTGGTGGACATGACCATTGTAAAGTGGTTGATTTTGACCGTTTTGAATGTACGGTTGTCCACTGTTCGCAAAGATCTGCTGCTCAGAACCTTGGTATACTTGTTGGAATTGTGGTTGTTGATATTGCACCAGCCACGGTTGTGAAGCCATGTTCTGTTGCGCTATACTAACCGTTGGACCAAGGTGTGGGGTAATTGTACCCGTTTGGACCTGTGTCGCCCCACCAGTCGGCGATTGTGGTTGAGTCACAGGGTCAAGGGGTTGTTGCATTACAACCTGAGAAATCTGAGGTTGACATACAATAGGCAACGTTTGAACTTGCGACACTGTCACAATAGCTGGTGTAGTCGGGATGTTCGACATAGGTACACATTGTTGCATAGAATACACAACCCTTGGTTGTTGGGGTAGTATAGGTACCCAACCACTTGATGTAACTCCAGTATAACCTGAATACTGTTGTGAACTCCCGTATGGATATCCTCCCGGAGGGGGTAATGAAAGGGCATACTGCCCCCCATACGGTGGCAATCCGGAGCTCAAAGGGATTGTCTGCCCTTGGGGACTAGATTGCCCAAATTGACCTCCAAATGGATCAATTTGGTGAGTCTCAACATAAGAGTTGCCGAATATTATTCCGGAGGAACCAACAGGAATGGACCATACTGTCGAAATAGCCCCTGGATGGACTCCTTCTAGCGGTTGTGAGCTAGTCGGGACAGATGGTATGCCGGCAAACATTGTCAGAGTGACGGCAGGGAGTTCTGCTATCGCTGTGTCAGTCGACATAGTCCTAGATGTGGACGGTTGTTCAGACATTTTGAGTCTATCCAAAAGATTACCTAGCGATTCTACAGGAACTTCCACTGGTGGTAGACTAACTTCTGATGTCGAAGGAAATAGAGTGACCCCGACTCCAAAATGTGTTGGAGTACTTGCTTGCGGATCTTCTACAATTTCCTCTATCGCAATCAAACCAGGCGGAAGGGGAAGACCGTCAGGTCCGTAAAATATTTCTGGTGCCGAAGAAGGGGTTGAATCAACAGCGACAGATGTTTGAGGAGCAAGACTCTCTGAACCGGTTACAGATGGAACTGGTTCGGTAACACAAGTGTTTGCTCTTAGACTAGGATCAGTATCACTGTCCCTCTGTGGCTGTTGAACTTCTTCTGTAGAGGCAGGGTTTCTAGAAATTTTTGGAGTAACCGGAATCTCAGATGTTGTTGGAACACTTGTTCTAACTTTGATAGGAGATTTCGAACTGGTTAAACGAGTCCGCTTTGTCCGTACTATGTTCAATTCCGGAGACAAAGACGGTTGACTCGTAAGCCTCTGCAAACGACGGGGTTTCAATTGACTTTCTTCCACGATTGCGGATTACTCGATCAACCAAAATACAAAAAGGGGAAAAATGTTTCCGAATTAAATGAATTTTAGATGCTTTAGACACAACTTGGTTTTTCAATTTTAAAGAGTCGAGAAAAAGTAAAAGATGACTCTAGTCACCTTCGATGTTTTAACGAGCCCGAAGTGACAAATGCTCGGATGGAATTTTTCCGTTATAGAGTCTGAAAAAGGCCAAAAGGAACTGCTCTGGAGTTCTAGGTAGAGGGTGTGCCAAACTTTTCGCAAAACCGCAAAATAGTTTTTAAGGTACGGGTGGTCAATCTTCTCGAATGCTGTGTTTAGTGCATTGCGATCAGTAGGGCGGCCGACACGGCTTCCTATGGATAAAGGTTTTATGCCTATAGGGGTCTCCCAATATATACTTGAAGGTACATGGGAGCACAATCCGTACTGGCGCTTATCGTCTCTCAGGAGGAATCACCCAACCATCAGTGAGATCGACAATCACCAGGTTTTACGACGCCGGAACACGTCTCTAGCCTAGACCTCTATGTTGTGCATTAAGTTACAAAGCGTTGTTAAGTTCATTCAATTTATTTTAGGTTGATCTTTCTTAGAAGTTTGCCTTTTTGGATCACCACGAGATGTATGACACAACTCCTAAATGCAGTCTAAAGATGATAAGCAAGCTTTTATATCTTTTCAACAATGAAAATCCTAGCTACAAGGGGAAACGAAAGACACAATCTTTTCTCAAAGAGCATATAGCACACTGTAAATGCACTTTTCCTAAATCAACATACAAACTGTCAAAATGAAAATGCACATATGCATGTATTTGTTTTCTCTTTCTTAATATTGATGCCTAAAAAGAAAGTTGTTGTACAAATTTGAATTCGATTTCAAGTGAAAACACAAACAAGTTTCTTCTTGAACTCAAAAAGACGATTACGACACTTATGATTTTGAAGTAAACACTTGTTTCGACACTAGAAATTCATAAATTCAAACCAAAAGACAAAATTAAAAGCGTAATCAACTGCGAACAACAAACAAACTCACTCCTAAGATCAAAACGACACTTACGACAGGTCTAGATCTAAGGGCGACAGTATGACTAGTTTACTTTTGTAATGGGAAACTGCAAATGATGTAACAAATACACAAAGAACAAATACAGTTTATTTATACAACTGAGGCAGAATTAAGGCAAAGAAAAGAGGTTTCAGATAGGTACACACACTGATAACACGCTGCAAAAAACAGAGACAAAACTGAGCAAAAGGAAGCAGGGAACCACAGCTGCACAAGGCAAAGGCTGATCAGTGCACCCCAAGCACAGAGAAACTGAACTTCAGCGCAGGTAGCCCTCTCAGGACCTGCGTTGAAATGCAGAACCTCTTCACAGAACCTGCGCTGAAGCAGAAACGAGAATTGTCTCTGGGTTCTGGGTCACGGTTTGCAGTTTAACCTACAGTTTTTGGCCGGATAAAAGCTATCAATTAGGTACAATTAGGAGGATGATTTAAAGGAGGACTAAGATCTATCACAAAGGGCTATTAGAGCACTTGTGGATCAGCTGTTCAGATCATAAAAATAGGCCCAGTGAATGGACTAGAGTAGCAGATCTCTACTTTGCATTTGTAAATGGCAAATGCAGTTCGATTCGGCACTCCTGAGTTTATGAGAAGAACAACAATAGAAACACAAATAAACTAACTAGATACGTTCCCCAGTGGAGTCGCCAATTTGTTGTTGGGAAAAGTATCCATTCGGAATGCCCCTATCCCACTCTAAGGTGTGATAGTGCCTTAGCAACAAACAAGGAAAACTAATTGAGTATTCTTCTTTATGAAATGTAAATGAGGAGGAAGGATGTAACTAACCTGTGTCTTCCGCTAGTTTGTTGATCCAATCGCTCCTCTCTTCAGTGGCTCCCAGCTCCTTGCTCCTTCACCGGCCCAGCTTCACCGAATTCCTGCAAGATCACAAGAGAGAGAAACTACACGAAGATACAGATATACATTCATAAAAAGCTCAAGATCAGATTAAGCTAAACATGCAAATATAACCAAACATCATTGATACACAGCATGTAGGAGAAACTCAAATAGTTTATTGATAGAATAAGAAAGTCCAAGAGGAGATACAACCAAGTGAGTTCTGATCCAGCATCCACCTCCCAGCAAAGGAATCCCTTCCTCTCCTCCAACAAAGCATAAATCACCCAATGTACTAATGTCAATCTCAAACCAACAACAATTCTCTGCAAAGTACAAAATTCCAGCCTCTGGATCTCTGGGATGAGGGATCCATATATAGATGTAAGCAGAGAGGATGAGTCAGCTTATGTTTTGACTTGTGGCTTCTCTCTGTCAGTTCTTGCTTCCACTTGGAGGTTGAGAGCCTCTTACTCATCACTAGTCGAATTCATTGAGGCAAGTGTCACTGGAGAAGATTCTGGAAGCTTCCATGGTCTTTCCACCTCATTGAATGAGCTTGCCATTTGTCATTTCCCGCTCAGTGCACCCTGGTAGTGCATCCAAGGGCGTTGCAACGCACCTAGCCAGTGCATTTGGGTGCTTTGCAATGCAGGCAGCTAGTGGAGCTTCTGAATTGATCCTGAATTGACTGTTTCTGAGTGGTTTTTGGTGGAGAACTTCTGGGAGAAGCTGTCATTGGTTGACCTTGTTCCTTTAGGAGCTGTAACAACATCTTTAGGGACTTTGGATCCCTTGGATTATGGACATTTCATGCTTATAGCTGTAAGGCACAAAAATGTCTATAACAAGGTGCTGCTATTCTCCCATAATTCTTAACAAACTTGCGATAATACCCTATGAACCTGAGAAATCCTCGCAGATTCTTTATGGACGTGGGGATTTTCCATTCCTTAATGGCTTTAATTTTGCTAGGGTCTACCTTAAATCCTTCATGAGATACAATATGACCAAGATATTCCACCTCTTGTACTCCAAAGAAACATTTGGATCCTTTTGCATATAATTGTTTCTCCTCCAATAGTTGTAGCACCCTGTCAACATGTTCAACATGATCCTTCCAAGAATTCTTGTAGATTAGTATATCATCAAAAAATACTAACACAAATTTTCTAAGCAATGGTTTGAAAATGGAATTCATCAAACCTTGAAATGTTGAAGGTGCATTGGTAAGGCCAAAAGGCATGACCAAAAATTCATAATGACCCTCATGAGTTCTAAATGTTTTTTTCGGAATGTCTTCAGTCTTCATTCTGATTTGATGATATCCTCAACGAAGATCCAACTTGGTGAAGTAAATTGATCCCTGCAATGCATCCAGTTATTCATCAATGACAGGAATGGGGAACTTATCTTTAATAGTGAGCTTGTTGAGCTCCCTATAATCCGAACAAATGCGCCATGATCCATCCTTCTTGTGAACCAATACTACTGAAGCAGAGAAAGAACTTTGACTCAGTTGAATTATACCAACCTCGAGCATTTCTGCAACCATACATTCAATTTCACTCTTTTGGGCATTGGGATATCTGTACGGCCTGATGTTTGGAGGAACACTTGTTGGAATCAAATGAATAGCATGATCATGATCATGACTATGTGGGAGACCTTTGGGAGTCTCAAATACCTTGGAATGATTGTCCAAGACTTTTTGGAGATCTGGAGAAATAGATGATTCTAATATGGAAACATCTAGTGAACATAATTGTGCAATTACACCTCTTTGTTCCTTTTTTAGAAGCTTTGTCATACCGTTAGAGTTGATTATCTTTCCCAGTTTCCATGAAATACCCCTTAATTCAACTTCCTTTCCTTCCACAGAAAATTTCAAGAAAAGTTCTTGAAAATTAAAAGCTATTGTACCCAAGGATTGTAGCCATTGGACTCCTAGTATAACATCAACACCTCCCATTGGAATCGAAAGCATTGGGCTAGTCAATACATATTCTCCCATGGATAGCTTGATATTATGGAACTTTCCACAGAAATTTATTGTTCCTCCATTTTCAACCATCACTTGACACTCTGGTGCTGGATATAAGAAGCAATTCAATTCTTTTGCTACCTTACAATGAATAAAATTATGGGTACTTCCTGAATCAATCAACACTATTACCTTTTTCTTCTTGATTTGTCCTTCTATCTTGATGGTTTGAGGAGTGGTAATTCCCGCTAATGAATTACAAGATGTGGTCGGATTCATTTCTTCTTTATCTAGGCTTTGTTCCTGGAGTATATCCTCTTCTTTTGACCTTTCTTGCTCTTTTTCTTCCTCCTCTTCACAATCTATGTAGAATAATTTCTTCTCAGCACTTATGACCTTTAGTGTATTCGCTATCAAAACTGTAATGAAGCCCTTTTGCTTTTTTTCTTCCAATTGTTGTGGTGTCAACCTTATAGGTTGTGGAAGACTAGGGGCAACAACACTTCCATCTTTATAGTTGTGAGTGGTATGCTTCCTGGTTGCCATAATTTTGCTTTCCATTTTTCTTGCTAACCTGAATACCTTCTCTAATGAATCAGGTTCCCAAAGGCAAACATCATGTTGGATATTATCCTTTAAAGTCCGTATGAACACATCAATCCTATGCTCCTCTAGAATATTTTTTACCCTTATGTTCAATTTTTGGAACTCCTCAATGTGCTCCATTATTGAACCCTTTTGTTTGAGACTTATCAATTGGCTAAAAAAAGTGTTGCTTTTTGTATCCTCATAATGTGCTGTCAATTCTTCCATAAAAATTGCCCAAGTGATAATTTGTTTATGAGAGAAAAGCCATTGATACCATACAAACTGATTTGGTTCCAAATATAAAGTTGCAATACGTACCTTTTGTGTGTTTTGCACATTATTGAGATCGAAAAATTGCTCCATCTGTAATATCCATGTTGCGGGATCCTTGCCATCAAACTTCCTCATATCGATTTTTGGAATATGGTGGGTGTTCGATCCAACATTAGATTCTATGGAATCATGATTAACATTTCTTTTGTTCTCATCATGAGTTTCCTTTACTACCCTTTCACCATTAGTGACCATTTCTTGTAGAAACTTATTCATATTTATCTTCAATTCTTCCATTTTATCATCCATGCCATCAATTTTAGCATCCATGCCATTCATCTTAGCTTCCATGCCATCCATCTTAGCTTCTACAAATTTCTTTAAATAATCCATCTTAGCTTCTACACCTTTCTTTAAACCATCCATCTTAGCTTCTACATGTTTCCTTAAACCATCCATCTTAGATTCTGTTACTTTTTGTGCATGTGACACTTGTTGCACTTGGTCTCGTAATTTTGATATATCATGTTGCATTTCTTCCTCTTCTTCATGAGTCATTCTAGAGCTTTCAGGTTTCTTACTAGTTGTTTGAATTTTCTTTCCTCGAGGCATCAATTACTGATTCAAACTAATTTTTCAAACCAAGCTTATGCAAAAATTAAAAAAAAAACTACACACCTTCTTTCACTTTGTAGAAGCTTGATATTGAATTTGATGTATCTCTGCAATTTCAGATCACCCAGGTCTAAAATTGCGACCTGTAGTAGCCCTCTGTTCCCTCTTTCCAAGGCCACCAGTCTGATCCAAATTGGATTCTCCAAGGAAGAGTTATGAACAATCTCCCAAGATGACCTGATTATAGACTAGTTCAGTAGAGTGAACTTGTACGACGTGCCATGAGTCATTGTTTCGACCTTTGGATCTGAAAAATATATACAAGAAGCTACAGTCCGTCCTCCTTCTGTAAATTCTTACAAAATTTGAATCTGATGCTCAGAGAGAAAGTTATGACGATTTTCCCCAGGTCACCTGTTTAGAATGTAATTCAGGAGTCTGCAAAAAAAACCAACTTCCTCAGATCATATCTCCACAATTATAGCGCAAAAATCTCTGAGTTTTGGACCAAAGATTCAACGCGATTTCTTCTCAAATGGGTTTTTTTTTAGCTTCTGAAATGTCACAAAAAAATTTATAGTGAAAATTCCATGATGACCTGTTTGGAGTAGTGAAACCCTAGAATCCAAAGCTCTGATCCCAAATGTTATGAAACCAGCTCACAAAAAGATAGAAAAGATAGATCAATGCCTTAGAATTCAGCCTCTTTGAGGGGGAAACCTGCTTTGCATTACACAAATGAACAATTCTTTGATGATTCAAATGAAAAAACCTCCTTTCTATATATAGGAGTCTAAGGAGTCACAATATAACCCAGCCGACCTAACAATAATAATATAAAGCCATAAAAATAACAATAGAGGGATTCAAAGGGGCACAGTAATAACAATATGGGGACAATAGGGGCACAACAATATTAATAAGAGATATAACTAAAATAGTAATGGGGTAATCACTAGCATTATAGGGACCCAATTTCACAGGATGTTGTAGTGGTACCTAGGTAGCAGCATCCCTTACCCAAAAATGTAGAAAGAGTGTTACCAAATTTCAACCCTGAGCGGGGAGATACCACGGATAACCATATTCGTTCTTTCTTCCTAGCCTTGTGTAGGCTAGGGGTCACTGATGAAGATGTGGTGTGCCACCTATTCTCTTTTACTTTGACTGCTGCAGCCTCCACGTGGTATTTCTGCTTGAGAATGGGGTCAATCAACACTTGGGATGCTTTTCACTAGGCCTTTTTAGACAAGTTTGGTGATGACAAAACACCTGTGGCCTTAGTTTTAGAATTATCCCATCTGAAAATGGAAACTAAGGAGAAGGTCAAGGATTTTAACATCCAGTTCAACACCTTGTTCAACAGAATCTCAACCACCACTAGACCTACTGAGGAAGTGCTCATGGAGTTCTATGTCTCTGCTCTCCTTGTCCCTACAACGATGTGGGTTAAAAGGAGTAATATGCAAACCTTACAAGGTACTATCGATGAAGCAGTAAAGGTCGAGAATGAAATTCTCAGTCTTACAGCATGCACCCTACAACTAGAGAAAAGATAGCCTCTCAGACATCCAAGAAGAATAATGGAAATGATAACGAAGGGGCTGAAATTAAAGAAAAGGACACCACAAATGTGGAAGGGTTGCATTAGATCATTAAGAAAATAGCGGACACAGTCATTGATATGAAAAGGAATCATGAAGAGAGTACTAGTGGTAATGGAGGAGACTATAACAACAGAAAGCCCTTCAAGCTTTTTTATCATAAGAAAATAGAAGGTGGTCATGGTCAACTTGCATTGCTTGCTCCACCTAATGAAGGGGTTTTAAAGATAGAAGAGTTGGCTCTTATTGGATCACTCCTTAACAAAGAGGAACCTGTACTAGAGTTTGAACTAGAACAAGAAGACGAGGAAGGATACCAAGTAGAAGAACCCCCGAATGAGGAAACCCAAATTAATGTGTTGTGGGATTTCCATAGTAATGAGAACGACGATGAAGGGGATAACACTACAGAAATCAAAGCTAATGAAATCCACACACAAAGTAAAGGGCCACTCCCAAATGCGACAAAGCCCTTAAACCAAAAAAAGCAAGATGTTCACCCTGTGAAAGCATCCACTCCCAGAGTTCCTGTTGAAAAGAGTAAACCTAGCGGTCAATCCAAGAATGCCCATATCACAAGTCACCCAGAGAAAGAAAATAAATCTCCCACTGCAACGAAGGCTACTCAAAATGGTAAAATCCCATATAAGAATGGAAAAATAGGCATGTTTACTCTACCGTATCCTATTTATAACATTGATTACAATATTGTGGATGATCTCAAGAAGTCTAGGGATAATATCACATATTTTGACTTGTTAACATTAACGCAGCAAAGAGATTTGCTGCTGAAAGCTATGAATGAGCGGAACTACAAAACCCCCACCACCTCCAGTGGCCAAACCAAGAAACCAATGTCCAAACCTATAAGTACCTCTAGTGCACCCCAAATACCATCAGCCATGGAGGCCACTTTATCTAAAATAAATCAAAAACCACAAGATGTTAGTGCAGCCATGATAGGAAGGAAATCAAAATCTATAACTCCACCATTCCTTATCATCTTTGAAATCTTTAACATCAATGTACACAATTGCCTGGTAGATTCCGGTGCCTCATCCACTATTATGCCTTATGTTGTTGCTGAAAGACTACAGGCAGTGCCCAAGAAAATTGGAACTCAAATTATGCAATTCGACAGAACAAATGTGAAAGTAATTGGGGAATTAAAAGATGTGTTGATTCAGATGGCTGCTAAACCACAGTACACCCAATTCATTGATATAGTGGTGGTCGACATACCTGAGGCTTATGGAATGCTACTTAGTAGGGACTGGTCATCAAATCTCAATGGATATTTCTCAACTGATTGGTCCCATCTATTGCTACCTCAGAGGGGAAAAGTTGATATGTTGAGAGTCGATAGAGAAAGATACATGAAATATGTGGTAATAGAACTAAACAGCCCCAATGAACCTATAATGTTCTATAACTCTATCCTTGGGAATTATAGTTTCGATGTTTATGCCACAGAAACCTGTTTCAGAGAATGCCATATAGAAACAGTCAAGGAGGCTTTGACAAGCACACAATTGGAAGAAAGAATTAAACACCCTCACAATCCAACTGATGAATTACCTTATATTTTAGTAGATGATAGGACTAATTTCATAGGAAGTAGTTCTATTAGCGTAACATTAGAGTTTATTTTCAGGTCACTCCACTTTGATGACTCTAACTCTCTTGAAAGTGCAGGTGCTAGGAGCATTTTCATTGGCCCACTATGGAACCAACATCTGATGGCCAGTCAGTTGGAATGCATGCACACTGGTAACACAGTAGAACATGAAGGCTTGCTGAAAGGCCTGAGAAGATCCATTGAAAGGAATGTAAAAAATCTCCGAGTTTTTTATGACCCACAGATAATGGTGAACCAAGTAAAGAAAAATATACATTGCAGTCCGCCACACCTGGTGAGGTACCAACATGACGTATGGAGTTTAATTGACAATTTCAATTCTTTCAATGTCACATACATACCTCAAAAGTATAACCACGATTTTGATCTGATGGCTACTATGGTTGCAAAACTTTTTCCTAATCTTATATTAAACAAGAATAAATTTTAAGTTGAAATGATTTTTAGATCATCCGTAACTGATAACATCTCAAATTGGCAGGTTCAAAGGTGATAATCAAATACTTGAGTTCCTGCATTGCAAAAGAACACTCAGAAACACAGCCATTAACAAAAAGGAGCATGACAAACTTATAAACTGAAGTGAAGACGAGGTGATATCTTTCATTGAGAAATTTATTTACTTTTCATCTGGCATGAGTGAGCCAACAGGTAAGCACACAAAATTACAATACTCATGGCTAAGCCCATTCCAAGCTGTGGAAAAAATTGGTCATCGAATTTACATATTGAAAACCTTATAGGGAGAAACTGAAAAAATCCCTGTTAATGGCCAGCATCTGAAGAGATACTTCCAATAGCCGCCACATGGTGGTTACTTCCTGAGTAGGTTAGAGTTCATTTCATTTTTCTATTAGTGTAGTTGTATTCTTGTCCTTTCTTTTTGTTTTCTGCAAAGTCTATTTTCATTCTGTTTTGAATTACATTCCTTTTCATCCAGCTGATGGTGGTCCTCTAGTCTCGTTCAACCTTTCGGATTTTCCCTCATTCACCACTCTCGGCCTTTCCCTTCCTCATTAACTTGCTGATGATTTTGTTGTTCCTAAATCCATCATTTCCCTGCAAATCAAACAAACTTTCTATCAGCCCATGAGCACTTGAGAATCAGCAGTGGAATGCAAACGGAAACCCCACATGGGCATATGTTGGGAACTATGTGAGATCTATTGATAACTCGGATATTCGAAGCATGTAACAACATCTTATAAAACAAAAAATGTGTAACTACGGCTAGACTGGTATGGAGGAATGTTTCATTTAAATAAATCCCACTCAGACCTAGCCTATACTTGCTTGTAAGGTTTATAGTCATTCTCCATTGGTCCCATCCACCACACTAAATGGTCCAATACCTGTTACTCACAAGTAAACCTCCTTTCATGGGCTAAGATCATTGTCTCATACCTTGTGGCAAATCTAGTTGTGCTCTAGTCCTTATGCCTGAAACTGGAAGGACTTATCTAAAAGGAAATGAAATGTCAATTCCTTGTGCTAATCTGGAAGGATAGGTTGTTCTGGAAGCTGGTTAGAGTAAGGACTGTTGCTAGGCTCAAAGTACTGGTTGACACAGCAAGTCCAACCTTTCTTAAGCAGTTTAAAATATGGCATGATCCATGACTGCACCCCATTCAATCGATGAAAAAATAGCAATGAAATTCTCATATAAATTGCAAGATAAACATGTCTACAACAAGCTTGATGATCAATAAAGAGCTGAGGTACACACCTGAATAGGTATGAATAGATTAATGGCAGCTCCAAAAGGATTTTCAAAGTGGGAAATAGGTAAAGGAAGGTCAATAAACCCCATAATACTACCATTGGAGAATGCCTGTCAAAATCATATCAGTAAGTAGAAGCTATTTGTCTCTATCCCTCCTGAAGCAATTAATGTTTAAGTAGAACCCATGCTTGTCCATCTATATAGTTTTCATTCCATGTTTATCTTAACATCCTGATGTTTTATCGATCCGAGGTTATTTGGAAAAAGAGAATTGGTTCGCCCAGCGGTTCGCCGTTTGTTGTGGCCACAACTACCGCCCTATTAAAACATGCTCTGATAGAAAATTTTGAATGGGTCCCCTATAAGTCTGATCTATCATCTCTCTGAATGATCCTTTTCATCCCAGTGATTTTAACTCTATGAAGAGCTAAATATTCCATCCACAAATGGCGAAAGCCACTTAACAAACCCCTCACACATAACCTTGTTAAGCCCTTCATTCATATGCTCCTCGGGGTTTCTTTAGCTTCCAAAATCCTTCATTGCATGATTGTCCCATTATAATCCCTTTACAAAGGAAAACCTTAGCAAAATACATATATCTTCCCTCTTTCGCTTATCGCATTCAATCTGGGCGCATAATGCATGCCATAAGGCACTAGACCCAACAGTGTTATGAACCACAATATATATATATATATTTTCGGGTCCGAAAGCCTGTTGCATATCGCAATCGACCTAAGTCCAAGGTTTTTATATATACAAAAAGTGCCTCTGTCTACCGAACCCGCTGATCCTATTACCCATATCATATGTATATATATATATATATATATATATATATATATATATATATATATATATAGATATAGATATAGATATAGATATAGATATAGATATAGATATAGATATAGATATATATCGGGTCTGGTGTTAATCACTTATCGCTATCGGCCTTGTCCCAAAGCCCATGTACAAACCACAAATGGCGAAAGCCACTTAACAAACCCCTCACACATAACCTTGTTAAGCCCTTCATTCATATGCTCCTCGGGGTTTCTTTAGCTTCCAAAATCCTTCATTGCATGATTGTCCCATTATAATCCCTTTACAAAGGAAAACCTTAGCAAAATACATATATCTTCCCTCTTTCGCTTATCGCATTCAATCTGGGTGCATAATGCATGCCATAAGGCACTAGACCCAACAGTGTTATGAACCACAATATATATATATTTTCGGGTCCGAAAGCCTGTTGCATATCGCAATCGACCTAAGTCCAAGGTTTTTATATATACAAAAAGTGCCTCTGTCTACCGAACCCGCTGATCCTATTACCCATATCATATGTATATATATATATATATATATATATATAGATAGATATAGATATAGATATAGATATAGATATAGATATATATCGGGTCTGGTGTTAATCACTTATCGCTATCGGCCTTGTCCCAAAGCCCATGTACATATAGCTTGCTTTCGTCTGCCGGACCCGATGGTTTTGTCAACCACGATATATATATATATATATATATATATATATATATCAAGTCCGGAAGCCCCATCGCATATCACATATTGGTAGAGCTCGAGGGTCATGTGGTTAGCGAAGAGGTGAGAGCGAGACCTGATGATGATTATATGCCCAATTATATAAAGTTTGAGGTTCAGCCTAAATGATCGAGGTAGAATTTTTTGTGTTTTCCCATGTTTTTCAAAATTCGTAATATAACAAAGGAATGGGGTCTTAGTGCAAAATGCAGGCCTGTGGAGTCTCGATAGCGTAATCACACATCGAGGCGGTGGAAGGCATGGGTCCTGTGACCCATGGAGGGTTCGACACCCGATTGTGATTAAAGGAGGCCCTAGAAAACCATGCCCATCCTATGGATCGAGCGGGAGATTATGTGTTGCCTGTGTTTTATGTTTTCATGCTTTTCGCACTTACTCCTGTAGTTACTAAAAGTTAATGAACGTAGTGTTATGTTATGTGTGGATATTTCTGTTGTATAGTTCACAATCATGAAGCTAATCATAGTTATCCGTGCAGGTGAGAAGTAAAAGACGCATGAGTGGATTAGAAAAGCCATATATATAGAAGCGTTGTGTTTGAAGGTTCGGCCTCAAGCGTTCTAGGTCGGGATCCCACGCATGGCATGAACATTCCAAAAGCAAGGTTGTCTTAGTCTTCATTATGGGAGCGCAACATACAGTTACCCTTGTTACCAACATCTGTTCACTTCCTCAGGAAATGAATTGATCTAGCCATGATGCTTTCTATGTGTCAGTGGTCACACTGACAATCTTATCTATGTGTACTCAATTTGCACATTGGATATAGTGAGAAGATGAAGACGTAGGGTAGACCTAGAGTCAGGGGCGTGTGCATAAGTATTACCTTCGAAGAGGAGAAAGGGATTTTGATTTTCGAGAAGAACGATGTTGCTTTATTGTGAATAAGGAGGATTGTTTTTAGGGAAGAAGGGGCCTTTAGTTTCAGACTTATGTGATTGTTATTTTATATGTTTTGGATCAGAGTGTTGTTGCTGGCATGAATGTAAATGTGATTTATATTTATGCATATTGATGACTTACAGTTCACTATTAGTCTTGTTAAATTGAATGTGATTCAGTTTCATGGTTAACTTGTGAATGGTCTCTAATTTGAGACTAAGTTAAACATCAGTTGCAAGTTTTAATTCCATAAAAGAATGTGGATTCCTATATGAGTGATTGGATTGAAATTTAGCTTTAATACAGTCTTGTCCAGCTGTGAATTCAATGATTGATTCATTTGGACTTGAATCTATACATGATGTTTAGTCTTCTTTATCACGCTCCTGCTGAACATATATATGATGTTTAAACCTTTGTATTATGCTTGTGCGGGATAGATTAGGATATCTAGGACCAGATCTGAGTAGTTCCCCTTGTTGGCATAGCGAACATTAGCCATGTCAACACAACTCTAATAGGTTATTTCAATCAGGCCATAGGCCTAAACAAGCTCGAACTGAGGTCATAAGTCTAAGATATTGCCATCAGATGAGTTGTGCAAAAAACTTGATGGCTGAAACTAGCCCTGACCAACCTTTGAATGTGGACAAAGACATTAAAAGGAAAGGTGCAGCTTTGGTCAGTTGTTTGGAGGAGAGTAAAGGGTTTGCAGTCATCAGACAACAAACCCTAAACATAATTTAGTTTATAGCTAAAGAAGGTCAAGCCAAAAAGGAAATGTTTTGACCATCATTTATCACTGAACAAGATAGAATGTGATTGTTTTCGTTTAAAGGCAAGTTACTGGAATGTGATTAAAGGAAGAATTTTGGATCGTTTCTTTGGAATTTGGACAACGATACTAGTCATATCATTGGCAAGTCTATATTAACTTTGAATGTACTCTCTCTTTCTCTATTCTACATTTGATTATAATAATAAGAAGAATCGTTCAAGGGTTTTCCCCATCTTGGGGTTTTTCCCTAGCTTGAGCCATATTCTCAATTTCTTCTGTCTTAGCTTGCCTTCAGCACTTATCATTTATGTTATTTCGTAAGCTACTGTCATATAATTTTTAATGTGATTTCTCATGGATTGATGAGAATATGGTTGAATGAAGTAACTAACCTAAGAAAAGAACATGTTATCAGAGTTCATGTGAGGAGAAGCCCAAGCTTAAGAGATTGCAATCACTAAGAAGCATAGGAATTTCAGCTAGCAGTAACCTTAAGCCCTCTCTGGTAAGATAAGTCTGAGTTCAAGAATGACAAATCTGTGATATTGTCTTAAGGCCTTCTTCAAGACCTAATCATTGAACATGGGTACCAATCCAAGAGCAACTCAATCATTACAAGCAAGGTTGGAAATCATCAAGGTATGTTTCAGTATTCATGAGGTGTGTTTTAGATATTTTTAGAGGATTATTTTCAAATTGTATCATAATCATATAGAAGGAGATGTTTCCCTTCCCTTGACTCTGGAATTCAGTAACCCTATAGGTTTCATAGAGACATAAAATGATTTATATGTTAGAATAAGAACTCCAAATCCTTTGGCCTGGTGAAGTTAAGGAAATTTAGAATTTATTATGACCTGAGTTCATCAGTGCTATGGTAGATTGGCCTAATCAATCAAGAGGCATAGTGCTAACCTAATTACTATACTATGAAAAACAATTAATTGTTGTAGTATCACTATGAGAATGAAATGCTAATCCTGGTTGCAGTCCTATAGCAGTCATTCAAACAAAATTCTGAGAAAAATAGTGTCCTTAATTGTGATGTGTTTGAGCTTCAAAGAGGTCTTCCGGATATGATAAAAATTTCATCATTAAAGAAGGGTGCCTAAAGTCCAACAAATAGTTTCGATGATATTTCTCTAATACTGGGATCAATTTTGAAGAATACCTTTGTCTCATTTTTGTTTTGCTTAAATTTTAGCACCATTACTCAGGATAACAATGGTTGAGTCTGTTACACAGTTTGAAGAAGTTGAAGTTTTTCCATTGTATAATACTTAGTTTAAAGGGGATTCCACTATAAAGAGGCTATTACAGACTCGGTTGCCACACCAACAAAATTTAATCAAGCTCCTTATCTACTCCAGTAGTAGTGAATGGATTTATAATCAGTCTCTGTGGTATGAGCAACAATTAGCAAAGCAAAATCTTACAATCAGGTCACAGTAACATGGGAATTCTGAGCATCCTAATACACATTGCAGTGACATATTCACTATTGAAGCCAAAACTTAGAACCCATGTTGATGCATCCAACAAGTAAGAAATCAAGTAGACACCATATTTACAGGAAGACCATTATTGACACTATCTTACATTCATAGATGCAGTCAACATTAATATTAGTTGAAAGTAGTCATGGCATTTTGACAAGCTTTCAACGATAGTATCATTACGATGATAAGATTTTTTCACAATCTAAGTTATGAAACATTCATGGCCATGGATAGTACATTGACATTTTTACCTCTCTGTTGATTTTCCAAGCTTCTCTTCAAAATATTCTCCATATAAAAAGAGGCTAGAAAACGAGACATATGAAGATGAATCAACAGTAAAGGCTCATCATTATTTTGGATAATAGCATAAAAGGATTATTGCATCTCTACAGAGTTATGTATATATGCCTCATTATAATATCCTTGATTTACATAATCTACATCAGCTCATATATTTCTTTCAGTAGTTGAGCCCAGCTGTTGAGATCCCTTTTATCTACAGAGGCTACATTCAAATCCCACTATAGTTAGATTTTAGGTTACATTGGAAAGAAAGATAGTTTCTCGCACCAAGAAGTGGAAGTTTTCCTTTTTTTAATCCTCTTTCAGTTTTAAAGAAATAGTCTCCTTGATCTTTCGGAGCAGAGGTTTTGCTGAAGACATGTCAAAAGGGAACAGGCCTGGAAGTTTGTAAGATCTGAAGCAAAAGTTTGCAAAGGAGAGATGCTTAGTTATATCAGCTCTTCTATATCTATGGAATCTCAACATATTTAGCTCAACTACATCTATGGTCTCTTTTCAGTCTTGCATTATGCATGATATCATGACAGACTAAGAAGAAGCTACATGAATCCTATAGTAAATGAAATTACAGGTCACTTGAAGCTTTCAATCTTAAAGAACAACTAGGAGAAGAAGTGGTTGGCACTTTGGTGCAATTCTTTGTAACAACCCTTGTCAGCGGAGGTGCCTTGATGAAAATGCACTACAGATCCTTGACATCTTGGTTCCATTAAGCAATGATCTTATGATGAATTGTCTTAATGTAAATGGACTCCTCCTCTTCATCGATCCAGTAATTTGATACATTGCTAGATTTCATCTAGAAATAAAAAATAACACAACTATCCTGAATTAATATCATAGGAGGATTTATTTTCTCTGAATGAAGGACTTTAAAATTTTCTTCTTTGACCTGAACCTTCTTAAAAGTTTAATGTCACAATTACGTCATGGAAAGACTCATCCCTAATCTAGGTAGCTCATAATGACTAGCCAAAGAAAGGCTTCAGAGGGAGATATGATGTTTGGGTTCAGCTATTGATGATGTTTGTCCAACAAATAAGAGGGAGTTGATGAAAGAACTAGATTTATTCTTAAGCTTAAAAGTCTGATAAAATAGAGAAGCTATTGAATTGGTCATATTCAACACTGGTGTATGCTAAGACTTTTAACGATATGCCTCATATATATATTGGATATCTGCTCATTAAATATCAAGTATGATCTAAAGTAAATCGTTGGTCTGATAAATGGAGAGCTCACCTAAGTATTATATCTCTTGGGGACCGCCTTCATTTCTTGAACAAATCAAATATTCAAGTTTGTTACTCTAGAAGCACCATTGGAGAAGAATGTATAAAACAACAAGCCTAGTTCAAGGCTAAGAGATTAGATTTATTCTCTATTGAAGTAGGGTTATTTGTAAGAGATCTGTAGCCTATTTTTCTTCAATAAAATTCTCAAGAAATTAAGAGTTTTCCTTGTTGGGTTCCATAAAAAATCATTGTGTTCTATTGTGTGAATTTTGTGAAAATATCTATGTTCTATTCTGCTGCTATTAGGTAGAGAAATTATTTTTCTGTGTGAAAAGAAAAATTATTTTTAGATTTTTCATACTAGCAGATCATAATTTCATTGAAATTTTATAGGCCTGGGGCATGAGGAAGGAAATACGCACATTGCATCAGCTAGTATTGGAGAAGCATGCCAAGTATTTGGAAAAATGCCTTGAAGGGATTTGGTTTAGAATGTTTCGAGTCATAACCAGTGTTATGACGCAAAGATAATGATATGCGAGTTATGGTTAAGTAGTTAAAACTTAATTCAAAGAACTTTCAATACCTAAACTGAAGTTCAAACCCCCTGAAAGCATGTTTTCATGTGAATGCATTAGGTTTTCTTTTCTAGCAGACCCACATTAGAAAGAAAATTCTTGCCACAATTATGAAAAACAAGTTTCGTAACTATTCCATTCCCAAGAACCTAAAATGTTGCTTGTATCTTTCTCATTTTCATATCAATAATCAATATATCCCCTTTTGAATTCCCATCATAAATTAAATCACCTATCTTATTAAAACTTGTTGCAGTATATTTAAGAGCTACACTTACATCAAAGAATTAACTTCGAGAATGAGCAGTTTTTTCTGTATCAACAGATTGTATCGAAATTGGAAGTACACGCTGGTTGATTGAATTGAAGGCCACAAGTATTCATGCACTGGCCATCAGACAAGCCAAACTCAAAGATGGATTGTGTGATCCAATATGAAGACGAGCATATAAGGTAGTTTAATGGAGTGAAATACATGCAACCTTTTGTCCTTCAGCAACAACCTAGAGTGTCAAATATTTATCTGTAGCAGATGTCAGTGATTGATGACCATGCCTAGACCAACACACACTTGTAATAGCTAAACCATAGTCCTTGTCACAAAGTTCCTTAGCAACTCCTCTGGTTTCAAAGTCCCATATAACACAAGTTCCACCTGTACAGCCAATTGTTTCATCCATATAAACAACAATTCAAATCTCTTTCCAACATATAGAGATGAAAGTGAGCATTTAAATATGAAAAATAAGCATGCAACATAATGACAATTGTCCAGAGAAAAGTAGAAATTCTAAAATTGGGTAGCCCATGGGAAAATAAGATAACAAAAATTGTTATTAATCATCAATGTATTAATAAAAAAAATGAGTTTCTAAAATTTTTTCATTCATATACAAAAAGGAAAAGAGAACATGAAATAATTTTATGATAGCTTTAACAAAATTTATTTCCAGATTTCCAAGTTTCCTGAATCACAAATGGAAGAACCTTATTTAATTGTTACTAGTAAAATTTAGAAAATTTCCCAGCTACTGTTAGCCCACTCTACATAAAAACTAAAAAATAGCTTTAGAAATTTGAAGCTTCTTAATTCTTTAGGTTTTAGTTTCAATGACAAAGGAACACAAAACATGACAACATTTTCATCAACTCACAATCTAGAGACATTTTGCTTGAACACCAAAAATCTATTTTTTGTTTCGTCTTTAAATCAAGCATTTTCATATCTAACAAGAATTGATAAATGATAAACCTTTGATGAGTGTTCCTTGGAAACCACATATATCACATATGATCTATTTTAGTTCATGGTTACGCATAATAACAAAAATCTCCACTGAAAATTTGAAAACCTCTATGTAGATTTGACACTTCAGAATAGGGAGATAACTTAATACACTAATACACAAAAATCACAATTTATAGAACATTATATTTCAACATCAAAAAGATATTTCAAAGTTCTTTTGTTTCTTCTTTCATTCAAACATTGTTATATTTGACAAGAGTAGATAAATGATAAGCTTTTGTTGAGTTTTCTTAGAAACCAAAAATATGACATTACACCTATTTTACTTCATGTTTGCATATAATGAAAAAAAATTCCATCATTGAAAATTTAGAAACCTCTGTGTAGCCTTCACACCTTGAACAAGGAGATAACTTAATATACTAGTTGAATTTTCCATCAAAGCATCAATTTCAACTAATTCCCTCCAAAAATATCGCAATTCTAGATGCAATCTACTCCTTTTAGTAAATAACCCTCCCTAATTTATATATGACCTACACATAAAAATTGATGATATAAAAGTAGAAGTAATCTAAAAATATCTTCAGCTTTAAGCAATTTTGGCACAAATTTTTGAATGGGAAGAAAGAAAAACTAAACATCAAATCCCTACAAGTAGAATTATAGAGAGAGTGGAGGCAAAGGGGGAAATGAATACTAACTAGTGAGAAGTTTGTTACTGATGACCATTAGTTGTAATATCTCCTTTATATTTTTAATTTTATAGTTTGTTTTCTTAAGTTTCAACTCTGTCATATTTTTTGACAGTAGACTCTATTGATTAACCTTCACATTCTTGCTCAAGGAAAATGGGAAGCACTGGGCTTGGAGGCCTAAGGACTTCAAAATTTCTGCCTTTTCTCCTCCTAAGGAGAATGAGAACTTTTATGGCCATCAAGATTATGAAATATGACTGATTTGAAGGATGACATGCTTAGAGAACTCGGTCATTGCACCTTCTAGTGATCCACATAATTAAAAAAATTGATAATAGGGCCATTGTATTCCTGATAAGTATCAAAAGAGATTGGATATTGCTTGCTTTCCACCTGAGAACCTTAGAACCTTTCTTGGCCTCACAGGTGCACACCATCAATGGCAGCTTCTCTAGATTCAAAGAACTTATAATAGGAGAGGAAGACTACTTATTAGCACTCATCAATGAATATTTAGACTTATCTAAATCTTACAATGAAGAATCTACTGAACAATGTTTCTCAGAAAATGTAGAAGATCAAAAGAGATAAATCTAAGAACTTGGAAGATTATATGGAAAGGAAATATGCAGGTTATGAGGAACATGCAGTCTTTTTTATGGTTGTAATGATGAATTCAACACCCTAGTTAACAAGTCAAATTCTCTAGAATTTAGCAATGCTTTACAAAAAAAATCAGAAGAGATGGCTCTATGAACTTGAAAATTATATAGAAGGGAAATTAGTCGATAATGAGGAACATGCAGATCATCTTCAGAATTGTAAAGATGAATTGAAAACCATATTTCATAGCTCGCATGCTTCAAAATGTTGAAAATGATTTCTCAATGCTTCTTCAGAATTTGTTAATGATGCAGATGTAGAAGAGGATTATTATATTGCACACTGGAAATGATGATGTTAAGCTAAATCTTGCAATCACTGGTAGGAAGTCAATACTCTATGAATGTAATTTTGGCTTGACTGGAGCTAAAAATAAACCAGTTCATAGTGAAAATATAATAATTCATAGAAATACGTTAAGAAGTTAAAGAAGGGATCTACAAGTCTTGACCAGAAATTTGGTGTTAGTAGAGCCATTTGTTTATGTCTTGTTGAAATTATTTGTATTACGTCAGTGAAATCCAAGGACATGTTCATTTAGTAGTATTTTCCAGCCTTTCTAAACATCAACATAAGACTTCATGCACAAGTCCTCTTAATACTAATCCACAGTGTACATCAATCTGTACCATGTAGTCAACATTGCTATATTTGAATGCAATGGTAGCACTAGCATCGATGTCTATATAAAATCCCTTCATCTATTCACTGCAAGTATAATTTTTTGTAGAGATTATTGTGTACAGATCTACTAATCAAGGCTTGCTACCATAATAGGTGATCATATTAATAGCTTTTGCTGATATAAAAGAATATCAAAATGGTACATTTTTTATCAACTAGAATTTATATTTTCTTCTTGTACAAAAATTCGAGAAGAATTTGTAAAAGCAAATGGAAATTATAATACTAGGTTTACTGATTGTGTGAGTAATTTTACAAATAGGGTTGACTAAAAGAGTTTATATACATTATGCATGTGATGGATAGAACTGTAAATTATTATGCAAAAGCTTTTATGTTGCAAAAGTGTTTTAAGAGGTGAGCTTTGATAGGAAGGCAAATTAGTCCACACCAGCATCCCTAAAATAGGATTTATGCTCACATCCCTAAATAGGACTTATGCCCAACACATTCTCACACAATCCAGTGTCAACATGTATGCTTAGTGTGGGAGTATATTAGATACTTGTGAAGTTTTTGGTTGAAATCCTGGACGAGACGTGATTTCATGGAGTGTCATGATAAGTCATGGAAATAAAACACCCGTATTGGCATTGTTTCATCATATGTAGCAAGAAGGAATACGACCCAATCGATTCAACTTTTCTTGTTCTCTATCTCCATGTGCCAAATTGAAAGCATTGGAAAGTAGTGTGAAGATAATTATAAGTACATTTTAGTGTGAAGATAATTATAAGTACATTTTAGTTGGATGCCTTTGTGGAAACTGTTCTCATAGACATGCATGTGAAATGTAGAACCATAGAGAAGGCATGGTACTTGTTTTACAAGACATGGTCTAATGAAACACCATCATTTCTTGATATGCACATAAATGAAATGATCTTGAGGCCCTGAAGCTTTAAAAAGATACATAAATGTATTGCGCTAGAATACAAAAGCTTTTATAAGGTTCTTCATGTGTGCCACTTTGGAAACTCTAGAGTAAAGCATGGATATTAATGAAAAAATCAAGGGAGTGGCCTTTAGATGAATATGTTTGTATGGAATGCCTCTGTAAGCATGTATGTGAAATGGGGAAGCATATAGACTACAAGTGATATGTTTGACAAAATCCCTTAGCAAAGCATTGTCTCATAGGTTGTGATTATTGCTAGATATGTAAGGAATGGACATGCAGAAAAGCCTCTCAAATAAATACTAGTCATAGGAGTAAACCCACATAAAAAGAACTTTTCCAATATCTTTATTGTATGGTCTTACTAGGGAACTAGAGAACATGGTATGGAGATTCATGATTAAATAATCAAGTGGATTTTAGTTAAATTTTTTTGTAATGGGAACCCTTATAAACATGCATGAAAAATGTGAAATCATAGATAGGAAACAACATTTATTTGATTAAAAGTATCCACCACATTTCACTTGGAAAACCATGATTGCAACATATACCATGTACGAACAAGGTAATGATCCTCAAAAAAAAAATTGAACAAATGTGGCAGTTAGGTATAAACTCACAACATATTCAACTTGTGTTTTTTCTACCTGTGGCTATGTAGGCCCAGGGAAAGAAGAAGGCAGTACCCAAATTGCATGAGCTAGTATTGGACAAGCATGCCAAAATGCCTTGAAGGGATTTGGTTTAGATTGGTATGAGTCATAACCAATGTTATGACTCAAAGATAATGATAGGTGAGTTGTGGTTAAGTCGTTAAAACTTAATTAAAATAAATTTCAATACTTAAACCAAAGTTCAAAACCCCCTAAAAGCATTTTGTCATGTGAATGCAACCAATGGAATCAATTGATGCATCCACACTAACTGATAACTATTGCATCCTAGACCAGGCTGAAAGACCTACCAATACTGAGTGAATTTGGTCTAATATTATCAGAGTCAGTTGTTTTTTCTCAAAACTTGTCTGAAATAGGCCTCCAAACTGGCATATTTCACCGAACTGACCGGTTCAGAACCGGTTCTGTGTAGTTTGTACCTATGCAGGTCAATAGAAAAAAAAATGCCTTTTTTTGTTTTTTATTTTATTTTTTGAGTTGGTTGGCCCACTTCTAATTCTCCCCTAGGCTAGCCTAATATTCAAGGTTATGGCCCTCAGCCTAATAATCTAGCCTATGGCCCTAGTATTGTTATGCAATTCATGGTAAAGTTAAATTCTTAAAGTAAAAGGATGAAAATGAAAGATAAAGGAGAATGTCACTTTTACTTAATTTTCTAACATTACCATGAAATGACTAAGTATGTTTGAGAGTGGTTCCAACTGTTATACAACAAATTGACCCCCTCATTAGCTCAGAGGGGAAAGACATGATAGTTGAAGGAAAGAGCAAGATCACATGCCTTGTTTCCACACTAACACTGGCTATACACTGACAACCTGCTTTATAAAGCTTCTCAGTAAGCCTAAGGGTGTGTTAGTGACCCTACTAACTCTAGTTGTTAGTTCGGGAACAGTGTTAGTGGATCCTAATGAAGCTCTAAAGGTCAAAGGAGTGAATTGACTCATAAATATCTAGATATTTGCTCCTAAATCTACTCAAGAAAAGCAAGGAAACGTCTCAAGTTCAACCTATTTGGGGGATTTCTAATCCTCATGAAGGAGGCAAATCGGAAAGAGTTGAAAAGCATGGAAGCTTCATTGCTTTTACCCTAAGGAATTCATGGAGAAACTTGGCAACCCTAACTCAATTGCTACATAAGAAAATCTAGGGCTATGGTGATGGAGGTCAGATCATTTGAAAGGATAGCATACTTGATTGTCGAGCATTGTCTCAAATCAAAAGAAGTTGGTAAGAAGGGAGAGAGAGAGAGAAGCTGGAGGGGTAAGGGAAGGCTGATGCAACAGATGGTTGTAATCACTCTTCCGACATTAATATAGAACTGCACTTGTACTGTTTGCTATATGGTGTTGGTACTATCATTCATTAGCTTGTTTGTCCAATATCTTTTACCATGAGTAGCTTAGTTATGTGTAAATATATGTTCTTTTATGTATTCATGTATTAGTTATCAAGGTTGTATGTTGTGATTATGCTTGTCTCTTCTACGTGCAAGACTTGATCTGGAACCAGCTCAAGGGACTTCCACCTAGCTGCATTGCGCTCTCCAGCAAATCTACACGGAGGCTTGAGGTAATCAATTTGTCCTACTTCGTTAGTTAGTTATTGTTTATGAAAATGTGTGTAACTTTGTGACGGTTGTAGATAATCTTACAGTCTGCCAAAGGTCCCAAGAAGACCTTTGAGGGTATCTACATTCTCCATACACCGTGCATTTTATGCTAAAGAAGAATTGGAAACTCTACTGGGAACTATATATCTAGTTCCCGGTTTACCCGAACAGTTCTAAGTTTCCTCCTCCTTCTAAGACCTCCCTATACTTCTGCATTCCATTTCTGACCCACCAAAACCTTGCTGCATTTTGTCTTCACATATTCAGCCTTGAATCTGATCGAAAAGGCCTTGTTTTGAGTTGTTTTCCCACACTAACATAGGTTAGCAGACTACACAATGCTTTATAAAGCTTCGTGTCTGCATACACAGAGCATTAGTCGACCCAATAGCTCTATGTGGCCACTACTACAGAGCGTTAGTCCCTTAAAATCTTGATATACAGCTGCGTCTACAAACTCAAGGGGATAGGAAGCCTGCTCATGGACTAAAAGAGGGTCTGCAACTGCATTTTGTTAGCAAGATCGGTGTCCTGAAAGATTTTTTTTTTTAGGAAGTAATTTTTTTTTTCTTTCTTAAAACATTTTTTATTTATTTTTCTGTTTAGCTGGTTAAAAACTGCTCTATTTTGGTTTAAAATAGTTGTTAGGAAAACATTGGAAAGATTTTTGTTGGTTATGCATGTGTTATAATGACTAGGATGCATGGAACAAATATGAATATGTGAAAGACTCTCACCTGTAGAATATAGCTTGTTTTCATTAAATTGAATATTTTTTAAAGCATTGTCTTTTGCATGATTTTCAGTCACAGTCCCATCACATTTCATATGTCAACTCCCCTACCGAAGAGACTAAAAAAATACACATAAAATTTACCTAAAATAAATCATTAACTCTTTATTAAGCAAACAAGCATTAGTTTAGGCTAGGATCTTGGGATAGGCAGTGTGAGTAAACTACCCACGATCAGAAACCAAAACTAGTGTCACTAAAAGAGAGAAAATTCCTTATGCACTCATACTACCGAGACTACTCCAGTCAAAGTGGAGCTGAATAAGAGACAACATTAGACTATAAGTGAAGGTATCCCACCCTTGCTTACAACTCCTTTTGGTATTTTTTATATTGGGGATCCCTTCGGTGATTTCAGAGCTGAGTTGGGGACTTAGGTATCCTGACCACACAGTGTACTATCTGCGACTATGTACCCCAGGGTAGTGTCTATGATTTGAGGTATCCTTAGTGGCCAATATTTTAGGGACTTACACAAGGTGAGTAGGGCAGGCTTCCCTAGTACCTAACACAGACGGACCTACTCTATCTTCAGTTTTTCGGAGGGTGCTCGTCTTCATGAGAGTACTTGGCCCCTCAATCTGAGGTTTGAGCAATGCTCTAGAGTAATTGTAACTGTACATTTGGCCAGCCCTCTCTGTTATTCATTGTGATGCTAGGTTTCATCTCCAGTGATCGGTGCTTATCAGACAAGGTCATTTCCCTCTGTTTTCTCATTGATCAAATTAGTGTATTTTTTATTTTTTTTAGGTACCCATGTGCTATCATTCAGAATTTAACAAATATCACAATAAAATTTATTGATAAAAATTAACGATCACCGTGGCTACATCTAGCTCTCGCCATCAATCTAGATGATTTTTAGGACATCCTCCAGTCATTTTGGAAGATCCGCTAAGCTCCACCGAACCAGATTCCCTATTTTTGGGGAATCAGTCTCCTAGATCTCACACGGAATCCATTTGGACAAATGATGATTCAAGTTTCCCAGAGGATTTCTTTACCCAAGGATCTCTTCCTCCCTTTAACCCTCCGCTCACAAATCCGTTGGACCCACTCTTGGTTCCAATGGCACCTGTACTCCCTATCTCTTTAGTTGGAACATCTCCATCCATCCTGTCAATGACTAATGGGTCGTGGAACTTTGTGGACACTTTTGGTCCTCCACCACTTCCCCAGTTGACAATCACCACCACACAATTGATGGAAAATCCCACTATCCCATTTGTTCCAGGTATAACCACTCACATGAAACCATCCACAAGTGGAACCCATCTTATGCCAGGTTCCACCCCATTAGTGTCAAACTATATACCTTCGACAAGTGCTACATACAACACTCAATGGTCAATATAGCACTATTGGCACGGTTCCCATCCACCAACAATATGGTTGGCAGCCATTGTACTATTCAATCCCCCATATTCGAGTATCTAGGGGCATTCCCAATATGCACATACCAGTCGGGAATGTAATATTTCCCCCTCCATTCTCAAGCATGCATGGTCAGTGATTGATTGACATGAGCATTCCTTGTGTCAATAAAGGACATATGGTTAGTTCAGCAAGAGACGAGAATCCTCAAGGAGGTCCCAAATAGTTCATGGGGGCACCGTACTCACAAATTCAAATGAGTCAAGGAGGCACAACTTATCCTAGGGGCAATTCTATACCCCAACATCAGATTACCCATGGAAATCCACACTATAATGCCATACCCCAAGACAAATACTATACCACGCAGCCTATGTACAATATTGGGACTCAAATGATGGGAGGACTGCAAGGTTCCTCAAGGCATATGTCATCACCTTGGTCTGAGTCGGGGGCACCACACACTTTAGCTTTCTTGGCAACGTTGGATATCCCCAACTTGTAAAAACTTACAAATAACCCCATCTATCATAACTTACTTTGACCGCCGATCCCGTATAAAATACTAATAGAAATCCCCAAGTTCGAAGGGAAATAAGGGGAGGATCCGGGCACCCATATCACCACCTATCATATTTGGTGTGTTTACAACTCCATGGTGGACGATAGTGTCTGGTTACGTCTTTTTCCCTGCACCCTCACTGGCAACGTAGCTAAGTGGTACATTGAGTTACCACGCGTGTCAATAAATACCTTTGATGCTTTAGCAATGGAATTGTTAAAGAAATTCCAACTACCCACTAGCTATGAGACTAGGATAGAGCTCCTCACTTCATTACATTAGGATACCACCACCCACATCTCTGATCATATAAATGAATGGAGACATAGGCGGAGGTTAGTCAAAGCTCGCCTCCCAGACTCTCTCTTAGCGGACTGGTTCTACAAGTCCCTGCTCCCACAAATCGCTAAAGATGTCACTTTAGGTGGTGCGTCATAGAAGACCAATCCATACATCGTGCCCAGCACTTAGATCTGATATATTCACAGTTTGGCACTCTTTACGACATAATCCCCAATGCCCCTCGTAACTCCAATGTTTTCGCTACTCAGCACCCCGGAGCGCACGCCGATGGGACTATCGACACAACCTCTGGGGTGGATGTAAAACAACTCAGAGGTCACATTGCCCAGATGTGAGTAGACCCCTCTACAAAATCAACTGCTCTTCCTACCACTGTGATAAACTTTGTGTAGTCTACGCAAAAAACCGGTGGTAAGAACATGAAGAATAAGTAAAAAAAACTGCTCCTTCTGAGGAGCAGTCAACAAAGCAGAAAAATCCAAAGAAGAAGTCTATTGGGCCTCATGATGATGGGAAGGATAAAACCGCCTAATTCCCTTGAAAAATATGTGCACAAGACCACATGAAATATCTGTATCCGTGACTTTAGGAATGCACAGATTTCATTGCTTAAAAGGATACTGGTAGGACCCCCGCTGTCCTAAATAATCCTCTCCCCACTCAGCAGTAGTAACACCTTATTGCAAACCAACCCAAATCCCCACAAGAGGGAAATGGTGATTTGCAACATCCTTCAGCTGGTGAAGCACCCTCTATTTTTTACACCTTTGAAACGGTAGATATACAAACTAGAGCCAAATCTTATAGAGCTCCTGTCGCTCATGCAGAGGAACCTTCCCCAATTCGAAACCCACCGCTGCCTAAAGATTTGCATATCGAAAGGCCGGTTGCTAACCTTGTGATTCCCCCCCCCCAAAGGAGCACTTCGACTCGCAATGCACAATACATCTGCACATGTTACCCAAAACTACAACATTGTAGAAGACTTGGCGCAAGCGTCGTCAGCTATGTTAATGCTCGAAGTATTACAAACATGTCCAGCACAAAGGAAAGATTTGCTTTCGGTTATTGGTGGTATCGACCCACAAGATTCCATGCTTGCAATTTTTAACATGGAAAAATGTAAACCTCTCCTTTCTCACCAGCTTGAATTTCAGGTGCAAATCTTTCTGAAAGGTAAAGGTATACGCAAAACTATCATCGATGAAGGTGCTTCTACCTGCATCATGTCGGCTTCATGTTGGATTTCTCTAGGTTCTCCAACCCTATCCCCACCATCAAATTCGCTTAAAGCTTTCAATGGACACACTTTCATCCCAAAAGGTTACCTTGCTGACTACCCCATCAACTTGAGTGGGAAAATGGTAATGGTAGATATTGAAGTCATGGATCATAAACTCAACTATAATCTGCTTTTGGGCCACACTTGGACTTATGCTATGAATGTTGTTGTGTCTTCGGTCTTCTGTATCATCCTCTTTACCTTGGATCGAAAGATAGTCACAGTAGACCAACTATCCTTTTTCACCCCATATTACTCTCCATTACCTAGCAGATATGTACCCTTAGTGGGTGGTGTACCTAAATCTTATGTCAGTATCGATACCGTTCTATTGAAGGGCTCTTCCTGATGGGTTATTTCCCTCTTCTGCCACCTGCGGTTCCACAGACGGTCTCTATGGTTTCATACATTCCTGACAGACTGACCAATCCTTTGATCCTCTTGGCCCCATGAGACATTGACACATACGAAGAACAAATTCCGCTGTCACCAGCTGAATTGGCCTACCAATCCATTAAATCTGCACCTACATCTCTGGTCACTTCGGTTACGGCCAACAGTACCACTGCCCCTCCCATAAATGCTCCTTCTTTCGATCCACTTAATCAAGCCCTACCTATGGACGAAGCTATTAGAGAAATCATGAGTTTAGAAGAGCGACCTTGGGAGGACTCATACCATCGTGTTTTGATATCTGATTCGGACATGATGCCCCTTCAAATCCTGTCGTGTAACACATTGGAAATTGTTTCCTCACCTTATTCGACTATCCAAACTTTGGAGTTGGAGGGAAACATGGGCATTCTTTCAAAGACATTTCTCATCAATATTTAAATCAAGACAAGGATCGTGGAAAACAAACAGATTGGAGCCAATCGCAATCCTAAGGAAATTGTGAGCTTCACCTGCCTTTTTAAGGATTTCCACGATGTTTTCCCTTGGTATTATTAGGAAATGCATGGAATAGACCCTTCTATTGTCAGGCATGAGATCAAGAAGGATCGAGCATTCTTTTTATGGTAATTTTCTTGCTCGTTAATCTGAAAAATCCTCAAGTTTCCTTTTTCAAGCTCGTTAAAATACCATGAGGAAGATCGAGCGTTCTTTTATGGTATTTTTCTTGCTCGTTAATCTGAAAAATCCTCGAGTCTCCTTTTTCAGGCTCGTTAAACTACCATGAAGAAGATCGAGTGTTCTTTTTATAGTATTTTTCTTGCTTGTTAATCCGAAAAATCCTCGAGTCTCCTTTTTTAGGCTCGTTAAACTACCATGAAGAAGATCGAGCATTCTTTTTATGGTATTTTTCTTGCTCGTTAATCTGAAAAATCCTCGAGTCTCCTTTGGGCTCATTAAAATACCACGAAGAAGATCAAGCATTCTTTTTATGGTATTTTTCTTTCTCGTTAATCCGACCGATCCTTTGATCCTCTCGGCCCCTTGAGACATTGACACATAAAAAGAACAAATTCCGCTGTCACCAGCTGAATTGGCCTACCAAGCCATTTAATCGACACCTACATCTATGGTCACTTCGGTTACAGCCAACGGTACCACTTCCCCTCCCATAAACACTCCTTCTTTCTATCCACTCTGTTAGAGTCGGTCTGGTCAGCCCTCCGTCAGAGATCAAAACTCTTTGTGCATTTCAATTTTAGGTGTCCCGCTCCATTCATTCAGTTGCATTTCACTAGGGACATGCCATGATCTGATGGAGAAAGTTATGCTAATCATTTTCCCTCATGTCTGGCCCCTGCTGGCTCAGGTCTTTGTCCATAATCACTGAAGCTCATGACAGTCTAGATCTGGTCCTTTACAGGACAAAGTCATTTTTATGTTTGGGTCTAGGAATGCATCAATTTGGTCTTTGAAAACATGTCCAGAACAAGCCATGCAGGTCAGAGGGAGGCCTTACACAGCTATGGTTCAGAAAGCTTCATCATCACCTGGAGAGACATCGACTCTTCTTCAAAACTCTGTTTTGGAGAAAAGTCAAACAAGGTCAATTATGACACATTTTTCGAAAAAAATCACCAGTTGACTTTTAAGATGCAGTTATGATTTATATGGCCAAATTCTCTATCGTACAGTCCCTGTAAAGAGGTGCCGAAAATTTCATCATTTGAGCCAAAATGTCGAAGGGAAACTGAAAATTACTGTGTTTAAATTTCAATGGAAAAGTGCAAAACTCAACATTATAAAAGGGGTTTTCAAAGAGGCAAAAATCAAACCCATCTCCTCCAAGGCTATAAATACATGTTTTGGCCCAAATCAAAAGTATTGTGCTCTTGCAAGACTTGGAGAAAGCATTTCAAAGGTGTGAGGATGAGATTAGAGAGTTTGAGTGATTGGAAGTAGGTTTTGGGAGTGCGCAACGCATATAACCAAGGGCGCAGCGCACTCACCGGGCGCGGCGCACATGCAGCCAGCCCGTCGTCAAAATATTGCACAAGCGCAGCGCATACAAGTTGCGCGACACACACAGTCCAATGGCTAAGAAACAGTGCCAAACCAGTTCAAAATTCGGGGAAGGCTATCAAATTGAGAGGAAAGCCTTATGGCATCGCCTGCTCATCAATTTTTGTGAAGGATATGGTATTTGTGAAGAGGTTGAATGTCACCCAAAACGCATAATGTCACCCATGAGAAAATCAACAAGAAAACGAAGGCTGAGGTTATAAATTTGTGTTGATATTTCCAAGGTTTCACTCCACCCACTTATTCCCCTCACCTATCATTTTTTCCCCATCCTCCCTTGTCATTTTTCCTAAACCCCTTCCCTAAGTCATTACCAAACCCTCTCCCTTTTCCTCCACTATTTGGTTAATGCAAAATCACCATAGGACTAGCTTATTGGGCAAGCAAAGCTTTGGGAAAGGGATCCATGGTCAAAGGGTCGAAGAGTTAAAGATTAGGAGAAAATTTGATTGTTTGCATAGCACGCGATACACACACCCAAGAGTGTGGCGCACACAGGGCCCGTCCACTGTGTAAATATAACACTGGCGCGGCGCATACCCGGCGCGCGGTGCACTGGGCAGAGCGCGCGGTGCATAGAAATACAAGGCCCAGAAACTATCCAATCTGCCTAAAAACTTTTGGATGTTCACCAATTTGGAAAGGTAGGCCACTTACCTCCGTTCTTGCACCTAAATTGAAAGGGATAACATGATTGTAGGGGTAGAAATCAAATGAAAAAAAAAATTGTAAAGCAAACAAAAGGGAAACAAAGAAATCATTGATCCTAGGGTTTATGCTATAGTGACAAGGCTGCCAATATGTTTCAAACCCTACCCCATCAACCCTATACCCAAACTACTCCTAAATATCTGATAAATCTCTCCCTTTAAACCCCTATTCCCATTTCATCATTCCCCTCCTAATACTCCCTGTTTTATTGTCCCCTTGGTGGCATATTTTAAGAGCAACTACCAGCTTCATTGGAATTCAAGGGCAGCATAAAACTCAGGGTAAAAATAGCAGTAATGGCATCCAAAGTATCATCAAAGTATGAGGAGGAGACCCACAGTGACACAGCTTCGGGGGAAAGGGCCCAAAGGAGATATCACCGGAGTGGCAGACATCTTAGAGACAAGCAAACCAACCTCACCGAGTTGTAGGCATGCCCTCTTGTGATGTCTTGCTTCCATCACTTATCATGTTTCGAATTTTGTCAGAGGGTGGCAAATGTCAGAGTTCATCATGAGTTGGCCTGACTTTTTACACTTCACCTACATGGAGGACAGTCTATCTTGGCTGGGGTCACTTTCACATTGACACCCGAGACCATATCAGTGGCAACAGGCATAAACAACATTGGAGAGCAGTGGCATAAAAAGAAAAATGTGGAGAGACATCATTATGAGCCTTACATCAGATAGCTGTTTGAGCCACCTCACGAGAGTTTTTCCGTTCAGATTTCTGAAAGATGTGTATGCCCCGCTCATGAAATTTATCATGAAGTACTTCAATTGCGAGGGCAGGTTTTCTCGCCTCTATTCCTATCACATCAGGTTGCTCATGCAATTTACCAGGGTGCGGATGATGAACCTCCCATTTTTCATCTGCGAGAACATAGAGAGGATGAGAAATTTCATGCAGCACAAGACCCCTCGACAGTAGCTCAACAGTGTGTATCACTTTGCCCTTATCCGGATTTTGGTAGACCATCAGTTGGGATTGCAGGGTATTGCTTGGGATGACTTCATCTCCCGTGACTTCTTCAATGCTCCACAGGTGGTTTCAGAGGCAGAGCATGAGGTAGGGGGCCCATATCATCAGTATGAGTGACATGAGACTACCACTATGCCAGTGTACATCACCTATCAAAAAGGCAGTAGACCTTTATTTGCAGTAGCAAAGCGAGTGTTATCTCCACCCGGGGTGGAAGGGGCCTCGCTTCTGACATCAGCATCACAGGATCAGGGTAAGGGCAAGGAGCCAGTGCAGGAGGAAGGGCCATCAAGTGAGCGAGAGCCCGAGTTTTTTCTCTTCCAGGATGATGAGACAGATGCAGAACCAACAAATGAGGAGCTCACAAAGATCATTAAGGAGCAACAGTTAGTGATTGACTCCTTTTCCCTTTACTTTGAGAGGGCCAAATGGAACATGAACTACCTGGAGCAGAGAAACAAACAGCTTGAGTACCAACAGACGATCATGGAGCTGCAAAACATCCATGAGCATCGCCAAGCTGCTCAAAGAAGAAGGGTTGCGCTCACATCTTTGGAGCAAGAAATCAATGAGGATCGAGAGGCCAACCTTGAGAGGGTCAACATCCATTTGGAGAGGCTGCTATACAAAGCCAACCAGGACCTTACTTTATTGAGACATATGGCTTTCCGTTACAGGGTGTGAAGCATGAGTGCACAGGCTCGAATAAGGAGTTTAAAAGCAAAATTGAGGAAGCAACAAGAAGGGAAAAACGGGAAAAAGAGCAAGATAGGCTTAGAATCTTGGCTAAGGCTTCCTTGGCTCAGCATGGCACCCCATAGAGAACTTCTAGCTCAAATTTCAAAAAAATTGGGCAATTTTTGGTCATAGGGCAAGTTTTTGGGCAAAAAACAGGGATTTTCTCCCCGCTAAAATTCTAGGGCTCCAATTGAGAAATGGCTTGCAGATTTGGATTCAACATCGAAAATTACGACTACTGGTGTCTGGGAAAGAGATTTGGGCAAGATCTGGGTCTCCTAAAGGTCAGAAAACACCGAAAAATGGCCTCTCTACCACTTTTTTGACACACAAAAAGCAGTCTTGGGAGAATGAAGATTTGGAGGGCAAAATGAGCACCAAATTCAAAAATTCTAGTGGGGTTAGAAAGTAGACAGGAAAAAATTTCCAACAAGCCCACTTGGGCACATTTTGGACACCTGAAAGTACCCCAAAACAGGCCCCAAAATAGCGCGACGCACAAAGAAAATGGCGTGGCGCATAGAGGAAAAATTGCCAATTTTCTTCCGTTTCGCGAAATTCCGGTTCGCGACTTCCCCAAGTGGGCCTGGTCATCTACACTTCGGTTTTTGGCACCAAATGCCACATTTAAAGAGTTTTTTCTCCAGATTGTCTTCTATCAAAGTGGCGAAGGAAGGCAAATGGTCAGCCAATGCCAAATGTCATGTTTGCAGTGCTGCACCTGTAGCTAATGGTTGGCTCTCCATCTCCATTTTGTAATGATTCGAGTAACTTCCCAACCCCTGGGCATTCTATCTCTTCCTCACACATTCTATATATTGCATGCAAGTTATTTGCAAAGGGTTGGTTGGCTTGTAACTTCTGGGAGACTATGGGCAAGAAAATTTGTTTCTTCACTGTGTATTTTTGACAGAGAATTAATGAAAGGCAGCGGCTTTGTTTCATGAGATTCTTGTGGTCGTGAGTCTAACAAATGTGTCTCTTATGTTTCCATATGTATTTCGCTATGTTTCCTAATTCGATTCATGTTCATTTCCAGTGAAATTTTCTGAGGGAGATTAGGTAGAATTCAATTTTATTGCTCTGCCTGTGGGAAAATTTCATGTTCAGTGTTATTCTTCTCTTGAAAAGGATTCATGTCACTATGCCCTTTTCACTTTCTTCAGCAATATTTTCATACCGCGGTACCTCAATCTAGCTTGTTACATTTTCCACCTACCTTGCCTCATGGAATAATATGTGCCTTTGTATTAAATTCTCTATTCTTTGCTGAGCGCCAGTCCCATAACATCCCAGAAGCTCGGTCATCTCATAAAATTGTTTCTAGAATCCCTATTCAGTTACTAGCCTAAGGTAAATATTGCATTGTAAGTCATCTCAGACCGTTTTTTATCATCTATTCACTGAGTGTGACTCGGAGAGAGCCCTCTCTTGCTCTGGTAGGGCTAGCTACCAGACTGAGCGTGGTTTGTGGTTACCCTAATTTTTGCCTTCCTTCAGCCTTAAGGCAGATTTAGGTGCTAACACACTCAATCAAGCCCTACTTATGGATGAAGCTATTAGAGAAATCATGAGTTTAGAAGAGCGACCTTGGGAGGACTCGTACCATCGTGTTTAGATATCTGATTCGGACATGATGCCCCTTCAAATCCTGTGGTCTAACACATCGGAAATTGTTTCCTCACCTTATACGACTATCCAAACTTTGGACTTGGAGGGAAACATGGGCATTCTTTCAAAGACATTTCTCATCGATATTTCAATCAAGACAGGCATCGTGGAAAACAAACAGATTGGATCCAATCACAATCCTGAGGAAATTGTGAGCTTCACCTGCCCTTTTAAGGATTTCCACGATGCTTTCCCTTGGTATTATTAGGAAATGCATGGCATAGACCCTTCTATTGTCAGGCATGAGATCAAGAAGGATCTAGCATTCTTTTTATGGTAATTTTCTTGCTCGTTAATCTGAAAAATCCTTGAGTTTCCTTTTTCAAGCTCGTTAAACTACCATGAAGAAGATCGAGCATTCTTTTTATGGTATTTTTCTTGCTCGTTAATCTGAAAAACCCTCGAGTCTCCTTTTTCAGGCTCGTTAAACTAACATGAAGAAGATTGAGCATTCTTTTTATAATATTTTTCTTGCTCGTTAATCTGAAAAATCCTCAAGTCTCCTTTTTTAGGCTCGTTAAACTACCATGAAGAAGATTGAGCATTCTTTTTATGGTATTTTTCTTGCTAGTTAATCTGAAAAATCGTCGAGTCTCCTTTGGGCTCGTTAAACTACCCCATCTTCAGAACACTACCAGAACAAGAAGAAGTCGTGCCATGAGATTGGTCGCAACAATTGAGCTAGGCATTAGCATGTTACAATGTACAAGTAGAAGATGATGAGGATGACTTGCATAACATCAATATACCAGAATCAGAAGGGAGCTGTGAGGTGCACAGCCCCAAGATAGAAGATCCAGACATTACGACGCCATTGAAAACAAAGTAGGTAAATATCGGAACAGAGGAAGAGCCAAAGTATGATACGCTTGGGGACTATTGGGACAATGCCATGGTGGAAAAGGTCGTTGGGTTGCTCTGTGAATAACAAGATTTATTCCCTACAAAAATTACAGAGATGAAAGGGATTCTAGGAGACTTAGGGATGATGAAAATAACTTTGAAGCCAGATGCAAAGCCAATGAAAGAGCAACCCTACCGACTGAATCCAAAATACAAAGCAATAGTCCGCGAAGAATTGGACAAGATGTTGGCAGCGGGAATTATTGAACCAGTCGAGGAATTCGATTGGGTAAGTCCTATGGTCATGCAGGAGAAGAAACGGAAGGGAGAGATCTGCATCTATGTAGATCTGCAGAAGCTCAATAATTCTTGTGTTAACGATCCATTTCCAACACCCTTTATAGATGAGGTACTCGAAAATGTGGGTGGGCAGGAAGCATACTCCTTCACAGACAGATTCTCCGGATACCATCAAATCAAGATTGTGCTAGAGGATCGAAGTAAGACAACGTTTGCTACCGACTAGGGTTTTTCTCAGTATACGGTAATGCCCTTTGGGTTGAAGAATCCGCCGATGATATTTTCCCATATTGTGGTAGCTACGTTCAAAGCATTTATCCACAAGTTCTTAGAAGTTTACCTAGATGATTGGACCATATTTGTCTTGGTTAAGAAACATGTCGCGAGCTTCTGATTGATGTTGGATACTTGCCGCCAGCACCAGATTGTCCTCAACCTAAAGAAGTGTACTTTCCTCATCCACTTTGGGAACTTGCTAGTCCATGCGGTTTGTAAGCAAGGACTGATGGTGGATCTGGCAAAGATCGTTGTCATACCAAATCTGCAAGCGCTGCAAAGTGTCAAGTAGATACGTGCTACACTGGGACACACGGGCTACTACCGAAAGTTTATAAAAACCTACAACCAGATCATGGCTCCAATGGAACAGTTACTGAAGAAGGATGCTACGTATTGCTGGAACGACGAATGTAACAAAAACCTAGAAACGCTTAAGGAAAAGATGGCATTTTCCCCTATCTTGGTCTTTCCAAAGTGGGACGTTGAATTTCATGTACACGTCGACGCGTTGTGTATCGCATTGGGTGTGGTACTCACTGAAGAAGGCACAGAAGGAATTGATCACCCAATTGTGTTCACAAGTTGCAAGTTGTCTAAAGTAGAAAAAAGTTACTCTACTACTGAGCGAGAGGGATTGGTGATGGTACACGCACTCCAAAATTTCCGTCACTATCTACTCGGAGGACATCTTAAGATGCATACTGATCACTCTGCGCTCAAATACCTAGTAAATAAGACTGTGTTGGGGGGGGCGCATCTATCGATGGTTGCTACTGTTCCAAGAATATGACTTTGAGGTTGTTGTAAAGCCGAGACATCTGAATGTAGGTCCAGATCACTTGTCCTGAATTGAGACTGGCGAAGAACCAAAAAATCTAGAGGAGGGCCTCCCAGATGCCCAGTTATATGCCGTGCGCGTTGCAGATGGCCACTTTGAAGATATTATCCACTTTTTAACTACGGGCACTGTGTCACAGGGGTATTCTATCAAGAAGAAGAAGGAATTAGTGATACGCGCAAAAGATTTTACCGTAATTGCAGGCCACCTCTACAAGATGGGCAATGACAAAATATTGCATCGATATGTACCGGAATTTTAGCGTGGATAGATCCTAGTTGAAGCACATGGAGGGGTTGCCGGGATACATTATGCGGGTAGTGCCATAGTCCAAAAGATTCTTTGCGCCAGATTATGGTGGCCTACTCTACATAAATATTCAAAAGCATACTGTCGGGCTTGCGATGTATGTCAACGGATAGATAAACCGTCGCGAAGGGATGAAATGCCACTTTAGACACAGATAATGCTACAACCATTTCAGAAATGGGTGATCGACTTCATCAGGCCTATTGAACCATGAGGAAATATGGGCGCGCGTTAAATCATCACTGCGACCAAATATTTGACTCGATGGGCCAACACATAGCTAGTTAAGGATTGCATGGCTACAACAGTAGAAATTTTTTTGTTTGAGAACGTCCTGACTAGGTTTGGCTGCCCTTAAATTCTCATGAGTGATAGGGGTGTTATCACTTAGAACTTTAAACATTTGTATATATAGTCTTTTGTCCAAGTTTAATGTCAAAGGGTGGTGTCAAAATGTTGTTATTCTATGTTTCTTACTTAGGGTTGGAATTTTAAAGGGGTTTGATGTAAAATGTGTTCTAATCTTATGGGTCATCCTCCGCCATCATGTTTTCATAAGTCATGTCTTGTCTCATTCATATCACCAATCCTTTCCATAATTTCGCAGCGCAGCCTCCTATTGGTCAGTTTTGCAGCGTATTTCCGTAATTTTGCAGCGCAGTTTCTTATTGGTCAATTTCGCTGCATAATCATGGTTTAGCCATTCCGCAGCGTGTCACCATCAAGCCGTTTCGCAGCACATTTTGACAATTCAAAACTAGCCGCGCTGCGAAATCGCGGATTCCTGCGTTTTGCAGCAGATATTTTTCAGAGGGTCATGTCAGTTGTTGAGTCATCGTTCCCGTCCGTTCATGTCAGTTGGCGTACCTCCCAAATACTCATAAACCATCACTCCACCAATAGGTTTGTAGGCATGCACATTAATATTATTCAAATTGGTTTTGCCGTGCATAGATTTTACATGACGATCTTAAATGCTGCGTAAACGGCCAGCCTGGGTAATGAGATATTTGAATTGCAAGCGAGCCCAAGTTTATCAAGTGAGCCTGAATTGCAAGCGAGCCTGAGTGAAAAAGAACTGAAACATCAGTTTAGTTGGAGCTGTTGGTAATTGACTGTGCGGAAATTTCAAAGGCAAATCGAGAGGAAGGGGCATAGGTCTGGGAAATGTCAAAGAACAGAGCCTGAAGGTTTGGACCTCGCACTAAGAGATGAAGGCGTGAAGAAATCCTTCAAGGATGCCGGCTGTTGGAATTTCTGTGAGAAGCTGCAGGGTGGCCATGCTCAGGTAACAAAGGATTTTGCCTTAAATTTCACCGGTTTGAATTCTAAAGTTGCTATGCTAGAGGTTCAAGTGTCCCCTGAGGCCATTGCTGCTGTAACTGAGATTCCAAGGGGGGGACAAGAGTGGTTCAAGAACTTCAAATTTGATATGAACCCCTGCAAAGAATTCTTGAAAGAGGCACATGTGAATGAGGATCTAACAAAGGCTGTACCTAGAAATTATGTTAAGGAGCACTATGCCCTTCTTCTTACTTGTATTCAAAAGTATTTAACCTGTGAGGGTAGATATAACAAGGTTTACTCCTATCACTTTAAGTTGTTGTTGCATTTTACTGGTAAAGCATCCATAGATATTCCATTTTACCTGTTTCGTAGTCTCAGCAAAATGTGTGATAAAGTGCAATTAAGAAAGGATGACTGTGAAACATCATTATTTCACCATGGTTTGGTAAAACTGTTAGTGCTGGATGGTCTTCAGAAAATTGGTAGAGATTGGAACTCTTTTATCTTCATGGCTGGTTTCCAGAGTAAAACAGGGCTTACTCCACAGCCAGTTAGAGAAAGAGAAAAATCAGTTGATGAAGAGCCCACAATAGCCCAGCTTCGAAAGGAAGAAAAGGATAAAAAGAAGGCCAAGTCACAGTTGAAGAAATCAGTGAAGTCACTGATTATTAAAGAGCAGCCTCAGCCATCATCAAAAGAGAAAACTAAGCATGAGAAAGTTGTACCTGGACCAAGTGAATCTAAAACAGTGTCTAGAGCTAGGACAAGGAGTCAAGTAAGTAAAGATAAGGGCAAATCATTGGCTGTTGACGAAAGCCCTACATCTAAAGCCAGCTTGAGTGATTTGCTTGAGGCCATTGAGTTTGAGCAGGTGGAGCCAGTGCATATTGAACCAATGCACATAGATTTAACTCAATCATCACCGGAAAGCACTAAGAAATCTAAAGCTTCAAAGAGACTGAGGTTTGAAGAGCCCGGTGATGAATTTGTCCTCAAGCCAAGAAGACCTGTTACAAGAAGACAAGTAAGGGAAGCCTCTAAACTACCTAGAACAGAGGAAGTTGAAAAATTGTCTAGAGCAGAGGTGGCAGAGAAAAGCAAGCAAAAGCACTCCAATAGAACAGTCATTATTTCCCAAGGAGGTAATGTTATAGCCATAAAGGACCAGCTGGAGGCAGAAAAGATTGAAATTGATAAGGTGAAGAAAGCCACTAGGGAGGTTGCAGTCAGATATGCAAACTATCGGAAAGCTGTGTTAAAGGGGAGTAAAAACCTAGTAAGCCAGGTGGATTCAGTAGCTGATGTCTACACATGGACGGTTCCAGCTCTCAAACAGGCCCAATGCATCAGAAAAATAAACATGTGTTTAAAGGCTGAGAACAAAGCCATGAAGAGGAGGATTAAAGAATTGGAATCACAGCTAGGTCAGTGGAAGAAGGTGGAAGAATTAAAGGCTCAGCTAGATCAATTAGCTGATAAATAAAGTTGCTGCTCAAAGAGAGGTATTGTTCTAAGTTTTGTAAAATTTTGGCTTAGTTTCATTATTTTAAAGGCATCTAGACCCCTGCCATATATAAAGGAGTTTTAGCCATTGGAGGTATAAGCAGTGAAAAACTCAGAGCAAATACAAGTTGTATAAACAAAAAACAGCGGTTTCGTAGCGCGCTACGAAACTGCTGTAGGTGCTGTTTTTGAACGAAAACAAACAGTTTGATGGGAGGATCAGATATTTGCCAAAGGAAACACCTAAGGAACATTAAGAAGACCACATGAAGTTAACATAAGCCATTCAAATGATGACAGGTGTGCCTCTTTTGTAAAGTGAAGTGTTTTTGTCTCAAGTTAAAGTTTTCATCATAAAGGCACTTTATGTTCAGTTATTAGGGTTTGGAAGGAGGTGCATACGAGGAGTATTGTTTTGGCTTGCACACCTGTTCATCAACTAAGCCTCCAGCGCATCTGGTATCATGATGGTGCTCTTCATTTTTGGGGTGTTAAAGAGTTGGAAACATGCTGCTACATTTTCGAATAGGTGATGGAAGACAGAGACCGGAAAAACAGGGGTTTGTCTCCTAACATTATTGAACCATCAACGCATCCAGCATCCAAAGCTAGCATGGAACATTGAATCCTCCTCTCAGCTATCTCGGCCAAACTGAAAGGAGACAGGTGTCAAGGAGCAAGAAAGAATCATTCTACGAGGAGGATATAATTAGATCTTTAGTTTAATTAGGACTCTTTAAAATTCCAGTTTAGCACTTGTTGTATTTAATGAGTCAGTTAAATAGCAGATAAGGGTAATTAGTAGCAGTCATCGAGCTCCCCTCATGCTGGAGGAGGAAGCTCAAAGTAGTTAAGGAGATGTTTCTATATATAGAGAAAATTTTGATGTAATGAGGGTTGGATGTTTTGGAGAAAACAGAGTTTATCTTGGCTTGTGTAAAAACTTATTTCAGTAATACAAATGACTGCTTTTTCTTCTCAGGATTCACACAGTGTTTCAAATGCTCAAGATATATGTGGTTTTGTTTTATCTTTTATGTTTTACAGCTGTATAGATACACAATCACTCAGAATTCACATTGTTGCTCTGACTTCCTGTGTGTATTTGTAAGTTGAGGTTTCTATGAGAGGTATTTTGAGTGTTTAAACATTACATGCCCTGACTTCTATGAATGAGTAGTTTCATAGTTTGCTGAAGTGATGATTAACTCCATGAGCCCAATGGAAGTGTTTGTAATGTCTGTCCAGCCAACATATGTGTTAAATTTACTTTGAAAGAGTTAGCCATCTCATCAATAATTAAAATCAATAACCTTTTGAGAGAGCCCTCTCAGGCTAAGGAGGCTAAGCCTTAGTCAAAAGTCTGGTTTGAAATAGTTACACAGAGTCTTGCTGATTAGCAGCCTTTCAGTGCTTGATTTTGTGATAACAAGGGGAATGCATTTCTTGAATGAAACGATCAGCACACTCATTGAGGAATTTCAGATATATCACCAACAGAGCACACCCTACCATCCACAAGAAAATGGGACCGTCGAGGCCTTCAACAAAATTTTGGAAAACATGTTGACTAAGGTCTGTAATGCATGATGCAATGACTGGGACTTGCGCATCCCAGTTGTGTTATGGGCATACCGAAAGACATGCAAGAAGCTGACAGGCCAAACACCATTTCACTTAGTTTATGGAAATGAGGCCGTTATGCCTATGGAATATATTGATCCTAGTATGTGGATTATGGAAATCATTGGTGTGGCAGGCTGTGGGGCATTGGAAGAGAGGCTCGAAAAACTCAAAGGATTAGAGGAAGAACAATTTTTGGCTAGATTCTGTCAGCAGGTAAAGAAACAGCGTGAGAAAGGGTGGCACGATCGCCATATCAAGGTGCACACCTTCAAGGAGAACAATCTAGTATTGGTTTATGACAGTAAGTTCAAAAAATTCCTAGGTAAACTCCGCATGGACTGGTTGGGACCCTATGCCGTCAAACAAGTTACCGATGAGGGCGCGGTTCAGCTGGCTAAACTCAATGGAGACCCCTTTCGCCAGCTGGAAGAGTGAATGACAGTCGCCTAAAGGTCTACACAGGTGGGCTGATCACCTAACTGGCCATTCAAAAGATAGTCTCACCGCTCCACCCAGTTGAAAGAGAGTGTGGGACAATAAATTAGTCTGGGGGACAGATGCGCGAGTACTATGGTGCGCGTACATTTCACCGAACATAAGGACCGTAATTGCGCAAAAGGGATAATGTAGACGCGCTAATAAAAGGAATGATGACTGTTGATATCACTATTCATGACATGATGTCTACATTATGGTAAAAGGGAATGGGTGGTGGACAATTACGAGAAACAGTACGAACCAGTTATGGAACGAGCTGCCACAGGTTTTACATGAGCAGGTTACACGAACTGAAACAGGTGGCAACTAGTGCATTTGAAATTCACATGGCTTATAAATCACCGAAGGGACTCTCCTGCATGACCTACGCTTTGGCAACATAGATGGAACTGTTCATTACCTCTACACAAGACATGCACCCGAAGGTAGTAAGTTGACCGATGGAAAGGTAGTGCTCTCTAAGGAGTATGGGGGTGACCACTGCAGGCATCCCGCAGACTGCAACCTCACCAGCAGGAGATGTATCAAAAAAGAGGGAACACAAAGCAAAATTGGTCTAGAGGTTGTTGCCTTGCCTAGGGGCAAGCCGGCATACTACAACAGAACAACGAAAGGATGGACAGACGGAGACCACGGGTAGATATGCAGTTAATAAGTCGTCTTTGATGTCCCTTGAGGATTGGGATCTTGCGAACAGCAGCTAGGGTCTTGAAAAATTGCAACACGACCTGTAGCAGACGGTGCGAACAGAAGATACGAAGGTCAGAAGTGGTTGCGGTGGTACCAGGAGATACCGTATGTGGCTCCCCCACTTGTGCTAAAATACTATAAGGGGGGTGTCCTCTGTTAACCAAGTAGAGAAGAATGAGCATCATCTGTTGCGAAACATGGTAGATACACTGAAATAGGAGCTAGACGAAGCGTTGTAGGAGACAATGGAGGAACAACAGGACGACAAGTGACACTCAAAGGGAGGTGAACCGAGAAGCCAGGAAGGAGCATCTAGCTGCGTCGGCGAGTGACTCAGGATGAGTCATGATGATAGTTCTGGGGGACTGTGGGGTAGAAGAGGTCCTGCGTAAGGGTTTTGGGGCAAAAAGCCTGAAAAAATGGATTAAATGATTGTAAAAACCCTGCTGAAAGCATAGAGAACGAATTATAATAGGTTGATTCAAAGGGTATTCCACCTGAAAAAAATGTGAGGAAATATAGATAGAGTCGGCCTACGTAGGATTGTAGGCCAAGGAAGGGTATAAATAGAGTGTGGCTCTAAGGGGGAAAGGTAGTTCTTGGAAGGATCAAATGTAATGGGTACTTGAAGAAGATAGATTGAAATCATCTGTAAGTCTAAGTCGAGGGATAAGGGTAGTAGGTAGAGGCTTTGCAGCTGTGTGCACAAAGGCCTAGAAAGTCTGCATCTGTGTGCGCGGACCCCTGCAGCTGAGTGCGCAGGGCGGATCTGGATGTATTAAAGATAAAGTGGAAATAAAGATAAGTTTCTTCTGAAATTATGTGTTTCTTATGAGCTATCATAATATCTGTTTAATTTAATCTACTTATGGTTTAAATGAATGTAAATCTGGGTTCATTTTAATGTGTGAATTAGTTGTGTTGGTTTAATGTTTTCTTAAAGACCTTGGTAATTGGTAAATACTTCACCTAATAGAAAAGCGCACTAATAAGAAAGATATAACCAAGCTAGATCTGTGTGAAGACCGAGCAACGCGGAGCTGTAAACCAGTGCGCGAAATCTCCAAACCACATCTAGACATCCCTAAGGTGTGGAAAAATGGTTCCAGCACCCTCCCATGCTACCTCGAGTGAGACCTCAGTCTGCGCTTCGAGGGCTATTGCTGAAAGTGCCGGTAGATACGGGATTTGTTGGGCTAAATAACTCTTTGGAACCTGGGTCAGGCCCATATAAGCCAACAGCTCCAACTGGGGATAGTGTATTTCTAGCAAGGTGCTGAGGAACTATAGACTAGTAGTATTTCCTTCCATTAGGAAGGAGTTATTCTTAAACAAAAATATATTACGTGAAAATGACTTTTTTGAAAATAAACTAAAAATTCAAATACAAATCTCAACATACACACCAGATATTTACAATGAGCAAGAGATAGATATCTCTAATTCTGAAAATAAAATTTTAGAAACTAACCATTTACAGTCAGTTCCAGCATTTCACCATCCATATTTTCAAGCATGTAGGTGTTGCTTCTCGTTTCTTCTACAATCTTGAAATGGCCAAACCATAGTGGATAAAACTTCCCATGTTTTCCTTTGTCTTCTCACCTGACATCCCATCTGACAACTAAATCTCCTTGTTGAAGAGGTCTGTCCTTAGCCTTCTTGTCAAAAAGAGATTTCATCCTTTGTTGGTAGTTTGACAGTTTGGTCCCCACCTTCTCTCTGTTCTCGTGAATCTCCACCCACTGATTCATTATTCTAGTCAAGGTGCTTGGTCCTTCCTCAGCTTCTTGTAGAAACTTAGCTACTAGCATTGCTAATTGGATATGGAAGACAACAACCTTTCCATATACTAGCTCAAAGGGTGATTTCCCAATGGATCTTTTGGGTTTGACACAGTTAGCCCACAGACAAAACTTTAGTTGAGAGTCCTAGTTCCTTTGATTTTCAATGATGGTCTTCTTTAGAACTCTCACCACATTTTTGTTAGAAGACTCAACCAAGACATTCTCTTGAGGGTAGTATGTAGTGGAGTGTCCAATAATGATGTTGAATTTGTGGAAGAAGTTGGTGAACTTAATAGATTTGAAGAACTATGCATTATTAGTGATGATTTTGGAAGGACACCCGAAAAGGGATAGTATGTTCTCCTCCATGAATTTTATCACCACTCAATCAGTAGCATTCTTGGCAGGGATAGACTCTACCCACTTGGTGAAATAGTCATTGCCTATTAAAATCCATTTGTGTTGGCTAATAGAAGGTGGGTTTATTTGTCCAATGAAATCCAATCCCCACCGCCTAAAAGGCTCCTCTGCGTACATAGGAATCAGAGGGAGAGGAGCATACTTTTGCCTTTCAGCAAATAGTTGGCATTTTTGGCATAAACTGACCTAAGGATAAACATATCCAAATAGCATGGGCCAATAAAATCCTACTTTGATGATTTTTTGTGTTGTTGACTTCCAACTGTAGTGTCCTCCACAGACTCCCCCATGGAAATCTTTAATCACTTCATGGGTTTCTTCATCAACCAAACATAGCAGTAATACCCCCACAGGGTCCTTCCAGTAGAGTATTCCATTAGATATAATGTATTTTTGTGCCTGCAATCTCAAACTCCGATATTTAGATTTATCCAATCCCAAAGGGAATCTTAGGAATAAGAGGTAATGAACAATGTTCTTATAGTCAGACGATCGTTCATATTTGGAATAGATCTTCTCCTCAACCATTTTTATTCTGCTTTGTTCATCCTATGGCTTGCCCTCCTCTGTGATCAGGCTTATCCCTAGAGCCTGGCAGTTGAATTTAGATAAAATCTTGGCCAACCCCTAGCCTTTGATGAGATTGGTAGGCTTTATTTCTAACTCATATTCCTGTATTTTAACTATCCATTTTTCCATATTTCCTTCACTGTCTCCCCACACCAGAATGTCCATGACTACAGTCATTGGGACAAATTCTTGTGATTCTTGATTGCAGCACATACATGCAGAATGATTTTAGCGCCTTGACCAGTGCATAGGCCTATTTCTCCAATATGTTATACTTTAGCTCAACATCCCTTAGGACCTGACTCAGAAAGGAAATTGGTTGCTTATAGCCTTGTTTATTTTTTTGTCACAGTACAACATCAATGGTATGTGGAGAGGTGAAAGAAAATATGTAGGAAATCATTGAATAACCAGGGCTAACCAACACTGGAGTCTCAGCTAAAGCTTCTTTGATCCTAGTGAAAGATTCATGTGGGACAGAGCTCCACTTAACTTCATTCTCATTCTTGAGCATGTATGTGATACCTTTAACTATCTTAGTATAGTTGGGCATGAATTTCCTTAAGAAATTTATCCTCGCCAAAAAGGCTTGGACTTCTTTTTTGTTTCTGGGAAATGGAATAAGGCTAATGGATTCGACTCATTCTAGATCAATCTTTACTCCTTTCTGGGCCATTATGTGTCCAAGTAGCTTTCCCTCACTCAGGGAAAATATAGATTTCTTCGGATTCAAAGAGAGGCAATACCTTATGCACTTCTCGAAAGTGATCTTTAAATGGAGGATGTGCTCTTCATTAGTATTAGAGAACACTGTGATGTCTTTTAAGTAGACTACGCTAAATTTATCTTGCTTGCTCACGAAAGCCATGTCCATATGTTATAGACATTTTTGGGCACTGCAACCCCAATCATATATGTCCATAAACCAAAGGCTCCTAAGTCTCTAAAAGTATTGTTTCATGCCCTAAAGGAACAAGGTCAACTGATTACATCATCTCCCAGAAGTTCTCCACAGAAAACTGCTCAGAACGGGTCAAAACTGGACCATACAGGTTGCTTAGTGCTAAGGGTATGATGCATCTCACCTACCCAGTGTAAAAGGTGCGATTCATACTGGGAAGCCCTTTTGTAGGATGTGATGGGCGAGAATGGACAAATGGCAGAGACAGTTTGCAAGGTGGATGATCATGGAATCTTCCAGAATCTTCTCCTGTGACACTTGCCTCTCTGAATTCGCCCAGGGATGAGTAAGAGATCATCAATCTCCAAGTATAATCAAGAACTATCAGAGAGAAGACACTAATCAAAATCCCAGAAGTTTACTCACCTCCCTGCAATCATCTATATATGGATCCCTCATCCCAGAGATCCAGAGGCTGGAATTTTGTATCAAGTGCTATTGGTTTCTTGGTGAAATATCATATTGTTGGGTGATCTAAGCTTTTCATGAGGTGAAGAAGGGCTTTCATGCTGGGAGGATGACGCTGGGTGAGATCAATGGGTTGTAATCCTCTCTTCTAATCTTTATATTAATAAATCTATTCAATTTTTCCTCCACATTCTTATATGTCTTATAATATATGCATTTTTGTGGTCAATATATATCTGGTCCTATATTGCTTATGATTGTACATCTCTGCACTTTGAAGGTATTATGCTGCTTTGACTTTACAGGTACTCTTTGAAGCGGAGTGGTCAAGGGAGAAGCGGCAAAGACCTGTCGGTGAGGAGAAGGAACAAGCAAAGAACCAAGTGAAAGATCGAGGTTGGTATTCTTTGATCCTCTCCTATCTACTTCTCATAAAGGAAAAATAAAGTAACTTTAATATATTTGTTTCTAAGATAGCTACCCATCCTAGTGGGACTAGCAGCTCTGCATAGACACTAGATTTCACGATAACAAAATGGTGACTCCACTGGGGAGCGAATAGCTTGTTTGCTGGTCTATACTTGTTTTCTTTATAAACTTACAGACTGAGCCTGAAGTTAAGCCAGCTAGCCTTTGAACTACATTTTCCATGCAAGTGAAAAGTAGATCAATGTTGCTTCAGTCTATCTCCAAGTTTTGTTTATAAACTGAACAATCGATTTGCAAAAATCCTAATTGCCCTAGTGGTGGCTCTAGTAACCTCATTGGATCAGCCCTTGTGATTTCTATTTACTGATTATCGTTAGCTCAGCGCAAAATCCCTGAACTAAGCTGCAAACTATGACCAAGAACCAAGTTGAAGTCTCATCCCTGGACCATCGCACCTTCTCCTCTTGGGAATTTGGATGCACCGCACCTCCCATGTGTAGTAGGTGTGCTGCATCGCACTTTCCCTGTGTTGCAAGTGCGCTGATAAAATAATACCTCTTTTGCTTCCAGATTTTAGTTTCTTTGTTCACTCTCTTCAGCTTTATTTAGGAGTTTTGCTGTCTGTGATTAGTATACCACTATGGAAACTCCCTTTGCATAATTCTGCCTCCATAGCACAAAGAGTTGTGAATGCTTTTATGTATTGTGTGCCATTTACAGTTCTCTTTTGCAAAAAGTAGCGTAATCAAACTGTCGTCTTTTGATTTGGAAGTGTCGCAAGTGTCATTTTTAGTCAAAGAAAATAATCCTATTGTTCTTGATGTTCGATTATACAGTTACTCTTGTATTTGATTTGAATTAGTAGTTTTTCAAGTGTCGAAAGCAGTTTTCAATTCAAAATCGTAAAGTGTCGTCATTATCTTCCTTTCGTTTTTGAAGAGAAATTTGTTAGTATTGTCGCTTTGAAAAGAAATTTCAAATTTGTACTCAGCATTCTTTAGGTCATTCACGCATTAAGAAAGCGAAAAGCAAATACATGCATGTGCATTTGCATTTAGACTACTTGTTGGTTTGATTTAGGACAGTGCATCTAGTGTGCGCTCTCTGCTCTATGTTGAAAGAATATCATCTCTCTTTCTTTAGTAGCTATGATTTTCATTGCAAAAAGAATATTAAACGATTGTTTATCATCTTAGATTGCATTTTAGGAATTGCATATCTACATCACGTGGTGAACCTGAAAGGAAAATTTCTTAAGAAATATCAACTGTAAAATAAATTCAATGAATATAAAAACGCTTTGGAACCTAAAGCACAACATTTAGAAGTCTAAGCTAGAGACATATTCTGACGTCGTAAAGCCTGGTAAATATCGCTTTCATCGTAGGTTGGGTGATTCCTCCTCTTTGAGACGACAAGTGCCAGTACGGACTTGTGCTCCCACGTACTATCGAGTATATATAGGGAGAACACAATAGGCTATATCCTTTATCCATAGGAAGCCGTGTCTACCGCCCTATCAATTGCAATGCACTGAACACAACATTCGGGAAGATTGACTGTCGTACCGTAAAAATTATTTTGTATTTTTGTGATTGGTTTGGTAATCCCTCTATCTAGATTTCCAGAGTAGTCTCTTTCATTCCTTTTTAGACTCCCTAAAGGAAAAGGTCCATCTGAGCACTTGTCACTTCAGGCTCATTAAAAATCGAAGGTGACTAGAGTCATCTTTTGTTTTTTCTCGACTCTTGAAAATTGAAAAAGCAAGTTGTGTCAAAGCATCTAAAATTTATTTTAATTGGAATAACGTCACTATTCCCTCGTTGCTCTTAGTTTGAGAAAATGGAGTCCACCAACCAAGGATTTCCGCTTGGAGGAAATCCTAGTCCTTTCTTCTCTTCAGGAGATGTTGGTGCACCTCATATGGCCACATTGTCACTTCCAGGATTGACGATTGGCTTGCCAATATGGCTCTTCTCGACCTTCATCGTTCAGAATACCGTGATTCCTGAACAATCAATTCAACAACTAGATTGTACTAGAGTTACCCTTCAACCTTATACTTCATACGTTTCTCCTCTCCTCCTTCCTCTTCAGTTGATGAAGCTGGTAAAGAAAAAAATCAAGTAACTAAGAAGGAGAAGAAGGGGAAGGAGAAGAAGGAAAAGAAGAAGAAGGAGCCAAAGGCAAAAAGGGGTAACCATGCATAATCTAGCGAAAATCCACCCTTGGCACCATCCAGACCTAAATCTATATGTGTCATTTGCAAAGGGGACCACTATTATCGAGATTGTCCCTGTATCCCCTAGATCTTAAGGGACTGGTCTCCTTGTTTGCACAATCTGGTGTCATCTGTTGAAAAGTGTGCAACAAGAAATGCTTGTTGAGAGTGCAACAAGATGATGGAGCTTAGTGAAAAGAGTCGCCTTCACTAAGTGGGCCCGCAGGCTATTTTTGGCGCAAGTCTATTTTTAGACTATGTCTATTTTTAGACATATGGATCATGTCTATGGATGATTGATCAAGTTGGGAAAAATAGATGGACTTCTATTTTTGATGAAAGTGTGAGTGATCACAGTGTGAGTGATTACAGTGTGAGTGATCACAGTGTGAGTGATCAAAGTCAAAAATAGAAAAGTCAAATATTATTATCTCACAATAATATTTGGACTATAAACTTAATCTTATTCTCTTGGAGCACTTCAGTTTGAGCTACGGAAGTGGCACATGCAGCTGTCAGAAGGAAATTCGTTTTTCTTATGAGTCAGTTGAGTTGTTGCATGCATGACTTCAGTTAGAACTCAAGTGAGTTGAGTTTAGTGGACTGGAGGTACAGTTGATGGAGTTGTGTTCAGTTTAGCTTTGTTAAACTGGTTGTATTTAGTCTAACTGATCAATAGACTAAAGATGAGTTGGGTGAATTAGTTATTAATTAATTCACAAGTTATTAACTCATAATGCAACTATAGAATACATCAGTTAACTCAGTTGCATGTCAGTGCATGTTCAGTTCAGCAGGGACAGGTGTTAGAGGATCAGATTACTATCAGTTGTGACTATAGCTGTGCATGATGATTTGCACAATCAAAGGATTGAGTATGCCAATGAGTTTGCTCACGTATCTTCATGATATTATAGCTGTTGCTCACGTCCAACATAGTGTGGGTGACTATTTTGCAGTGTAAAATCGAGTTTGGGAAGCAATTCTCATCAGTTCTTGAGCAGGTTTGAGCAGTGGAGGCAGGCAAGCAGCGGGAGAGATTTGGAGATCAAATCTGAGCTGTATTGTGTGTAACAGGTGGAGATACTTGTGAGAAGTATTATGCTTTGTATTGTTACATGATTCAATCAATATAATATACAGATAGTGTGGGGTTTTTAGCGAGATGCTTTCCCCGGGATACATACTGTGTTTATGAGTTTGATTGATGCTTCTATGTGTGCCTGTGAATGTTTCTGCTTCTGTAAATTGATGATCAACGTAGAGGAGATTATGTATTATACATGTTCCGCTTATAATTGTATGATCAGGATAATCTCTGTGAATATGTGTCATATTATTCAAAATTTCTACATGGTATCAGAGCTAGATAATTGTAGAAAAAGTTTCTACATGGTATCAGAGCTAGATAAGTGTAGAAAAAGTTTCTACATGGTATCGGAGCTGCTTGATTTGTAGAAGAGATTTTTACAGGATATCAAGCGAGGATTGATTATCAGATCTATTATTCAAGAAGTGTTTACATTTTATTTCTTTAGGAAGAGTCTGTAATCGGGCCAGGTAGCCTCTGGATTCATCCTTCTTTTGGAAGGTGAGATATCCGGTGAATGCCCATACAGTCGATCTCTGTACAAGAAATAATTTGTTCTCACGAATTCTAGATCGGAAGCGGTTGAGTTTTGAGCTGGTGGAATTCGGATTTAATTCCAAAGAAAGAGATAAACTCAGAAACATTCAGTGTGAGAATGGAGACAGTATGCCCCAGTATCTCACGAGGTTCACTCAGTGTCGAGATGAGCTGGGAAGTGTGGGGGTTACTGTCGATGATGAGGATGGTGAGTCTAGTACTCCTTGACCTTCCTAAGAGTTGGCATAGCTACCAGGACTCGGTGAATGGAAGGGAGAAATTGCCAGGATGGGAGAGACTTTGGTCGGATCTTGTGCAGGAGGAGATGAGGCGGAGCACCAGAGATGGTTCTTCATCCATGCAGGATGAGGAGAACTGTGCCTTAGCGAGTAAGGCGAAGAAGGGGAAGGGGAAGGTTTCTCTTTCCGAATCCAGTTCTTCCAATGATGGGAAGAAGGTTGACAAGGCGAAGGTGAGATGCTTTCGTTGTCCTGAGTTGGGTCATTATGCTACTAATTGCCCAAAGAAGAAGTCCAAGAAGGGATCCGGGGAAGGATCTGAAGGTGAGGCAGCCTCACTTGCTTCACAGTTTGAGTTGGACTTCACACTCTTCGCATGCATGGTTTCATCCATGATGGGAAGTGGTTGGTTTCTTGACAGTGGAGCTTCTTTCCACATGATCGGTGACAAAAGTTTGTTCAGTACTTTGGAGGAGAAAGATCTCCAGATACTCATAGGGATGGGTAATGATGAGAAGTATAGTGTCTCAGGTGTAGGCACGGTTATTTTTCAGAGGGAGCATGGAGCTCGCCTTACCTTGACCGATGTCAAGTATGTACCAGGACTGAAGAGAAACTTGGTGTCGATCGCGATGTTGGAAGACAGAGGCTATGATGTAGTCTTCAGTAAGGGAAAGGTTTTCCTTAGACACATCATCACCAGACAGGTGAAGAAGATTGGTTCACGGGTCAAGAACCTGTATGCTCTTGAGGTTCAAGATGCATGCAAAGCCTTGAACAGCAAGGCAACTGATGGAGACTTGGTGGTTGAGAGGGAGCGTATATTACCGCTCAACATGCAGAGCCAAAAGAAGTCTCAGACGATTGTGGAGGAGCCACGATTGGTGCAGCAGCTTCAGGAGGTTGTGGAGGAGCCACAACAGGGGAAGCTGAAAGGAGATCGAGTAGAGACATCTACTCATCCAGAGACCTCCAGTAGGGGGAAACTTCGAGCCAGGTGGGCTGAGGGATCGTATGCAGCCATACCTCCAGGTAGGAGGTGGGGTGATGTGGATTGATTGTCCCAAGGAGGAGGGGCAGGATCCTTGAGGTACCCAACCTCTTGGATGAGACCTTGCTACAGGAGCCCCGATGTGTAGTAGCAGGAACTGACTGATTGGGTAGAGACAGATGCGGATGGAGCGGCAGAGAGAGCGACAGTGCAGGGAATCCCAGGACAGCGCATAGCTAGCAGGCTGTAGCAATGCGAGAGGCACAAGTGTTTTGCACAGTGCTAGGTGGCACAGAGAGGTGTGCAATGGTGCGAGATGCATGGAGATGTTGCAGTAGCGCAGATGTCAGAGAGGGAGCACTTGTTAGCAGCAGGTAGAGCTTCAGCATCAGAGGATGTTTCTATCCCAACAGGGAGGTCAGTTGGGAGGTGCAGTGCGGATGCAACGCTGGGAGATAGAACCAGCAGCAGCACGGATGCAGTCAGAGATCAAAGTGACAGAGGCTAGAGCAGTCAGATACTGAAGAGCACAGAGATGCAGAGTTTCAATTGACAGAGGCAATAGCAGTCAGAGACTTTGATGACAGAGCAAGTGGACCGGCCAAATGTGTTGCATGGAGAACATTCCAGAGTTACAGGATCGGGTTTGAGAGGAAGCCTTTCTTGTTGAGAGGGAGTGTTGAAAAGTGTGCAACAAGAAATGCTTGTTGAGAGTGCAACAAGATGATGGAGCTTAGTGAAAAGAGTCGCCTTCACTAAGTGGGCCCGCAGGCTATTTTTGGCGCAAGTCTATTTTTAGACTATGTCTATTTTTAGACATATGGATCATGTCTATGGATGATTGATCAAGTTGGGAAAAATAGATGGACTTCTATTTTTGATGAAAGTGTGAGTGATCACAGTGTGAGTGATTACAGTGTGAGTGATCACAGTGTGAGTGATCAAAGTCAAAAATAGAAAAGTCAAATATTATTATCTCACAATAATATTTGGACTATAAACTTAATCTTATTCTCTTGGAGCACTTCAGTTTGAGCTACGGAAGTGGCACATGCAGCTGTCAGAAGGAAATTCATTTTTCTTATGAGTCAGTTGAGTTGTTGCATGCATGACTTCAGTTAGAACTCAAGTGAGTTGAGTTTAGTGGACTGGAGGTACAGTTGATGGAGTTGTGTTCAGTTTAGCTTTGTTAAACTGGTTGTATTTAGTCTAACTGATCAATAGACTAAAAATGAGTTGGGTGAATTAGTTATTAATTAATTCACAAGTTATTAACTCATAATGCAACTATAGAATACATCAGTTAACTCAGTTGCATGTCAGTGCATGTTCAGTTCAGCAGGGACAGGTGTTAGAGGATCAGATTACTATCAGTTGTGACTATAGCTGTGCATGATGATTTGCACAATCAAAGGATTGAGTATGCCAATGAGTTTTCTCACGTATCTTCATGATATTATAGCTGTTGCTCACGTCCAACATAGTGTGGGTGACTATTTTGCAGTGTAAAATCGAGTTTGGGAAGCAATTCTCATCAGTTCTCGAGCAGGTTTGAGCAGTGGAGGCAGGCAAGCAGCGAGAGAGATTTGGAGATCAAATCTGAGCTGTATTGTGTGTAACAGGTGGAGATACTTGTGAGAAGTATTATGCTTTGTATTGTTACATGATTCAATCAATATAATATACAGATAGTGTGGGGTTTTTAGCGAGATGCTTTCCCCGGGATACATACTGTGTTTATGAGTTTGATTGATGCTTCTATGTGTGCATGTGAATGTTTCTGCTTCTGTAAATTGATGATCAACGTAGAGGAGATTATGTATTATACATGTTCCGCTTATAATTGTATGATCAGGATAATCTCTGTGAATATGTGTCATATTATTCAAAATTTCTACATCATCAACCTCTGACGATCATGTTGAAAGAACATCATCAACTAGTGAAAATGAAGTCTCTAGATAGAAAGGAAGATGTAAATTTCCTTGCAAACTGTGTGAAGGCAGTCATGTCATCCACCGTTGTCCCTTCATAAATGAAGCTAAAAGAGTCTTGGATAACCGCCGCACCTCACCGTTGTGGCTTCCTCCTGGATACAAGAAACTCTTGCTGAGTCCATCGCTAGTTGAAAATCTGACCGACAGAACTTTGTGGTTGGTCGAAGCATCTATCATTGAAGATAAACCCGCTGAATCCATACCAGACGAAAGTCAAAAGGTTGAGGTGGCAGTTGACCTAGTCTTTTCTTCGGAAGGTCCATCTTCAGATGATATAATCATCGAAGAGAATGAGAATGACACCATTCAAATTTTTTTCGTAAACACAGACTTTAATGAACATGGGGGCAATCTACCCATTCCTTTACCGCAGGAAGGAAGTTCGTCAGAGTCATACCCGACCGTTTATTCAGTCCCGCCTCCGAGCAACCTAGTCATTTCCTTCGATTGGAATCTACTAGGCAGACCCCGTTTACCGGCTAGTGTACCATTCTGAATCATTGTTCAAACCTATAGAATGGTCATGGTCGGTACCATCATAGATGAGGGGGATTCTGTGAGTATCCTTTCCTCAACGGCTTGGAAAGTTCTTGGTTCACCATCGTTTCTGCCTGAGATGTAGAATCTAACAGGCTTTGATAAAGGAACCAGTCGACCATTAGGGATCCTTCCGAATGTGCCTATTAATTTGAGAAGGAAAATCATATATATGAATGTAATGGTAGTCCAAGGGCCTTTAGATTATAATCTACTCCTTGGGCGTGACTATATTTATTGCATGGGAGCCATTGTCTCCTCACTCTTTCGAGTAATGTGTTTTCCCCATGAAGGCAGAGTGGTCCAGCTCATAGACCAACTTTTGTTCCCCAGCTCACACATAGCTAATAGTCAAATTCCATCCCTAAATGGTCTTTTCATGCAAGGAATGTCTCATCAATCTCTAGTCCATCCACCTGAAGAACGCGATTAATTTGGTGGCCATGACTGAGACCCAGGGGGCATGCACCCTGGTTTGCTTCGGCAAAAAAACTTTAGGTATAGGGTAGGTTTCCGCAAAGGATATATGACTAGTCCGACAGCCATCCATCTAGGAAAATGGGATTAGACCGAAATAAGATTCCCTCGTCAAGGTTAGGTGATTGGAGCCTTTGTCCAAATGGACTAAGCCGAGGAAGTGTTTCTATCTGCTATGTGGATCGAAACTATCTTGCAAATGCAAGAACTTCTATATGGTAACCTAGAAACTCTACTTCACTATACCTAGGGGCATGCAAACCTTTCGTGTGCAGTGAAAAGCGACCAACGTAACGCTAACTCTATAGTTCTGCTAACTTCAACTGCTTAAGTTGGGTGAGTGGTCGAATCGATCGTTCACCTTCGCAGGGGCCAAATGGCACCAGCAGAGTAAAGGAAAAATTTTCCTACCTAACCTTAGTAGTTAATTAACCCCTAGGATAGTAGTTAGTCATTCCTAGCTTGCATGCAAGAGGTAGCGGAGCAAAGCTTCGAAAGGTGCAAGCTCCATAAAAAATGGAATCTATTGATGAGATGTCCTTATCGTACAATGGGCACGAGCAGTTTTTAGTGAAGTTCAAACTTGTTAAAAATTAAACCTAAGCAACGAGAAAACGTTCCCCTCATAGTTTAAGCTCATTAAAAAATGAACCAATTTCGAGTAAATAACCATTGTGAATGCATTATCATTAGCTCTTGAGCCTTGGTCGTGTTCTCATCATCACCTCCACTCTGTTTTAGCTGATCATTCGCGTCCATTTGATTATTTACCCCTTCTGAGGAACAACTGTGAAGAGTGATTCTGTTAGCCATCCTCGTGACACTGCCATGATTGGAAAATTCCAAACCTTACCTAGAATCAACTGCTACCTGAAATTATCACTCGTTCATCAAAAAACGAGTCTCCTTTAAGATCTTTTCGTCTAACTCATAAAATATGAAAAGATTGTCAAGTAGTTGGCCTCTCTAGCTTGTTAAAGCTACTGGGAATGCTATCCCTCCTCTAGATTCCAATCTTTCTAGACCTGAGGGATTATTACACAAAATGATCGAGCGCTTGTCTTGTTCGGATCGTTAAAACTATAAAAAATTCATCCCTTTCGTATTATTTTATACTTATTTGGACTTAAGGGATTACATGACGAAAAAGGATCACTGGAGTTTCCTTTCCATCGCTTTTCACACTCTCTAAAATTGAAAAAGGACAGAGTTTTCTTTGTCATTAAACTTGTTAAAACCAATAGTGACAAACTTGTCCATACAGACGGGAATGAGTTTCACTGTCGCTAGGCTCGTTAAAACATAGCGACAGGTTTGCCCGAAGGGAAAATTATAGAACAAGCATATGTTATCCTCCTCAATCTTGATAAAAATAAAGAGGTATTGGTCAACAATGACTGGGGAAAAATTGGGAAGAAAACTTGAAGAAACTTTATTGGTAGCGAGTTGCTCTTGAACATGACACTTTCACTCCATCACCATGATTGGGTTAGGTTGGGTTATTTCGTTCGGTCATATTACCATTGGTCCACCGTACCATCCATCTTTGGGGTTAACGGTACCAATCCATTTCAGTGTTGCCGATATGTTCAAGAGAAGCAATCAAAGAATTCACCAACCCATCTTGTGTCTCATCTGCTGCAATACCTTTACGCTTCATTCTTTCATGACTGCCACCCTGAACCCTGTGTCATCAAATCTTTTTCACCTCCAAAAGTCAATTGCTCCGTTCCGTGTCATAGATGTGGGATTCATTAAGGACCTCCTATGATGGGTCACTTCTTGTTGACATCAACTCATTATCCAAGAAGTCGACCTAGGAACAACCCTTTCAGTACCTTGAAGCTTGCATGCCTCAGTGGCAAGTTTCTCACTTTCGGCGATAGGTTTACATCAATGGCCTTTGACCGAGAGATTTTGCGTGGTGTTCGACGCCAAGTCCCATTTTTACACCACGCAAATTGTACAGTCGTACCTTGAGGGTCATCATCATTAACGGTGATTCCTCTCGCGCCTGTTAACAACTTACATCATTGGTTGGTAATCAGGCGATGTCTTTCCATGTTCGACCCCAGAACATTTTTCACATGGATCGACTTGTACTTCGGGTGAAGATTGGATGAGTTTGAAGACCCTGGATCTAGTTTCATCCATCTGGGCTGTGATATATTCAAGAAAATAAAAACATCAAATGTACATCATTGCTGCACAGATGATCATCAGAATCAAAGGATGGTGACTTTATCAAAATCATCAGTCTGCCACACAGACGGTTGTGTATCCCGTGTACATGAAAATGAATTTATAAATCTTAACATGGGAATGCCTGCCTCAGCTAGATCATGAAAATATTATGAAGATAATGTATTGTATTGTATCTTATTACAGGTCGCCTTCTGGTTCGAAAAACCTCGAATCCTCTTGATAAAGCATTTCACTCGACATCAAAAGATTAATGACCTCATGCTTTAGGGGGAAACTGTTATAGACATTTTTGGGCACTGCAACCCCAATCATATATGTCCATAAACCAAGGGCTCTTCAGTCCCTAAAAATGTTGTTTCCTGCCCTAAAGGAAAAAGGTTAGCTTATTACATCATCTCCGAGAAGTTCTCCACAGAAAACTGCTCAGAACTGGTCAAAACTGGACCATACAGGTTGCTCAGTGCTAAGGGTGTGATGCATCTCACCTGCCCAGTGTAAAAGGTGCGATGCATACTGGGAAGCCCTTCTGCAGGGTGCGATGGGTGAGAATGGACAAATGGCAGAGACAGTTTGCGATGTGGATGATCATGGAATCTTCCATAAACTTCTCCTGTCACACTTGCGTCTCTGAATTCGCCCAAGGATGAGTAAGATATCATCAATCTCCAAGTGGAATCAAGAACTATTAGAGAGAAGACACTAATCAAAATCCCAGAAGTTGACTCACCTCCCTGCAATCATCTATATATGGATCCCTCATCCCAGAGATCCAGAGGCTGGAATTTTGTATCTTGTAAGGAAGTGTTGCTGGTTTCTTGGTGAAATATCATAGTGTTGGGTGATCTAAGCTTTTCATGAGGTGAAGAAGGGCTTTCGTGCTGGGAGGATGACACTGGGTCAAATCAATGGATTATAATCCTCTCTTCTAATCTTTATATCAATAAAGATATTCAAGTTTTCCTCCACATTCTTGCACGTCTGATAATATATGCATTTGTGTGGTCAATATATATGTGGTCTTATATTTCTTATGATTGTATATCTCTGCACTTTGAAGGTATTATGCTGCTTTGACTTTATAGGTACTCTTTGAAGCGGAGTGGTCAAGGGAGAAGTGGCAAAGACCTGTCGGTGAGGAGAAGGAACAAGCAAAGAACCAAGCGAAATATTGAGGTTGGTATTCTTTGATCCTCTCCTATCTACTTCTCATAAAGGAAAACTAAAGTAACTTTAATCGGTTTGTTTCTAAGATAGCTACCCATCTTATTGGGACTAGAAGCTCTGCATAGACACTAGATTTCCCGATAACACCATAGCTCACTAAAAAGCACCCGCTGCATTTATCAAGCCAAATGGCATGTGTGCGTACATTAAGGTTCCCCACAAGGTGGTGAAAGAAGTCTTTGTTTGGTCCTCTAGGTGAACTACCACTTGGTTATATGTGGAGAATCCATCAATCAAGGACATTCTAACTGCACCCACTACCTTCTACAATATATTATCCATCTTGGGCACAGGGTAGTTATCTTTTAGAGATGTCCTATTTAAATTCTAGAAGAACACACACAACCTTATCTCTTCATTCTTCTTTTGAACAGGGACCAGATTAGCTACCCACTCAAAGTATCTTAAACGAACTATGATCTTGGCTGGCAGCAACTTCCTTACCTCTTTTTCAATGGAGGGGAGAAAGAGTGGGTTTATTTGTCCACGTTTATGTTTGCATGCCTTCATCCCACTCTTCAAAGGAATATTATGCTAAATAATACTTGTACCAAACTATTTCAAATCATCATAAGACCAAGAAAATACATATTTGTAAGTTTTGAATAGATCTAAATAGCTTTTTCTGTATTGCAAGTGGATTTTTTTAGACAACCTAATCATCTGGGGTTCCTCCTTCGATCCAATGTTGCAGTCCTCTACTTGCTCAAGCTTCTCTGGGGTCATTTGTTTGTACACCATGTCATCTTTATTGAAACTTCTTTCAAGTGGAACAACTCCACAAGGGATGGTGTTCCATTTTAGTTGCAAAACTTTTTGCCCAGCCACTGTGTCTTTCCACGAAGTGGCTTCTTGTTCTACTTCTTCTTCTTGTTGATTGATGGTGGAGTCGGAAAACTCCCCAACAACTTCCATGAATATTTTGACCTTCTCGTCATCTTCGAATACCTGCCAGTGTTTGAAATTATTGGGTATTGAAGGTCTGTGTCTAACTTCTATATCATATCTGAGGAGTGGATTCTGTGGAGGCCTAAAAGTGCTTGCAGCTACCGTGAGAGAGTCAGCCATCCTGGTTTCTTCCCTGGGTAGAAAATGGATTTTAAAGGCCAAGAATAAATTGTCGATTAAGTCCCACACTTCATTTTGGTATGTCCTCAGTGTGGGGTGTTTAGCCTGGCATTCATTTCTAATCTTCCTTACAACCACTTCATAATCTCCATAAAGTATTAGGCATTCAATATTCATGTTTTTTGTTGTTTGTAACCCCAGGAGAAATGCCTCATACTCTGCTATATTGTTGGTCGCCTCAAATTCAAAATTGAATGAGAGGAGTATCATGCTACCTTCTAGGGATACCAACAATATTGGAGCTCCATTTCCCTCTTTTGAGTTTGCTCCATTGAAGAATTTCCATACTTCATTTTGATTTAAATTCTGATATTTCAATTGCCTTGTCAAGTTCACTAATGCTTCTTCTAAGAGGTTCTCATATTATTCTAAGAATAGGTAGGAGATGTCACTGTCTTTCCCATGTACTGGGGATTTCTCTGAGCCTTTAGATAGGGTTATGGTTTTCACAAACTTAGATTCTTTGTATAGCCTTCTTTGTTCACCTCCAAAAGTTGGAATGGTGGCATAAGTCAGATCTAGCTTGATAGAGACACCCACCTTGGAACCCCAAGATCTCGGTAAGAGAATTCCAAAACTAGGAGGTGTATCAGCCACCACTATACCCATTACCACACTTTTCACTGGGATCTGAGCCAAGTTTACCACTAGATCCTTTATCATGCCTATGAAATTGACACTCCTGGAGTCAAAGGAATACATGTCTTTCTATGGTCTGGTGATCTCCAAACCTAGCTATTCCATTATTGGTATTGGGATGAGGTTGTAGTATGCTCCTGAATCGAGCATGCAATTATGCAGCAAAAGGTCATGGATCACCAAAGTCACATAAAAAGGTGAAGTAGAAGGATCCAACTCTTCCACATGCAGCCCAAAAATGATCATTGGCCTTTCCTCTTGGAGGTTTAAACTATCATGGGCTGGTGCTAAGATAGAGGGATGCATAAATAAAGACACCTGAGCTTTATAAATAGGCCACTTTAGAATATCAGTCAAGGGAACAAGAATTTTTACCTTCTCAAGCTCCTTTTAGAGATTGAATCCAAGTTGGACCTTTTCTGTACCTCTTGGCTATGTTCCTTCTTCCTTGCCACTGGCATCTTTCGGTAGAATAGGTGTCTCTTTTTCTATATGTCCCTATGAACTAGTTCATTTCTCATTAGAGGAGAATTTTATCATGGAAAGGACAAGATTCAACTTACCCTTCCTTTTATTCAGTACTAGGGGAACAACTTGGGGAGAAACTTCCCCTTGTTGTTCTAGTTTTCTCGTCCTCTTCTTTGAAGATCTTAGAACATACTTACGTTGTGGTTATGCTTGCATGAACTATGAAAAATGTTTGCAATAATAATCTCTATCTTCCTCATTTGTTGTTTCTTCTCTCTCATGGCTGGCCTCTTGGTGAGCCATCTTCTCATATTCTTCTTTGGTAAAAGAAGAATACATATTTCCCTGCATCTCTTGTGTATCAAATGATTGCTTATCGAGACTGTCTTCCAATTATAATGGATGGGGGATATAATCAAGTTGTTTCTTTCTTTCCCTTGGAAGTAGATGTAGTGGAGGCCTTCTATACTGAGGGTTATAGCCACGATTGTCTAGAAATGTTCCTGTTCTCAATTTCAAGCTTTCCAAATTTTTGTGTTAAACCCATGATGAGTTTGTCCATCTAGTCCCACTTCGGGTCTGATAATTCTTTATCTTAACCAGAGGAGTATGCCTCCTATTTCCATCTTTTGGGTTCAATAGTTTATTGCTTTACCCTTGACTTTCCTGCCAAGACCATGTTAGCTTCCACTTCAAGAGCATAGGTCTGAAGTTGGTCTAGAGTGACAAACTTTGTTTCTCTCAAGGAGAAACCAACGTTGGACTCAAAGGCTCCCAGGAAAACCACACAAGCCATAGTTGGAGGAGGTTTTATGTTAGCAGGCAGGTCATTGTACTTCTTATTGAATCTTTTGATAAATTCTCAAGTATCCTCCTTCGTATTTTTTCTTAGGGAATTAAACTCAGTGAGGAGGTGCTCATGATCCCTCTTTTCTCCCCATTTCTTAGTGAAAGCATCTTCCATCTCTTCCCAGGTAGTGATGGAGGCATTGGGTAGATCTTTGAACCATTTTATGGCTTATCCCTCGAGACTTTTTACAAAAAGTCTCATGACCACATCTAGTTGATCCACATCTAGGATGTGAGCAAAAGAACTGTAGGCTTCAATGTGACTCTTTTCTGTGTTATCATCTTCCCCATTGAACCTAGGCTATTTCTTTAGGTGGTTATGGGGCATTGCACTCAGAGGCCGAGGTAAATTAAGAGGTGCATACATATTTAGAAAAAATCATGGGAGAGCCATCTAGATTGGTCGAGGGGGATTAAAATTTGCTTGAGGAACTGGGGTCAAGGCCACAATGGCTGGAGGAGAAGCAGGGTTGTCAGGGCCTTAGGAGTAAGTCTTGAGTAGTGAGCAACAATGGGCTGAGAATTGGAGGTGGAGGTCGAAAAGGGTGATAAGATGGTAGTACAAGGAGGGGGAGTTTTCTCTTTCCCGACTTTCTTGGAAATTAACTTTTTTGGATCATATACAAATGGAGCTTTCTTTTGGGATGTATCTAAGCGAATATGAGGCCTTTAAAAAACTAGGGTTATGAATGACAATGAGGGGGGTGAGGAGTCACCAAGGTGATATGAATGTAATCATAATAGACTTCGCTCACCTACACAAAAGATGTTCAATTTTTCGTATCCCACGAGAAAAATCCTTCAATAAGCTCCCCGGCCATGGCACCAAGTGATGTTGTCTCTCCCAGAGACAACCTTGGATTGATTACAAGAACAATGCCTAGACACATCTAAATTCAGTGTGTCTTATATGATCCTCAAGAAACCAGAGGAATCATATGCATTGGTTCCTTCATCCAAGGATATAAGCCATGTATTTATGGAATCCTTTCACATATATAATTCATAAAAATATGGTAAAAACTAGCGGAGGCTGAGTAATCAAGGACTTGTAGTTTAATTAGATTTTGTACAATAATGAAAGAAGAGAAGGAGAATATTAGCTCATCAAATATAGCTTGAAACATCAAGAATTATATAATTATCCGAGCTAAATATAGACAGGTGGATGGAAGAAGAGTGAATTTTATGATTCTAGGAAGCGCACACTTAAAGATATAATCTTAGACTTGCATACATGCATATGTATTAACTAGTTAACACCAATGAATCTGTAAGAATATAAGAGATATTTCTTGAAGCTATAATTGCTTGAAATCATAGAGGAAGTGAAAACATAATGGAAGTTCAACAAAGAAAAAACATATTTTAATCCTCACATATGGGAATCAACACAATTTCATTCATATTCAGAAAGATGTAGATCTGGAATTCATACAACATCAGAAGCACATGTTGCTTTTCCTAGAATTCAAAACCTTTATTCAATGTTTCTTCCTTCCTTTTATAATGAGAGGGAGGATAAGAAAACCAATTACAAAAATATCTTCAGGTGGAAATTTACAATTGTCTATATGAATGGATGTCTCAACGTAAATCTTTTGACTATTACAATAGGGAGATTCCTTTCTTGAATGAGAAACAAAATAACAATAAAGTGATTAAAACAACAAAACAAAATTAATCTATCACAACTAAAATGATGGTTTCTGGAAATATCCTCATGCCACTCTTCTTTGCTAGCCTTTCGCCTTGGCGTGTTCATGCTAAGTCATGGTTAATCCTCTCTTAGCTGGTTTCGAGTCACTCTCAATCTTTAGCAGCCTCTCAAATAGCTGCCAACTCATACACCCTTTTAAATTTCTATTAGTCTAATAATATCGATGCCCTAAAAATTTTAGTGTCATGTTTCATTGAGTACCTAGGAGCCTTCCAAATGCTAGGCTTTTAACATAGGAACATCGTGAAATAGGCAAGCCTGATTGCCCTTTACACCCTTTGGAATACAACCCCCTTCCGCTTATTCTTTTATGTGATCAAGGGCTTGAACTGAGCACCTAGTCCTTTGGGCACTAAGGCTTTCAACTGTCGTGCAGGGAACTTTTCCTTAGTTACTTGAAAAAACTTTAATAACCCCTTACACCACATCGGTTGATATCACGGACGTGAAAACCTTATGAAATACAGCTTATGGAACATCACATTTGGGGGGGGGCTTTTTCTTATCACAATCACAATCCTGCATCCTGAATACACTTTCCCTTATGTTTTTCCACTAAGAAGTTGTGATCGCCAATATGCGGGATGACATCATGTTTGCCACATGCCACCCTATTAGTGGTGACATGTGTCACATGGAAATGGCCCCATAGAACCCCTGAAAACGTCGAAATTGAGTGACATGTGTCCACCTATCACGTCAACATTTGTATTGCCATGTTTCGTTCGTATTGGCACTTGTCATCCGTATTGCCATGTTATTGGTAATGTCAGCTGCCCTGTCTGCTCTGAGGACCAATCAGAGGTTGCCACGTGGCCCCCTAGAGGAGAGAGAAAAAGCCCTACTAGACCCTGTTTTTTCATGCTTTTCCTTTCTATTTGGTTTTCTCGTCCCCTTGGTGATGCAGCACTTTATCGCAATATTTGTAGTTTTGCAGGTCTTTTTAAGTTAAAACCCCGTCAATCTGATGATGCTACGTGGAGCAGAGAGAAAGTGGGTTGTTTGCCTTGGTTTTTTCCAGCATTTCCTTTGTTAACATTTTCGGCCCTTTCCTGGTGATATATCATTATATCGCAGATCGACCGCCACAAGTCTTTGAGGTTTTGGATTAAGCACGTGACCTGGGATCCCTTCAATTGCCAATAAAAGTTGTGCCCAAACATGCCTACTACTGAGATCTGATATCGGCGATCGACAGATCAGTGATTGTCACACCGCCATTATTCCTTGCGTGCTGACTTCCTTCGATAGATGATTTGTGATTGCTATCAGCCCCCCAAACTTCTAATTACGATTTGCACTCCATACTTAATCATTTTTGTTTTGTTGGGCTTTTTGAAGGAGAACATTTGCGTACTTCCATATACCGTTGGAAATCTCCTTTTGAACACTACGCAATGGGGAGGGTTTGATTCATCTGTGAGATCTTGTGTTTCCTGAGAAAGGGGCTCCAAATTTCACTTCTCTAGGGAAACTTTGACTATTTAAAACCCACAATGCAGTGAGTGACAATAGGATGTCTAAATTTACAATCAACCCAGAAATTTCCCATGATCCAATTATACAATCTCATGAAGATTAAGATAACCTTGGATGAGGAGGCTTTCAAGAGAGGACGTAGTTGTAAACATGACTGAGAGGCCATTTCCATATGGAACCATGACAAGAGGGTGGTTATAGAACCTTCTTGGACTACATGATATACACTTATCTTGTAGTTCTCTCTAATCCAATTTTAACCCTGCGACATCCACGTTACATCATATTGTTTCATGTTACTTTCGTCGTAGGACATTTACAGCCTGGAATTGTTGTGTATGACCTGCTAAGTAAGATTTTTAGATGTTCTTCATTTCATTTTCACTGTGTCGTTGAGTTCTGGTATATATTTTGCATTCTACACTTTCGTCCTTTGTTGTTGATGGTATAGCGAATATAAATTAGTTATGTCATCTACACTTTTAGACCCCTAAAAAATGAGATTAGCATTAAGGTAATTTTTTTGGACGAGTGGTCGTTTCATTCCAGGGCTATGCACACATTTTATATGTTTGAGAAAAAATTCATAGATGTGTTACTGTGACTAGGATATATATAAACTCGCCATAGTTAACTCCTCCAAGTTTTTGTTCTGGCATAAAATTGTTTGTGAATTGGCTTACCTGGAGTGAAACATTCGCCTACTTGGAATTGTCATCCACGAGTCACTCCATTCGCCTACTTGGAATTGTCATCCATGACCTACTAGGTGATATAATATGAACACCTAGTCTTGTACTCATCATCTTTTCCTGCAGTGGAATCCAGTGTTATGATTCTTCCTGAATATTAGATTTCTTTAAATCTTTACTTATTTAGACTGTAGATTCCTTATATCGAACTAAATAGACAAATTTATAAACACAAACTAAAAGAAATTTTAATAAACGTTGTTTTGGCACATAACTCTTTTCTAACTATGCTATGATTAACATAATTTTTTCCCAGACATTATTGCATTACCTCCATTTGTATGGATAAATGAGACTACAAAAACATATGAAACATTTGAGGTAGCTAAGTTAACCTTAGCTTCCCAAGATGGAGGATTATAATGAATGAAATTCGGCTAATAATGCTATGTGACCATTGAGGGTGGTGGAGGCTTTTATCACTTAGAGTTGACATTCATTTCCCTCTCGTACATCTGAGGGATATTACTTTTGGATCTTTACCGTTGTAGTCTCATATTCGAGTCCTAATTCCACAACTAATGTGCTTCTCGAGATTATTTTTATGGCAATGACACTCGTATGGTTGTTCAATGAAAATGTATTTTCATATCCAAGTCATCATTCTCCAACCAATGTTCCTCTTGTCATTAGTTTTATGGCAATGACATGAGCACAACTGCAGGGATTTAGAACTATCTTGAGAAGCATGGTAGGAAATCTTTTGGGTTATAGTTAATTAAATTTTTGTGCATAAGTCTTTTCAGCGTCTAGTTAATTATAGCTTTATGCATATATCTCAGTAGCTTGATTGAGATAGAGAATTTCTCTTTCCTTCAGAAATATATTCTGTTCCTAGCAAGTTTCATTTGTTGTGCTCAAGAAACTCTTGTTGGACGGTTTCTTCTTGCTAACTGCAAGTTGAGATGTTTGGATAGTTGAAACTAAATCAATCACCTACATCTCTAAAAAAAGAAACTCTCTCTATATTTTTACCACAAGCACCAGCTCACAATTTTGTCCTCTACTTTGTAGCTTCAATTTTCAGGTTTTGATTCTATCTTCTAGCTCGAGCTTGGCTCTTCTTTTTTACAATTTCTTTTTATACTGGTTATTGTGTCTGTATCACACTAGGTGTGCTTTCATTTATCCTAGCTTCATTTTCTTGAAAGTTACACTTTTGTAACCTTCAACCAAATTTCAAACATGCTATTAGCTTTTGATATACTTTTTCTTTTGCATCTTGCTCTAAGTGGGTTGGTCCAAATTATTATTTGAGTTGGAATCTCTAGGATCTTAAGTTGTGTCATCAAATCTATTGGATTTTGACTCCCTTCTCTCTTTCCATTTTTTCGTTTCCGTACACTCTTTATGGTTTCTCATGGAGATTCCCCTTAGTCTTCTTGCATGTGGTCATCTCCCCTCTTTCGGCTCTGAGTATGCGTTGTGGCCCCTTGGTAACAATGGTACATCTAATTTTTTCTAGAAGATGTCAGGAAAAAGGGGCCAACATACATCCTCCTCATGGGTCAAATTCTTGAGAGAGAAGTTGGTTGTTATTTACATGAGTTCAACCCCTCAATAGATTTGTAGAGATATAAAGGAAGCATAATGAGAGGCCAAAACTAAAGGATTACAAATGATGAGTTAGAAAAAGAGTTTTATGGATAGGTTCTACATATGAGGAATACAAGAACTAGGCTTCTTCATAGCTAAACACTATCATAGAAAAATCTCAGTGAAACATTATGAAACTTGTCAAGAAATTTTCTTCTACATTGATGAAATGCAAAAACATACAAAGAAGTTAGATTGACAAGGTATGGATCATTACCAAAAATCTTGTAAACCTCAGGTTCTTTACCTCTAATTGAGATAGTGACAATAAATCGATTCTCCCTCAAAAGACATGAGGTTACCTTTCTTATTAATTATATATGCTAATACAATTTGGTTGCATTTTCATAAGTTGGGTGTTGATAGTTTTTGTCTTATTAATAAACTATTTAATTGTTTCAAACTATATTATGTTTTTGGTGTTAGTATACCTTCACATTGTTCACGTTGTTGAACAAAAGCTCTACTCCTATGCCATTTATCTCTTTAGCAAATTAATAACCATACAATATAATGTATGCATTTTTATGAATGAGTAGTGCAATTATTATTTGCCAAAAAACCTTTAAAATTACTAATGTAAATTATTATAATATAATTTTTTTTAATAAATAATTAAAGAAAGAGGAAGAAAGAAAAATTTAGTTGTCCTTTTTTTTTCATGTCTTTTATTAGGTTTTGCACTCCCTCACTCTTTTCCTTTTTGCTTAGTTGTCCCTTTTTTCGAGTCTTCTTTCTCTTTTGCACTCTCTGACTTTTTCTCTATTTGTTTTGTTTTTCTTAAGTAATTGTGTTTCATTTACACTGATTTTGATATTTGAAAATTTCTCCATCTCATCACACATATAATCAATTATTGATCATATTTTACTTTGCAAATCACTTGTCACTATTCACTAGTATAGATCCATCTTAATTACGAATCTAGCAAGAGCCAGGAGGGATCAAATCTCTTGATGTGTAAGCCCCTTTTTATAATGGTAAACTTTAAAAAAAAATTCTACAGACTCAACATATATATATATATATATATATATATATATATTTCATTTTTTTAATTTCATTTTTTAATATATAAACATGCAATTCCAAAAAATATTTAATCCATTTAAAATTAACTCATAGAAAAGGGTCAAAATGTAAAATAATGATGCTTGAAATGTTATAACAATATGAATTTATTTTTTCAATATTGTTTTCAAATTTTTACATTTAATTACTTCTTCTCTTTGCACATTGAAATATTTTATTGTCGTTGATATATATACATATATGATAAAATTTATATTAAAATAAATTTGTTCACAGTTTTATTTATGTATCCAATTAAATATGAAAATATAAATAATATAAATTTTTAAGCAATGTTTTTCTGTAAAAATCACATAGAATCAACAAGTGTGGTTCATCATTAGGGCCAGATTGTTTTATTTTTTTTAATTACTCTAAAAAAATGATATAAAATTATCTTACCTAAAAACTAACCCAATATTAATTGTAACAAGATAATTTTTGGATTTAAATAATATTTTATTTTTATTTAAACAATTTAAATAATATTTTATTTTTATTTAAAAAAAAACATTTCAACGTGAAGTTGAACATTGACACAATACAGCTAATTACACATAGCCACACAGCCGGAGTTGTAAAATAATCCCTTCTTTTGTGGCAAAAACGAATTACACATAGCCCGGTGGTAAAATAACGCCTTTTTTTGTCACAAAAATGTGAGAAATTTTTAAATAATTTGATCCAAAATTTAAGCCATCAATTCATGTTTTGTTTTTTTACCCATGTTTTGTTTCTTTTTGGTTTTTTTTAATATTTGAAATACAACCATTCACAAGTTTCATATTTATAAATATTATTTAACGTTTAAGCTGTGGTTTTTTTAGGTTGCGGGCTATGGGAGTAATTGCCAGAAATCTGAAATCTTAAGGAGAAGTAAACTCAGATTTTTTCCCCATTCCACAGCAATTCAAATATTTTTGGCGAATTTCTCCGAGTTCGAGCTAATCGTCCTCCAATTTCACACATAGCAGGTTTCCCGTTAGATGCGGACCCAGTGGGACCCACTGGGATATTTGAGTCAATTGTCCTCCAATTTCTTGTTTCCTTCTGGATGCACAACCACTGCGGGATATTTAAGGTTCATTATTAATTTTTTCTTTCATTACGTTAGAGATTATTTGTTTTTATATATTTATTATTTATATTTTTTTAAGTTTCATTCTTTCTTTGTGGTTAATAAGGAGTTTAAATTTTTTTGGAAAGTAATCCATATTAAAATTTTATTTAAAAAAAATAAAATTAAATAATTAAATTTATAGTGTTTGGTAAATTTTCAAAATATTTTACCATTTAAAATCTAAGTAATATTATGAAATTATAGTTTTAAAATTTAAATAATAATATGAAATTATAGTTTTAAAATCATCAGACATTTAGATAATGAATAAAGATATTTCATCTTAATTTAAAATTTTAAATGTGAAAAGATTTCAACTTGAATAATTTGATGAACAATTTGTTTCGCGTTTTCTTTTATCCAAAATTTGTGGTTATATATATTTAAATGGGATTTATTTATTTTTTATTATTATGAAAAATTTTCAAATGCATTATTAATGCATTACTAATTTTAGTGCCATTATTTTTATATGCACTTTTGGTCAGCAATGTTAATTATCATGGCAAGAGCTAACCAGCTTGTCATAGGGCATTAAATGTCTGGTTACCTGCGTCCTATATGTTTCTATAACACACCCATTTTTTTATTTATAGAGTCACCACGAGTGTGTGTTATCGGGATATCAAGGCGCAGCTAACCAAGCATTTAATGCCCTATGACAAGCTGGTTAACTCTTGCCTAACTAGATAATATCCTTCTCATTAGTGACGGTATTCCTGTTTGCTGTCAGGCACGAATAGAGTTATTAATGCAGGATGGGCTTTCATGATCCAGTCGTTCTCAAAGTCCCTCTCACTCGCTGCGAGTTTCCATAATCGTGCATCTATTTGCTTCCCTAATGCAGTCAGCTGTTAGACCCTAGTTGGAAGAAATGTCAAGCTATCGCAGAACAGGTTTTATCGTGTCAGTGCAATATTCCAGAATCTCAAGTTCCCTGAGATATTGTACAATGATCAGTAATAGAGACACAAGATCTTGTAGCATTCGTTTAGATGCTGAGGTAGTCACGTTCCATCATGACTCACCTGGTATTTTGCTAGACAAGCAGAGTCGGTATCTGTCATTGGCGCACACAGTAGTTACGTTCTTGTTGCTGCTTATCCACAATATGATTTAAAAATTATGTTATTAAAGACGTAACAAATCAAAAGACGTAGCAATTGTTAAGACATTTGAAAATTGCTAGCGCATTACGAATCGACCTACTTGGAGTAAGACATTTTCCTGATTGGAATTGCCATCGACGATCTGCCAAGTAAGATAATATGAAAAACCTAGTCTTGCACTCACCATGTGCCCGGTAGTGGAATTTAGTGTTTGGTTTCTCGATGAATGTTAAAAGTTATTATAATTAATGGGAAATCTTTATTTAGATTGCAAATTCCTTATATCCAGCTTATATTAACCAAAGTTACGTAAACAAAATAAACACAAACACATGAAAATGTTAATGAACTCCGCTGCTTTTGCACATAACTATGTTATAATTACGCCGTTTCCCTCTGAAATGAACTCTCTAAACTGTTGTTGTGTCAAAATATGACCGTTGATTTGAATTGAGCAATGCCAGGCGCGACGCTCCATACGAACCATCAACCGTCTTTCAACAAGATGTTCCACAAGGTGGGGCTGGACAACACGGGTTACAACATCACCAAGTATCTCTACGCCATGTCGGACATTCACCTCCCTAAATGGTTCGGCCGCCCATCTTCCATGGACGACAATACATGGAGCAGGGACTCCAACTGGATTGGATACGTTGCGGTGAGCACAGACGAGAAGGTGAGGCGCCTGGGGAGGCGAGACATCGTGGTGGTGTGGAGGGGGACTGTGACGCAGCTCGAGTGGATGGAGGATTTTCAGGATATTCTCCATCCCCTGGGAGAGGTAGGCAGCCTGCACGAGAATTCATCAGTGAAGGTGGAGCGAGGGTTTCTGAGCATATATACCTCAAAGGACCACAACACGGGATACAACAAGCTCGTCCGAGCAGGCAATGAAGGAGCTCGGCCGCCTGGTGGATGTGTATACGCAGAAAGGAGAAGACGTGAGTATCACCATGACCGGCCACAGCCTCGGCGGTGCCCTCGCTCTGCTCAGCGCTTACAAGGTCACAGCGAAGGGCCTCAATTCGCTGAAAAACGATCCCAGGAACGTCCCTGTGACTGTGTTCTCTTTCGGAGCTCCGAGAGTGGGCAACTAGGCTTTCAAAGATAGATTGGAGGCTATGGGGGTTAAGGTTCTGCACGTGGTGAGCGAACAGGACATGGTTCCCAAGATGCCCGGGATCATCTTCAACGAAGGGATGGAAAAATTCGAGCAACTGATGAAGCCGTTGTTTGACCGTTTCCCCTGGACATATGCTCACGTTGGAGTGGAAATCAAGTTGGATCACGGACGTTCGCCTTCTCTGAAACCAAATCTCGACCCTGCAGATTATCACAACCTGGAGGGATATCTTCATTTGTTGGATGGGTACGAGAGCTCGTGCGCCCCATTCCGATCAGGGGATGCCAAACGAGACGTGGCATTGGTGAACAAGGCTTCCGACATGCTGAGGCCAGAGTTAATGGTGGCGGGGAACTGGTATCAATTGGAGAACAAGGGCCTCGTCTGCAACTCGTATGGAAGATGGGTGCAGCCTGAACGAGAAGCCGAGGATATCCCATCTCCTAACCACGTACTAGTGCAAGAGTCTCTGGGTTTCGAGGTTCCAATATAGTGAATGTGTACAGATCAATGTGTGAAAGTAATGCATTTTCGCTATTTTGTATATATAAAAAGAGTATCTTAGTTTTTAGGAATACATTTTTCGAGACTCTGACTAGCAAGGCATGTTGGAACTAAAAAGCGAAACAAATTCCAATCATTTACAATCTGTCAATATGATCTTTCAAAAGAAAATATAGTTGTTACAGACATGAACAGTGCTACTAAAGAGCATATTAACTCTCAAATATTCAAAGAAAAATTTAGAAAATATGAAAGCTGCAGCATATTAACTTTCGAATATTCAAAATCTAAGTTCTGAAAAATTTAGAAAATATGAAAGCTACTGGAGTAGACCCTGCTGTCTTGTATATATGAAGCTTAGGAGATGACTCCAGGTGTTCCGATCACACCTTTTTTGGAAAGCATATCTGTAATATGGTTTTGCAATGTGTGTAAAGCATATCTGTAATATGGTTTTCGTTTCAGGAAAATGTGTGCGAATGAGATGTGCTGAAAGGTAAATTTTATGGATTTAATACGTTTCATCCCGTATGACATCACTGGAGGCCGAAAGCAATTGAGCCTTTTTATCCTATCAATGCAACTTTTTAAATCCCCAAATACGTGAATATCTTTGATGTTGAGCCACTGAAACAAGTATAAAAAACCCCAGACGCAATAATTTCTGCCGAGTTATTAGTACCCTACCACCTTAAAAACATGTTTATGTTGTATATATGGCCGTAGTACCAGCTGAGATATGTCAAAATAATAATATGGTATAAAAACTCTTATAAAGGTTCATAGTTGTGTGTATGAAAGATATATAATTTATCAGTTCTGTTGAACATATAAAAACCAGTCACAAAGTATATAATATAGAGAAAATGAGATTGTCCTCCTGATAATCCACAATCAAAGAAAAAGCATGTAAATTGCTTTGAAGAAAAACTGACTTTATTACATTCTTTGAAGAAAAACTGATTTTATTACATTGTTCCGAGAATTGTTTAGTTTTTAGGAATACATTTTTCGAGACTCTGACTAGCAAGGCATGTTGGAACTAAAAAGCGAAACAAATTCCAATCATTTATAGTCTGTCAATATGATATTTCAAAAGAAAATATAGCTGTTACAGACATGAACAGTGCTACTAAAGAGCAGATTAACTCTCAAATATTCAAAGAAAAATTTAGAAAATATGAAGGCTGCAGCATATTAACTTTCGAATATTCAAAATCTAAGTTCTGAAAGATTTAGAAAATATGAAAGCTGCTGGAGTAGACCCTTTTGTCTTGTATATATGAAGCTTAGGAGATGACTCCAGGTGTTCCAATCACACCTTTTTTGGAAAGCATATCTGTAATATGGTTTTGCAATGTGTGTAAAGCATATCTATAATATGGTTTTCGTTTCAGGAAAATGTGTGCAGATGAGATGTGCTGAAAGGTAAATTTTATGGATTTAATACGTTTCATCCCATATGACATCACTGGAGGCTGAGAGCAATTGAGCCTTTTTATCCCATCAATGCAACTTTTTAAATCCCCAAATACCTGAATATCTTTGATGTTGAGCCACTGAAAGAAGTATAAAAAACCCCAGATGCAATAATTTTTGCCCAGTTATTAGTACCCTACCACCTTAAAAACATGTTTATGTTGTATATATGGCCGTAGTACCAGCTGAGATATGTCAAAATAATAATATGGTATAAAAACTCTTATAAAGGTTCATAGTTGTGTGTATGAAAGATATATAATTTATCAGTTCTGTTGAACATATAAAAACCAATAAGAAAGTTTATAATATAGAGAAAATAAGATTGTCCTCCTCATAATCCGCAATCAAAGAAAAAGCATGTAAATTGCTTTGAAGAGAAACTGACTTTATTACATTCTTTGAAGAAAAACTAATTTTATTACATTGTTCCGAGAATTGTTGATCATTTTGTTTAAATAGCCTTGCTATGCCTTTGTCCATTTGAATTGGATGCAGAGGAATGGTTTGGATGGCCAAAAGTGGTCAGAATCTAGGCAAAATAATTTCAAAAAATCTTGTAGATGCAGTGTTTGAATTTTATTTTTGATAGTAGAAATAGATTCAGCACCATCAAAAACATCTAGGACACTTAAAATTTTGAAATTTAACAACTATAACTTGGATTTACAAAAATCTTTACCACATATTTTCTAAATATAACCTAAATTTCCATAACAATCCATACAATTCCTCAGCTAGTTAAACTATGGCATTTATATTTGTTCTTACACAATTCATGGATCCTTTGATTCTATGAATGTGATGAAAACTGATAGGAGAGAAATGCATGAGATTTGAAATCATATTTTTATATATTGATAACAAGGTGTAGTTTCTTATTTCGAATGTTCCATTAATCAATCTATAATAAGTTTGGAATTTCTAATTGATATTTTTTTCCTTTGCCATTAAGATATTTAGAGAAAATAATTGTGGATAATTGTTTCACACTGTGTCTATATTTACACAGAATAAAAATTGGAGTATGAATTGTTTATAAAAATTCAACCTCCCATCCATCTTTTTGATGTGTCTAGTCACGTGGCTCTATTTTCAGTTTTACTTTACATATTTATTGCCTAGCATATTTATTTCTTTACATATTTATTATGCTGTAAGGCGTTTCCCTCTGAAGTGAACTCTCCAAAATGTTGTCGTGTCAAAATATGTGCCATCCGATTTGGTTGTTAGACGATCGGGTAATCATTAACCGTTGATTTGAATTGAGCAATGCCAGGCGCGACGGTCCATACGAACCATCAACCGTCTTTCACATGCTGCAGGCAACGATAGCAAAACTCACCATATTCTATGCCTTCCGGGAGCAAAAGAAAGGCTCAGACTCTTCAAAGCCGACCTCCGCCAAGAGGGAAGCTTCCATGCTGCCGTTGAGGGTTGTGAGTACGTTTTTTATTTGGAAACTACAATGGATTTCGCCATTGAAGCACAGGTATTTTTTAACAACCACCCGAATGCACAACTTCTAGAAACAACGAATTTATTACTAGATTTTGACCCCTTTTTTGGATATAAATTTTCCCTTTTAATGTACTTTTTCTTCAGACACACACGAATGTTATCGAAGCTGAGGTGAATGGTACTCTTGATATTTTGAGGACTTGCAGTCAAGAAAAGTCTGTGAGGCGTGTAATTTACACATCATCCATAACTACAACCTTGCCACTTAATGATGATGGCGAATTCAGGGACTGCCTCGATGAATCTTGCTGGACCCCAATCGATGTCATGAGACGTGAAAAGCCTATTTTCTGGGTAAGTTCACTGTTACTACTCACTTCAAAGATTTGTATTAAAAGATCCGTAAGTTTATTTTAACTTCAAATATAATCAATCTAGATTTATTAGGGTTAGGGTCCAGAAGATCAAATTTATGAGTTGTAAAGTTGCATGCACATAATAGATTTAGAATTAGATAAATCTAATCAATCTAGATTTATTAGGGTTAGGGTGCAGAGGATCAAATTTATGAGTTGTAAAGTTGTATGCTCATAATAGATTTAGAATTAGATAAATGTAGACCGGTTTTAAAAAGTGATGAAATCCCAAATAATTTTCATATTCCACTGTAAAATGAGCTTCTTAACACAATCTCTTACCCAACACAATCATTATCTTGACTCGACTGTAAAATGAGCTTCTCAACCATTATTTTGAAATTACTTTGAAATGCAAATCTCTTGATATTTAGAAAAATGTAATTTACATTTTTATCTTGTCAAAACAATAAGGAGTAATGAATCACTTGATTTTAAGATGTATTATGTAGCAAAAGCATTAGCAGAGCAAGCAGCTCCTCAATATGGGTCAGAGGATCATGGTATTGAAGTAGTGACGATAGCTCCAGCTATAGTTGCAAGCCCTTTTCTTACACCCACACTTTCAGCCAGCATTGAACAAGCGTTGCCATTCATCACACGTATGGTATGCGTTCATTAGATATTTGATCTTATTTTTGTAAATTTTCATGGCTTGGTGTTTCTCTTATGGATTGTTTTATTTCTTTGAGTTTAGGTTGATTATGGATTCTCTATATCTCATGGGTATAAGCATAGTTTTGTTTCATATCAATAAGATACATGAAATCTGAAATCAATATAAAAATGTTTATTTCATCTAATCTTATATTAAAGTCACATCTCTATATCAATGTTGAACATTTTGATTCTCAGTATCCAATGGGTAAGAGCATAATTTTGAGATCTTCCATTAACAGAAAAATGCCCATTTTTTCTGTTCTTATATTAATGTTCACATCTCTCAGGCAACGCTGAACATTTTGAATGGTTAAGGGAGCTTCATGATATCATGGGTTCCATTTTATTAGTCCACACTAAGGATGCTTGTAATGCTCACATATTCTTGATGGAGCATCCCTCTGCGAGAGGTCGATATATATGTTCTTCTCCACCTCTCACTCTGCGAGAAATGGAGGATTTCTGTGCTAAACGTTATCCACAATTCTCCCTCCCACTCAAGTAATCAATTACTTCATATTTTGTTTAGTTTGTTTATTCCATTTCTAAATAGATATTCTCAAAAATTCATTCGCTTATTTGGGAATTTGAATCGCATATTTCATATCAAAGACAATGTTCTTAATGGTGTGCCCTTTCCCTCAAGAAACTTGCTGGACATCGGGTTCACTTACCAGTATGGATTAGCAGAAATTTTAGGTGATAGCATTGAATTTGCAAGGAAGATAGGCCCGCTACCCTGAACATGTAAGTGCCAAGGATGTTTGGTTGGTTGACGATGAGATAAATAAAATGGTTGGATATTTTGTGGTTTGTATCAAAAACATGTTTCTTAAATGAACCTTAACTTTGAATTTATAGACTATAAAGGGATTATTTTCTTTTAAATATCTTTGGTTTATTAAATTTAAAGGTATCAAAAATATGAATATTTTAATCTAATTTAAAACTAATTATATTATTCTTAATTTAATTAAAATAAATTTAATTAATAATTACATTATTAATATGGAACATCCCAATATTATATTATATGTGAATATGGATTTTTAAAATTTAAAATTTATGTGAATGTGGATTTTTAATGTGATTTTATTTAATATATAATATATATTTGATTATAACCCAAAAAAAATATATTTAAATGTTATTTTTATAATATATATAATTTAATTTAATTATTTAATTTAGTATGGAGTAGATTTGTAGGTATTAGAATTTTTAAATGTGAGATGTGTAAGAGTTAAATATGTGAATATTTTATATTTGAGGTTGAGAAATATACTTAACTTCCATATAAACATCCTAGTATGAAAAAATGTTGTTATATTTAAGATTTTTCTTAATCAAAATAAAACTAATAAAATAAAAAACATAAAACTAATAATTATATTTATATTGATAATTAATATAAATCTAATATATATATATATATATATATATATATATATATATATATATATATTAGGTTTATAATAATAATTTTATACTTTTATTTTCCTTACTCATAAATAAATTAATATAAAAATAATATGACGTTAAAGGTATTAACTAATCTATTACACTAATATCTTTTCAACTTCTTAATAGATTACGTATGATGTAACATTATATAAATATATTTTCAATGTTTTAATGGATATTTAGTGTGATTAGATAGTCATTGCTAACATGGTATGGTATGTTTTTTTGTCAATTCAATCAACTTTTAATTTCTGATTTTCCCGATAGATAGGGAGGTGGTCTAAATAACTATATGATGGGTTTTTGTTCAGGTACCTCCAGAGAAAGAAGCTAACATTTCAGAGATTGACAGTACCGTTGTTGCGGCAGACAGAGCCACTACTGAATTGCCAGCAGAAGGAACTGTAAGAGTGCTTCACTTTCTGCATCCCATGTTGTGTAGTAGTTTTTTGAAATATGGGATAAATTGCCTATAACAAGGATGAAGTATATTAGTGTATAAAAGTTTATTGCAGACACTTAGGTAAGAATGCATGTCATTGCTGAAGTATTTCGTGTAAATTCTGCTTTGTGATTGTAACAGATGGGAGTCAGCAGTGCATTTGAAGGCAAATCTATATCAGTAGATAAAGTAAGAGATCAGGAGAAAAGGGAAGATAGTTCAGAGTACAAAGAAGGGGAGAAGAGCTCTTGTAAGGGAGACCTCATAGAGGGAAGTGTTGTTGAAAGACATATAAAGGTGGAAAACATTAAGGAAGAAAGTCAGGTAGACAGTATACGAGGAAACGATAATGATTCAAGCAAATTATTGCCACAGAAGCAGGAGGTAATCACCAAGACTGATTCAAGAATGCAGAAACAAGAGAAACCTGGTTAGTGAACTTGCTCTTTTAGTGACAAGAGATTAATCTGAAAATTCAATTTATGGATTTTGTTTTCTTGCTTGTTTTCCATCTAAAAAACCTCTTCCATTTGTCATGGTCACGTTTTCATACTAATATACATCATCATATTTCTAACTGTCGGGTTCCATCAGATGTTCCATCTCTTGTCGTTTCAGCTTCATGTGCTGTCAGTTGCTCCACCAATGGAGCTGTTGGACCTTCACCCATATCCATGGCTGTAGCAGGGTGGCCTGGAGCCTTATCTGCTCTTGGGTATGAACATCTCTCTACCCTGTTATGTTGATCATGTTGTTTTGTTGTTGCTTGTAATAAGCAATCATTTTCTGAGCTGAAACAAGGATTTGTTCAGCAGGTATTTTGGACCAGCGGCGGCTACTTGGCCTGGAACATCTCTGCCTGGAATGATGCCTGTTGAAGGAAACTTGATGAAAGGCATACAGGTAGCTAATTTGTTTCCACTGATCCTTTAGTTGTGGACTACTTTACATTGCATGGTGAGTCCTTGTAATTTGTTGATTATCGATGTACGCTGGTCAATTCTTGGTAATGAAGAAGGCGACATGCAGGCTTTTATATTTTATATTTTATTGTGAAGTTATTTGTGGCTTCCTTAGGGTTGATTTTCCCATGCTTTGAACCTGTCAGATCATTGGACTGTCATAGCTCCTGGCGTGCACGTTATCATTGTATCTATGAATGGGTTTTTCTGCTTCTTGGCTTCGATCATGACCATTTGGGGTGGCCTTCTGCACTGATTTCCATCTGCCTTCAACATCATGAGCTAAAGAGTCTATGATGTGTTTTGTCTTATAAGTTGGCATGTGTTCTGTTTGATCATTCTTTTGTGTCTTCGATCATGGTTTCAGTATTCCTGGAGTATTCCTGGATATAGTCTTCCAATTGAAGTGTTATATTTGTTAAAAGATGTTCAGATTTTCTCATTTTATCATGTGATGAATCAGTGGGGATAATGAAATGAATGAATTGGGATATCGGTTTTATGTTGTCCTTCATGAAACATTGTTCAAGTCGACATCTTTGAGACTTACCAATATATTCTCTGATGAAGGATTCGTGGTAGAAGGACCTTGAAAAAACCTCGTTCCTCAGATTTTGGCAAAGATGATTAGATTTCAGAAATGACAAATCAAACACATGTAACCATCAGTGTTGTTAGATTTATCACCAGCAAAATCTAACACTAAAAATTCAAATTCACCAAAGAGTATTTCAGAGGAAAATCATTGTGATAATTGAGTAATATGGAGAACAACTACAGATCCGTGCTACTAGCATTTTTCCAGGGAAAATAACCTTGCAAATTGAAACCCAACGACACCCTCTATGAAGAAACCAAAAATACCAGAAACCCTTGTCTTCTCGTCAGATCTACCAAAAGATTCATATAACCGTAAGTAATTTCAATACTCTTCCACAAGAATCCTCAGCAAACATATCAGTCTTCAACAGTCCAAAGGTGAGAAATCTCTTCAGAGATGACTTATTGCTTTGACTCACTGTTTCCAATAATCCATCTTTCACAATCTTAGAAATGAACTGTGTATGCAAATAGCCACGCTTACAAAGATAGAATTAGATAGAAATGAGGGTGATGAATATGTAATATACAACCAATTAATAGGATTCTCATTGCTATCATTGTTACAGTCACGCATAAGTCAATGTCATGCAATCAGTGTTACTCTTATAGCATCAACAAATCGTTAAAGATTTGTCACACAAGGTTTTTGTCCTGTGTCAAGGTCTTTAGCTATTAGTGCTATTGGTGAAGCTTCAGACCTAGGATCACAACTTGAAGAGAAAAAACTGGTAGAGCCTCCTAATCTGAAGATAAATATCATAGATACCCAAAGAAAAGCTCAGTCTTCTCAAGTAATGGTGCTTCTGAGTTTGCTACTGAGGCATGACAACACAAAATTGTACATTGCTTCCTTTCTATTTTCTGAGGGGCAATGTACACTCTGAGTAGCCACTTGTGATATTAAAACAGTGAGCTCTAAGGTCAATATAATGCTCAGACTTATTGAGAAACAAGAGCTGGAGATATTCAATAGAAAAATATGGAGATGGGAGTTTCAATGGACAATCTACTTCAAACAGTTTCAGCTCACGGAATCAGGAATCGATTTCAATTATTATGCCTCTATATAATTCATTCTCCGATGAAGGATTCATGGTAGAAGGACCTTGAAAAAAACCTCATTCCCTAGATTTTGGCAAAGATGATTAGATTTCAAAATGACAAATCAAACATCCATAACCATTAGTGTTGTTAGATTTATCACCAGCAAAATCTAACATTGAAAATTCAAATTCACCAAAGAGTATTTCAGAGGAAAATCATCGTAATAATTGAGTAATATGGAGAAAAACTACAGATCCATGCTACCAACATTTTTCCAGGGAAAATAATCTTGCAAATTGAAACCCAATGACACCCTCTATGAAGAAACCAAAAATACTAGAAGCCCTTGTCTTCTCGTTAGATCTACCAAAAGATTCATATAACCCTAAGTAATTTCAATACTCTTCCACAAGAACCCTCGGAAAAAATATCAGCCTTCAACAGTCCAAAGGTGAGAAACATCTTCAAAGATGACTTGTTGCTTTGGCTCACTGTTTCCAATAATCCATATTTTACAATCTTAGCAATGAACTGTGTATATAACTAAAATCATACGTTATAATGTAAAATAGAGGTCATTTCGTGACAAACCAGTCGATCTGATAGTTCCAATAGCGATGAAAAAGTTGCGATCAATTTCCATAATATCATATTGAAAGTTATACTAAACGCTTCATAACAATGAATTGTTGATCTAATGGATCAAATAGTGAAAATTGAAATAAATCTGATGGTTGTTATTCCATATTGGAATAGAAGATGTGAGCACATTAACCCAAAGCTCTTGATCTAATAGTCCAATGGTGAAAGGTGAAGAAATATCCAAATTCCATAAGACATCAGAAATTAAGTTTAAAAGAAAGTTACACTTTCACTGGATCTGACAGCTCTCATGACCCATGATTGAAGGTCTATATTCATACCATATTGTAACATACATAGAACTTAAAGTAAACTTACACTTTTGATATATTGAAGGGTCAAAGTGAGTTGAGATTGATGGTGAATATTCATATTAGGTTGTAACTTGCAGAGTTTTTAACCATAAGTTACATTCCAGTGAATCTAACAATGAATATCAATAATGGTGATTGAATTTTTAAATGGGTGGAGTTAATAGAATTATAACAAGTGGGTTCCACCCAATATTCCCACTATGTGTTATTAGGTCATTTTAAAGGTGGTAATTAATAGAATTTGTACTTACATTTACATTAATGGTTTGAAGTACATCATTTTAATTGTGGTAATTAGTAGAATTTATTATTAATGGTTTCAAGTACATGTTATCACTGGGAATTTTACCGCGCTGTGTAAAGGAAAATCCAAAGGTAACATTGAATTAGTTTTTAGATTGGAAGTGGACCTTTCCAGCTTAGAGAGAGTTATCTCTCATAACTCAGTCACCTTGTGTCACCTCAGTAACTCATTATTTAATCAGTATAATGGCTAGATATTATGTACGATAAGATTTAAAATGTTGTAAGACAAATTGAAATATCCATTGGGCATGGAGTTATGATAATTAGCAAGAAATCAGATGGATCCATTTAAAATGTTGTAGGACAGAGTGAAATATCCATTAGGCATGGAGTCATGATAATTAGCCCGAAATCTGATGGATCCTCCATTACCTGGGTATGGATATTATGGATATTAAGGGTTAAAATGTTGTACGACAGAGTGAAATATCCATTGATGATGGAGTCATGATAATTAGCAAGAAATCTGATAGATCCTCCCTTACCTGGCTATAGATATTAAAAGCAGGATAGATGAAACTTTCTTAGATTATCGGTGTAGTTGAAAGTTGAATGGGGATGATAGTCCACTATAGTAGAGAATCCAATGAGGATGAATTCTAAAGTAGCTTTAGAAGGAAACGAAAGTATTTGATTGTCAGAAAATAAAGCATCAATGAGAAATTCTAAAATATTTGCTTTCCAAAAATGAAACTATTTGATTGTAAGAAAATAAGACATCAATGATAAATTTCAAAATATTTACTTTCAATAAAAGATTGAAGATTACATATAAAATAAAATCACCTAGAAAGAAAAAAATTCAACATAAAGAAATAGATAGGAAAGTAGCATCTCAAGAATCTTTGGACCATAAAATCAAGAATTTTTGGTCCAATCAGATTCAATTTATCTCAAATTTACACAGTAATTTTTTCTCTCTGAAACCGAACCCTTTGTCCTTTTTTTCATCTGTTTTATAGAGATATTACATATGTTTTTTCATCTGTTTTATAGAGATATTACATATGTTTTTTCATCTGTTTTATAGAGATATTACATATGTTTTTCATCTGTTTTATAGAGATATTACGTATGTTTCAAATCCAAAATCTGTGGAAAAATATTAACTACGAAATATTCAACACAAAATTGTACACTTCTTCCTTTCTATTTTCTGAGTGGCAATGTACACTCTGAGTAGCCACTTGTGATATTAAAACAGTGAGCTCTGAGGTCAATATAATGCTCAGACTTACTGAGAAACAAGAGCTGGAGATATTCAATAGAAAAAGATGGAGATGGGAGTTTCAATGGACAATCTGCTTCAAACAACTTCAGCTCATGGAATCAGGAATCGATTTCAATTATTATGCCTCTATATAATTCATTCTCTAATGAAGGATTCGTGGTAGAAGGACCTTGGAAAAAACCTCGTTCCTCAGATTTTGTCAAAGATGATTAGATTTCAGAAATGACAAATCAAACACCTGTAACCATCAGTGTTGTTAGATTTATCACCTGCAGAATCTAACACTGAAAATTCAAATTCACCAAAGAGTATTTCAGAGGAAAATCGTTGTGATAATTGAGTAATATGGAGAACAACTACAGATCCGTGCTACCAGCAATTTTCCAAGGAAAATAACCTTGCAAATTGAAACCCAATGACACCCTCTATGAAGAAACCAAAAACACCAGAAACCCTTGTCTTCTCGTCAGATCTACCAAAAGATTCATATAACTGTAAGTAATTTCAATACTCTTCCACAAGAATCCTCAACAAACATATCAGTCTTCAACAGTTCAAAGGTGAGAAATCTCTTCAGAGATGACTTATTGCTTTGGCTCACTGTTTCCAATAATCCATCTTTCACAACCTTAGAAATAAACTGTGTATGCAAATAGCCACGCTTACAAAGATAGAATTAGGTAGAAATGAGGGTGATGAATATGCAATATCAACCAATCAATAGGATGCTCATTTCTATCATTGTTACAGTCACGCATAAGTCAATGTCATGCAATCAGTGTTACTCTTACAGCATCAACAAATCGTCAAGGATCTGTCACACAAGGTTTCTGTCCTATGTCAAGGTCTTTAGCTATTAGTGCTATTGGTGAAGCTTCAGACCTAGGATCACAACTTGAACAGAAGAAACTGGTAGAGCCTCCTAATCTAAAGATAAATATCACAGATACCAAAAGAAAAGCTCAGTCTTCTCAAGTAATGGTGCTTCTAAGTTTTCTACTGAGGCATGACAACACAAAATTGTACATTGCTTCCTTTCTATTTTCTGAGGGGAAATGTACACTATGAGTAGCCACTTGTGATATTAAAACAGTGAGCTCTGAGGTCAATATAATGCTCAGACTTATTGAGAAACAAGAGCTAGAGATATTTAATAGACAAAGATGGAGATGGGAGTTTCAATGGACAATCTGCTTCAAACAATTTCAGCTCACGGAATCAGGAATCGATTTCAATTATTACGCCTCTATATAATTCATTCTCTGATGAAGGATTCGTGGTAGAAGGACCTTGAAAAAAAACTCGTTCCTCAGATTTTGGCAAAGATGATTAGATTTCAGAAATGACAAATCAAACACCTGTAACCATCAGTGTTGTTAGATTTATCACCAGCAAAATCTAACACTGAAAATTCAAATTCACCAAAGAGTATTTCAGAGGAAAATCATCGTGATAATTGAGTAATATGGAGAACAACTATAGATCCATGCTACCAGCATTTTTCCAGGGAAAATAATCTTGCAAATTGAAACCCAACGACACCCTTTATGAAGAAACCAAAAATACCAAAAACCCTTGTCTTCTCGTCAGATCTACCAAAAGATTCATATAAACGTAAGTAATTGCAATAATCTTCCACAAGAACCCTCAGCAAAAATATCAGTCTTCCATAGTCCAAAAGTGAGAAATCTCTTCAGAGATGACTTATTGCTTTGGCTCATTGTTTCCAATAATCCATATTCTACAATCTTAGAAATGAACTGTGTATGCAAATAGCCACGCTTACAAAGATAGAATTAGATAGAAATGATGGTGATGAAAATGCAAAGACGTGGTTGAGTCAGAGATCGCAGGCTCAGAGGTTTGCTTTATTTCTGGATGAAGTTTGGAGAGATGGTTCCCAGTTGATGGAAGAAATTTGGTTTGTTGTTGCCAACCCACCACTCCAACTCGAGACTTGTTGTTAGTTCAAGGAATCACAAAGTCTTGTCAGAAATTGGAGTTGCGGAGACATCTATAATAAGAATGGGGGATTTGGTAGAAGAGGAAAATTGGCAGCTATTTTTTATTCATCCTTTTCGAATTCCATGATTCAGTTGGGGCTTACTCACGAGGTTCTTCTTCGGTTGTCCACACTCAGGGAAAGTGTTCAACCTTCAGCCAGTTCTTTGTTCTTGATTGGCATATCTGATTACAAGTTATTTTCTCACTGATATACAACCAATCAATAGGATTCTCATTGCTATCATTGTTACAGTCACACATAAGACAATTTCATGCAATCATTGTTACTCTTACAGCATCAACAAATCATCAAGGATCTGTCACACAAGGTTTCTGTCCTGTGTCAAGGACTTTAGCTATTAGTGCTATTGGTGAAGCTTCAGACCTAGTATCACAACTTGAAGAGAAGAAACTGGTAGAGCCTCCTAATCTGAAGATAAATATCACAGATACCCAAATAAAAGCTTGGTCTTCTCAAGTAATGGTGCTTCTAAGTTTTCTACTGAGGCATGACAACACAAAATTGTACATTGCTTCCTTTCTATTTTCTGAGGGGCAATGTACACTCTGAGTAGCCACTTGTGATATTAAAACAGTGAGCTATGAGGTCAATATAATGCTCAGACTTATTGAGAAACAAGAGCTGGAGATATTCAATAGACAAAGATGGAGATGGGAGTTTCAATGGACAATCTGCTTCAAACAATTTTAGCTCACGGAATCAGGAATCGATTTCAATTATTATGCCTCTATATAATTCATTCTCTGATGAAGGATTCGTGGTAGAAGGACCTTGAAAAAAACCTCGTTCCTCAGATTTTGGCAAAGATGATTAGATTTCAGAAATGACAAATCAAACACTTGTAACCATCAGTGTTGTTAGATTTATCACCAGCAAAATCTAACACTGAAAATTCAAATTCACCAAAGAGTATTTCAGAGGAAAATCATCGTGATAATTGAGTAATATGGAGAACAACTACAGATCCGTGCTACTAGCATTTTTCCAGGGAAAATAATCTTGCAAACTGAAACCCACGAAACCCTTTATGAAGAAACCAAAAATACCAGAAACCCTTGTCTTCTCGTCAGATCTACCAAAAGATTCATATAACCATAAGTAATTTCAATACTCTTCCACAAGAACCCTCAACAAACATATCAATCTTCCACAATCCAAAGGTGAGAAATCTCTTCAGAGATGACATATTGCTTTGGCTCACTGTTTCCAATAATCCATCTTTTATAATCTTAGAAATGAATTGTGTATGCAAATAGCCACGCTTACAAAGATAGAATTATATAGAAATGATGGTGATGAATATGCAAAGATGTGGTTGAGTCAGAGATTGGAGACTTAGAGGTTTGCTTTATTTCTGGATGAAGTTTGGAGATATGGTTCCCAATTTATGAAAGAATTTGGTTTGTTGCTGCTAACCCACCACTCCAACTCGAGACTTGTTGTAAGTTCAAGAAATCGCAAAGTCCTGCCAGAAATTGGAGTTGCAGAGACATATATAATAAGAATGTGGGATTTGGTAGAAGAGGAAAACTGGCAGCTATATTTTATTCATCCTTTTCAAATTCCATGATTCAGTTGGGGCTTACTCACGAGGTTCTTCTTTGGTTGTCCACACTCAGGGAAAGTGTTCAACCTTCAGCCAGTTCTTTGTTCTTGATTGGCATATCTGATTACAAGTTATTTTCTCACTGATATAAAACCAATCAATAGGATGCTCACTGCTATCATTGTTACAGTCACACATAAGTCAATGTCATGCAATCAGTGTTACTCTTACAGCATCAACAAATCGTCAAGGATTTGTCACACAAGTTTTCTGTCCTGTGTCAAGGTCTTTAGCTATTAGTTCTATTGGTGGAGCTTCATACCTAGGATCACAACATGAAGAGAAGAAACTGGTAGGGCCTCCTAATCTGAAGATAAATATCATAGATACCAAAAGAAAAGCTCGGTCTTCTCAAGTAGTGCTTCTTCTAAGTTTGCTACTGAGGCATGACAACACAAAATTATACATTTCTTCCTTTCTATTTTCTGAGGAGCAATGTACACTCTGGGTAGCCACTTGTGATATTAAAACAGTGAGCTCTGAGGTCATATAATGCTCAGACTTATTGAGAAACAAGAGCTAGAGATATTCAATAGACAAAGGTGGAGATGAGAGTTTTAATGGACAATCTGCTTCAAACAATTTCAGCTCACGGAATCAGGAATCGATTTCAATTATTATGCCTCTATATAATTCATTCTCTGATGAAGGATTCGTGGTAGAAGGACCTTGAAAAAAACCTCGTTCCTTAGATTTTGGCAAAGATGATTAGATTTCAAAAATGACAAATCAAACACCTGTAACCATCAGTGTTGTTAGATTTATCACCAGCAAAATCTAACACTGAAAATTCAAGTTCACCAAAGAGTATTTCAAAGGAAAATCATCGTGATAATTGAGTAATATGGAGAACAACTACAGATCCGTGCTACCAGCATTTTTCCAGGGAAAATAATCTTGCAAATTGAAACCCAACGACACCCTTTATGGAGAAACCAAAAATACCAGAAACCCTTGTCTTATCGCCAGATCTACCAAAAGATTCATATAGCCGTAAGTAGTTTCAATACTCTTCCACAAGAACCCTCAGCAAACATATCAGAGCATGTGTCATTGATGAGGGCCGAAGATTTCAAAAAGGGGTTCTGGACAGCGGCTACCACATGTGTCCTAGGAAATATGCAGATGTAATTAACTTGAGAAGTTTGATCCGCAGACATAATTCATATGAGAAGTTTGATCCACCTACAAAAGAAGAGAGACAGTGAAACACAACATGACATAGCCTTATAAATTGTAAACCCAACAGGCCATCGAAACCCTAGTCAAAATAAAACAAAAAACTTTTCAAAACAATCGTCAATTTTCCAGAAATCCTTCAACCGCATGGAAGAATCGTGCATTTGATATGCATTTTCACCCTCACGCACACTATGTTTTTGTATTTTCATTAATAAAACATAATATAATTATAGGTTTGGGTTTAGAAATTGTCAAAAATAAAGAGTTCAGGTTACCAAGATGAAAAATAAAAGTCAACCTTAACAAATATCCCTAGACTCCTGAGCTGAATACACTCCAATGACAATACCTATCTTGTGTCTTAATTAGCAAGGCCCAGAATTATGTGCAATATAAATTCTCTTACCTGAATAAGGAGGAGAAAAATAGAATTCCACATAAGAGACTAATTATTTTAATTAACTAAATAATAATAGAAAGTAAATTAAATCACCTTTATTTTACTACATTATTTACAATGATTTTAAAACATACTTTCAGTGTTACAACTATTATTTTTTTATGAATATATGTGATTTAGAAATAAACAAATTCAAATTAAAACTCATTTATTATGATTTTAAAGCATACTTTCAGTGTTAAGCAACCATTAAAATTTTATGAATAAATTTGACTCCAGAAATAAATAAATTCAAATTATGAGTAGAATTTTTTTTGCGATAAGTTATGAGATGCAGAAGATTCGTTGTATAATCCCAACCACGGGTATGATACAAGAGAGACTAATTATTTTTATTAATTAAATAATAATAAAAAATTAAATTATGATTTAGTTCTAATAATCATCTTCATCTTATTGGAGAGAGACTAATTATTTTTATTAATTAAATAATAAAACAAATTAAAATTATGATTTAATTCTAATAATCATCTTTATCTTATTAGATTGTTTACTATGATTTTAAAGCATACTTTCAGTCTTTCACAACCATTAATTAATTTTTATGAATAAAAGTGACTTTAGAAATAAATAAATTCAAATTGAAACTAAATTACTATGATTTTAAAGTAAATTCAAATTAACTCACATGTACAATTTATAGTGTTCTTCCTACCTCTCCTCTCCTTTGGCTATAGCTTTCCCATTGAGCAACTTGGTAGCTTCATAGTCATGAACAACAATTTATATGCAATATTAATTCAATAATTAATAAAAAATAGTGTAAGGCACCCTAAATCAATTTCATTTCTACTACATCTCTACATTTCATTTAGATTTGCCCATTCCATGTCGTGATTGTTCCACAATTTATGCCTTACGGCGTTTCCTTTGCAACATTTGGTGCAAATGCTAGTTAACATATTTTTCTTTTTGTACCCTATTGGATTATCTCAATTTGTATGGATAATATGAGATTATGAAAACATATGAAACATTTAATGTAACTTAACCTTGGCTCTTCACAACGGATGACTCTCATGAATAATGATGAGGTAATAATGCGATGGTGGTGGACGTGGCTTTTTCCTATTTGGGGTTGTCATTCATTACCCTCCCATGCACACTAGGAATATCATTTTTGGTTGTTAGATGTAATATGATGGTTGAATGTGGCTATAGTCTTATTTCAGAATCATTATTGCACAGCTAATGTGTCCTTCAGGATTCTTTTCATGTTAATGAGGAGTACGGGAGTTAGGGGTTTAGAACTTGTTGTGCTCTACAACAACAACAACCCCCCATTTCATAACATTTTCATTTACACATAAAATTAATATATGGAATGGGTCCCTTTTAAAATTTAATTGGCATCAATACTTTTGTGTTCAAAAAGGTATGATAATCAAATGAGTTTATGTATTTAAGCCTTTTTGAGTAATAGTGTTCCAATAATAAAGCAATCTTTTGTTATTGCGATAAAGCGATCACAAGATCGCATATCGCAATGACATGAGAAATACATTACAACGGCACCTTGTTCTCCGCCGATGCGATATCGCTATCGGCGATCGGCGATATTCCATGCACACCTAAAAAGGGCACATAACTCACGCCCCGACGCGATGCGATATCGGCGATCGGCTATCGGCATTCCCTCATGTGGGAAGAAACACTTTAAGTTATACACCCTGAACCGATGCGATATCGCTATCGGCCATCGGCAGGATCTCATGCACTTTGATAAGACACTCGGGTCTTACCCCCGATGCGATGCGATGTCGCAATCGGCACTCGACAGGATCTTTTCCTAATAGTTGTGTATCACCTATTCCCCGATGTGATGCGATATCGCTCATCGGCGCTCGGAATTCTCAAAAAACTCATCACTTGAAGGCTTAAAGTTATATTGCCATCCGGTTGATAAAGCGCAAATTTCAAAATACCGTTAAATGCAGGGGTAAGGTGATGCATGTGTATTTAAAACTTTGCCCCTTCGATTAACGAACACTTGCGTTTAACCGCCAAAATATCTGTTGCACGCTTAAGGGGGTCATTCAGCCGGATAACGATGTAATAGTCATTTAATGAGTAGCAGGCCTTAAAACACCATTAATGCATCTACAATATCTTCCCAGTGATTGGATCCGCAGCCACTTTTGAGAATTAATATCACCACGCTTCAAATGATATATCTTTCCCTTTATGGATTGTCATTGTTATTTCCTTGTTACGATTTCTCTTGCCTTTGTGTAGAATTCATCTATTGAGAGAAGTCTGAGCATGATGGGGAAGAAATCCAAGAGGACCGCGGGCTCCGCTGCTACATCTGTTGCAGGACAAGCTGCCGTAGATAAGAATAAAGGCCTAATTTCAGACACTACATGCACTGGTCTCACTAGGACTTCATGGCAGGGAACATATAATCTATTAGAGGCTGAGCAACCAGAAGTGACAGTGACAGAGGCTAGTGTGGATGTACTAAAGAAGTCCGATGCTACTCTCAAAGACTTGGCCGACTCCTTTCTTCACAGGATAGCAGCCAGAGAGAAGGTCCTTCCCTACACTGATGTAGTGCGCTGGGCAATCGAAGAAATTCCAATCATTGATAGAACGTTCCACACAAGAGATGGAAGGATTTTCGGGTCGTTCAAGCCAGAGCACCTAAGGCAAATGTATCATTTGCCCGAGCCGGAGAGAATCTATAACAAAGACTTCGTGGAGAAATTTGCAGCCGAGAATGAAGTACAATCTGAACCCATCCGGGATTGGAGGCAGAATCCGACCAAACACAAGCACGAAAGCTCGGGTAAGTACTTCGTCGATTCTTTGGCTTCTCCCTATTGCTATGCGGGGATTATGATGTGTAGGCTATGGGGGTTACATGACTCTGCTAATTTCGACATAGAAATGGTTCCCCTGATGGAAGCAGCTGTTAATAGTATAATCATGGATTGGGCCACCATTCTTTCTGATAAGTTGGTCGTAGCTGTTCGTGACTTTAGAGCCAAATCCAGAGTTTCCGAAAGGAAAATCCCACCATTTTATTATAGCGCTTACATTATGGACACTTTATGTTTTAATTATGAATTTCCTATCCTCGGTTGGAGGTGGACCACCCAAGACCCCTCACCCATTCATTTGTACCATCAGAAATTGTGGAAGCCCTCTTACAAGGACCATTTGTATCAAATTTGCAATGTTTTTATGGTTCCCATTCATTATTCCATTTTTGATCGGCCTATTCCCAAAATCTCCTATCAGGCTTCCTTCGACTTACCAGCTATGGCAAGTTGGTTCGGAGAAGAGCATTTTACCTATATTAGGGTTTTTGGGAGCCAGGCCAAGCCGCATGTTCTCCCTTTATATGTTCCAGACAAATTGTTGGCCCGAGAAATCTCCTACCAGATTATGGCCGAGAGTGTCACACAAACTCTCAAGAAAGAAAAGAAGAGGGGCTGGCCCTCTTTTCCCTTGAGAATTGGTGTTTTTACTCTGCATGATCTCAAGCATGCAGAAAAAGAGGCAACAAAGATGCAAGCTTTATCCCTGGCCACTATCCCAAGCAGACTCTATGATCCACATAAAACTGCCTACACTGCCCTAGAACAGGCCAAATTAACAAAAGTTGACCATCAAGAGGATATGTTTGATGACATGTTCATCGCCGCTGAAACAATAGGCGGTGCCAAAGAGCTTGCTAGAATGAAATACAATGATGAGACGTTAACTGAGTTCAATAAACTTAGAGAGCAGAGGTTGCAAACTCTGCCTCTAGATTTATTGACAACAACCCCAGCGTCTTCCTCAAGCAAGCCTGTTCGGCAACAGACGAGCCAACCTCCTGTTACAACTAATGATCAAAAGAAACAACAGGAGGAAAGGCAAAAGAAGCTGCAGGCAGAAAAGCAAAGAAAGGAGCAAGCTGAGAGGCAGAAGAAGGAGCAGATAGAAAAACAGCAAAAGGCACAGAAGGATCAAGAACAGAGAAAGCAGAAAGAGATAGAGGAACAAAGGAAGAAAGAAGAAGAGGAGAAACAAAAAAAGGAACTGGCAGATAGGCAGAAAAAGGAACTAGCAGATAGGCAGAAAAAGGAATTGGCAGATAGGAAGAAAAGGGAGCAAGAAGAGAGACAAAGGGAGTTAGAAGAGCAGCAGCGAAAAGAGTTAGAGGAGCAGCAGAGGTTAGAACAAGAAAAAGAGCAGAGCAAATCCCAGACAGAGCAACAAAAACAGACCTCCATTGATCCTGAATTGCTTAAACAATGGAACCAATTCGATTCCATTATCAGTGGAAAGGAAGGCTCCAAAGATACAGACACCTCTAAGACAAGCGATGCACTAGATACCACTTCTTCTCAGGTTCTAAGCGGAACCAGCGGCCCACCCATTTCAAAGGATGTCGAGGTAATTACTAAAGACCCTTCCGATCAAATTGTTCTCCAGGTGGAAGATATTCCTCCCCTGGATGTTTTCTACAGTCCAAAGCATAAAGCCGTTGTTAAGCGCTCAAGGAAGAGACGAAGGCTTGATCAACCTTCTATCTTTCCTGAGCAAACAGTCACGGGCAATGTAGTCTGGAAGGAGGAATTCGATCCCTCCGATGATCTAACAAAGTTGTCGCAGTATGCGGGAGATTATTCTGCAACAACTATTGACAAGGCATCGGAGGTAAGTCTTCTGTTGAAGACTAAGGACCAGGAAATTTGTACATTACAGGCAGAAGTAACCGAGGCGAAAAACAGGGCAGCGCAGGTAGAAGAACAGTTGCTGGCACAACAGCAAGAAAACAATGTATTAACCCTACAACTGCAGGCCGAAAAGCAGAGGATAGACCAGAGCGCAATCCAGAGGCAGAAAGAATTGTCGGAGGCATTGGCACAGTTGAAAGAGGCGAATGAGCTGATGACGAAATCAAAAGACGAGCAAATAGCTCGACTATTAGCGCAACTTGAAGACATCAAGGGCACCCGGAAAGTGGAGGATTTCAGAGCAGAAGCAGCTCAAATAAATGGCGCATTAATATCTCAGATTAGACTCTTATGCTAGCAACTTACTGAGGCTGAGCCATTATGCGAAATATCTATAGCAGTATGTCAGCAGATAGAGCAAGCCAGAAATGAGATAGATCAGGCCGAAGAAACCATAACCGGATATCTTGAGTGGAAAGATACTGATGTGGGGAAGGAAGCGAACTTGCCCAGAATCTATGAGACGTACAAGGACATACTATTCATGGAATGGAACACTCAGATGATGAAAGCGGAAAGGGCAGCTTCAAGGTGTAAAATGATTGCCAGCAATATGATTGATTTAGTCAATAACACACTCTATTTGGCAAACATGATTTCCCAGTGCACACCTGGAAGCATAACAACAGCAAACATGATTGAACAAACAAGTTATCATGACTTGGAGGAGAGGGGAAGGTTAATCGCTGGAGTAAATACTTTAACCTCCGAGGCATATTGGCTCTTTCTAATCAAGCCACATGCTCAAAGGTCGGCCCTCAAGTGTTTAACAGATGCTCTTGGATGCCTGATCCCCGACATTCAGGATGCCACATATGATGCCCAGTTCACTTCGCGTCTCAACACTCCACCGGAAGTAGAGCCAATGCTGGCGATATGTCAGCTGAGGTTTAAAGGCAAAGAGCCCACCGAATGAAGCATTGCTGCCGACTGTCAGATCGCCAAGGAAGATGGAAAAATATTTATTGATGCCAATTTAATAGCTTTTCAGTTTTTCTTAGATATTTAGATTAGATTAGTATTTATAGACCCTTTCATTGTTTTGGAAAGGGTCGTAAAATTTTGTAATAGACTTAAAGGCTGAAGTTTGCACTACTGTGCTTCAACCTATATTCTTTTATGAAACTCGACCGATAGTTCTTAATTTAACGAGAAGGTTGTTTTATACAATTGTGCACTATTGTCTCTTGTTTGGAATGCTTTCTGGTTTGAAGGAAGGACTGCGACATAGCGATTAATACACTGGATTGTTAAGCAGCTTACATGGTACTTTTATCTGCATCTGTTTTCTTTCCTCTTATATGAATCGCTGTGTTATTATTTTTGCTATTGTTGAATACATGTATGCACTCTAACAGCAAATCTTCATTTCATTCCACTATTGGATGTTTTGTGATATGCCCTTTCTTTTAATCATGCATGTAGCAATGATATGAATGACGAAGTGTAGTAATTCGCTATTATCGCTCTGCATAACTAATTATGCAGAGAAATATTAAATGGTTTAAACATCTATGCTTTAATGTTAGAGTCATCTATATGCCTGCCTTAAAGCACAGATTATCAAACGCTACGCTTTAATGATTGATAAGTCCCGGGATCAGATTATAGTTAATATATTTCGCCGATAAGTTTTAGTTGTTCGCTTACCACCGTCATACATCATAAGTTACTCATCTATCCCTCTTTTATCCATTATTGGGAAACTGGTCCCATTATCCCCAGTCGGAGCCACTATTCCAAACAGAAAAGGAGCTGTACTAAGGTCCGGACCGGGTGGTTTCCCCTATGTTGTTGCAACGATTTTCATGGCCTCAACATAATTGGCGCTAGAAGGAGGGCCATCAACTGTGAATGGCACATAAGGCCAAACCTATAAGCCATTCCAAGAGTATTTCCCCCTCCGAATCCCCTCGACCTTCCCATTTGCATACTGGTTCGCCGGTATCCAAACAAGGAGAAGGGGAATCAACTACCACTGATCAAACCCATCATACCACAGAACAATTAGATCTTGAATCACCTGAAGTCCAGTCTCTAATCCATAAACTTCAGAGCTTCTCGATTTAACCACAGAAATCTGAGGTATCAGAAAGCAGTGCGACTTCGCAATTCAACCTCACTCACCCTCTCACCAGACTTCAGAGCGAAAAACTCGGTATTGAACCCACTGAGTTTCCTTTACCTAAAAGGAAAAAGGCGAAGAAAATTACTGAAGGATCTGATAGTGAAGAGCTTTCATCCACGTCCTCCATTGCATTTTCTCCCCTGCGAGGTCAACCATCCACTCCCCGGTTACAAATTGTCGTTCATCAGGGATCAGAAGCCTCAATATCCCAACCTACTCACTCCTCATCTTTGATCCCTTCCCATACATCTGGAATTCCAACAGTAGTGTCAACCACTGTCGCTATCATAATGGCAGACCCATGGACTAGGCCAGGTGCAGTCAACATGCCTGCACCATTGCATGATCTACCAGATGCTCCCGAAAAATGGCTGCCTAAATTTAATCCAGATGACGGAACCCAGGCTGAAGAACACATTAACAATTTTATGTTAGCAGTTAACTTAAAAGGAGTGACAGAGCAAGATGTTGTTGTAAGACTCTTCCCCTACACCTTACAAGGATCAACAGGATCCTGGTATTTTTCCTTACCTTCTAGTTCAATTACCAGTTGGAACACATGCCAAGAGTAGTTTCTTACCAAATATGGAGATGATAGGTCCTTAGCTACTTTAATAAACGACCTCTCCAATCTGAGAATAGAGCACAGGGAGCCAATAAAGGAGTTTAATGCTAGATTTAATAAACTCCTGAATAAAATCCCCACCGCTTCTAAACCAAGTGAACAAATCCGAAGCGAATGGTATATTACAGCCCTACCTGCCAACATAGCTATTTTTGTAGACAGGGCTGGGAAACCTACCTTAGCTGAAAACATGAGAGAAGCACTTGCTATTGAAAAGCGCATAAATGCTCTAGAAAAGAAAGCTACTTTGGAAGATAGAAAAGCTAAAAAAGTCTCGTTTAAAGAAGATTCCAAGAAGAAAACCCCAAAGGACCCGTATGACATGGAAGGTTTGCAAAAGGTCCTTAAAACATTGTCTAACGAAATGGTCGAGATAAAGAAGCAGGTGGCTGAAACCTCAAACAAAAGACCATTTAGAACTTATAAGAAAATTGAATCAAAGCCGCCCAATGTTATATCTAACGCAGATTCAGACCAAGAAGAAGAGGAATAGGAAACAACTTTACAAACCGATGATGAAGAAGAAGTAGCTGAATGCCACAGAATGTGGGATTTTATACTCCTAAACTCTGATACCGAGAATGAAGAAGAAGCCTTTCCGGTTACTACAAGAAGTAAAAGCACTCCTGAACCCACCCAGGCAACTTCAAAGAAGAGGAGCGCAGGTGCTGCTACATCAAAGGAAAAAGTCCCCCCGAAGAACTCACCTGTAGTAGTTCCCCAAAACCAGCCTTCAACTTCTAATTCTCCTTCAACATCCAAGACACTAGTGGTATCCGATTCAATGGAATATAACATTGTTGATGACATGAAGAAAACTAAGGCAAATATAACCATGTTTGAACTCAGCAAACTAAAGCATCAACAAAAGTTACTTCTTAAAGAATTAAATGTTGTTCCCTCTACTCCCCTTCCCAGTGCAAGAGCTGCCAATGACTCAGGCCAGCCTCCTGCAGGTATGGTTGAAATTACCGATTCAGTTCTAATTGGAGATAAATCAAATTCTCACACTCCACCCTTCCTGCTGACTTATGAGATTTATAATAGAAACCTGCACAACTGTTTAATTGATTCAGGGGCTTCATCTAATATAATGCCAGCTTCAGTTTGCTCTAAGCTGAACATTGAACCCCAGAAGTCTGCCATTCATATTGTACAGTTGGATAGGACTAAAGTGCAGGTTGTGGGAGAAATTAATTCTGTAACCATCAGGTTGTCTGCCGACCCCAGGATTGTACAAAGGATTGACATCTTAATTGCCGACATACCTGAATTTTATGGTTTAATTTTGAGCAGAGATTGGTCCGAAAAACTGCATGGATATATTTCCACTGATTGGTCACATATGTGGCTTCCCTACAAGGGAAAGCCAAATCAAATAAGGATCGATCGAGAGAAGCATATGACCCACACAGTTACTGAATTTGAGCAAGAAAACCAACTTGTAGCATTCAACAACAATATTTTGGGGAACTATTCGTCAGAATCATTCTTTGGCAACTTTGTTGCCCAACCATCTCCTTTTTCAGTCAATCATTTTACATCTCAGATTGAAATTTTTTCACAAACTGATAAGTCCAGATGTTTTAATGATGCTGAGAAAAATGTAGATATTTTTGTTAATACTCCTTTATTTTGGTCTTTATATTTTGATGGCTCTAAGTCCAGCGAAGGCTCAGGAGCAGGTTGCATTTTGGTTAGTCCGCAAGGAGAAAAGACAATGCTGTCTTGTAGGTTAGAATTTGAGTGTACTAATAACACAGCCGAATATGAAGCTTTAGTCCAGGGATTATATAAAGCAATCGGCCTTGAAGTGTGATATCTAAAAGTGTTCGGCGATTCGGAAATCATTGTCAAACAGGTGAGGATTGCAATTCATTGTCTTTCAAGTCACCTCAAGCATTATCAATCGCTAGTACAGGATCTTACCTCACACTTTTCAGCATTCAACATTTCTTCTATTCCTAGGTCACAAAATTCAGCAGCCGACCTACTAGCCAATGTAGCTTCTAAGCTTCTACCTTCTGAAGACTACAGCCTTGATAGATTTTCTATAGAATTACTTTTTAGGCCTTCAATTCCTGACAATGTCACTAATTGGAGAGTATTTAACCATGACGAAGATATCTTGCAGTTTCTAACTTCGGAAAAATCCTATGACAATCAAGTCATTGAGGAAGATGATCACGATCTACAGATGAAACAAGCGCCTCAAGAAAATTCAATTCCCAAACCCGTGGTGAAGCTTGAAGACCTTTATGATATCAAAGACAGGTTTAAACCTGTAATTAATACAAAGCTTCAAAGTTCCACCCTTAGGTTTGAATTAATAAATCTAGGCACTGACGATGCTCCTCAAAACATCAACTTAGGATTAGGACTTTCTCAGGAAGAAAAGGAAGCATTTATTAAACTATTAAGAAAAAACAAACAGGTCTTTGCTTGGAAATATGATGACTTGAAGACATATGATACATCTATTATCCAGCATACCATTCCTATGCTTCCTGATCAGAAACCGATTCAGCAAAAGTTAAGAAAAATACATCCAAATTTGGAGAGCCAGATAAAGTCGGAGCTTAACAAGCTCTTGAAAGCCAAGATTATTTTTCCGGTCCGACATTCAAACTGGGTCTCTAATATGGTGCCAGTCAGGAAGAAAAATGGCGACATTCGAATCTGTATTGATTTCAGGAACCTGAATAAAGCGAGCTTGAAAGATAACTTCCCATTACCTACTATGGAGCAAATCCTCCAATCAGTAGCAGGCTTTGAATTGATGTCCTTTCTTGATGGATTCTCCGGATATAACCAAGTTTTGGTTCATCCTGATGACCAACTGAAAACCACATTCAGAACAAAATGGGGAACTTATGCATATCAGAAAATGCCTTTTGGACTCATAAATGCGGGAGCGACATTCCAGAGAGCCATGGATATAGCCTTCAAAGGGTTGATTAATCGATCAGTAGTCGTCTACCTAGACGATATTACTGTATATTCTAAAAAGAGATATAATCATTTGCATGACTTAAATCAAATCTTTCAGCGATGCAAAAGATATGGTATTTCTTTAAACCCAAAGAAGTCTTTCTTTGCTCTTGATCAAGGAAAACTCTTAGGCTTTATAGTATCCAAAGATGGCATTTATATTGATCCTGATCGGATCAAGGAAATTTCTGAAATCCCTTTCCCACACAATAAAAAATCAATGCAGTCATTTTTAGGTCAGATTAATTTTGTCAAACGATTTGTTCCAGATTTTTCTCAAATTGTATTACCACTTGAGACAATGATCAAGAAGAATTCAGTCTTCAAGTGGGGATCAGAAGAAAAGCAAGCTTTTGATGTTATCAAGCAATCAATAATCAATGCCCCAGCCTTGAATACCCCGAATTTTTCTAATCATTTTACATTGTATACCGTTGCGTCCGATGTATCCTATGCTGCAGTTCTCACGCAGCCAAATGCTCACAACTTGGAAGCACCCATTTCATTTTTTAGCTCAAATCTTCAGGGTGCCGAATTAAATTATTCCGATGTGGAGAAACAAGCCTTTGCTGTATTTAAAGCAGTCAAACATTACAGGCCCTTCCTTTTGAAAACTCACACGAAAGTTATAGTCCCTTTCCCAGCGGTAAGGCAACTATTAATTCAAAAAGAACTAGGTGAAAGAAGGGCCAATTGGGTCACAGCGCTTCAAGAGTACGACTTAGAAATAAAGCCAGCAAAGATTGTTAGGGGCCAAGGTTTTTGCAGGATATTGGCAGGAGCATCAAACATTCCTGAATCAAGCGATATGGATCAGACTAAATCAATCAATCAGATAAGTGCCACTGATTCTGAATCTCAATATGCAGATTTAATATTTTATTTGAAGAACGGTTATGCTCCTCCAAATTTATCTTACAAGAATAAAAGGGCCATTAGGCTAAAAGCAAAGAATTTCACTCTTATTGATGATGTGCTTTTTAGACAAAATTATGATTCTATCCTATTAAGATGTCTTGAGAAACCTGAAGCTCAAAAAGTTTTGCAGGAGCTACATGATGGACCAGCAGGAGGACATTTTGGAGCAGACACAACAGCTCACAAAGTTATTCATGCTGGATATTATTGGCCTACTCTGTTTAGAGATGCTCATGAATACGTAAGAAAATGTTTTAATTGCCAAACTTCTAGTGGAAGACAACAAAAATCAGCTTTCCCTCTGCAACCTGTCAACATTGAACAGCCATTTGAACAATGGGGATTAGATATCATCGGGGAAATTACTCCACCATCTTCCAAACAACATAGGTATATCCTCACTGCTACCGATTATTTTACCAAATGGGTAGAGGCTATTCCTTTGAAAGCAGCAAATTCAGAGGCAATCATCGAGTTCATAGACCAATTCATCATTACAAGGTTTGGTGTCCCAAACGCTCTCGTTTTTTATAATGCTTCCTATTTCTCAGGAAATGCTATATATGATTTCGCTATTAAGAGGGGGTTTAAACTAAAGTATTCTACTAATTATTATCCCCAAGGAAATGGTTTAGCCGAATCTACTAATAAGAATCTCATCAAAATCATTAAGCGAACTGTTGAACAGAATCATAGAAACTGGCACAAATCTTTAGTGTTTGCATTATGGGCTGATAGGATTACACAAAAGGCTTCTATAGGTTCCTCCCCATTTAATCTGGTATATGGAAAAGAAGCAGTATTGCCTACGAATCTTGTTCTACCCTCTTTAGCCCTAGTACAGTACATTGAAGAGACTCCTTCTTCTTCTATCCAACTTAGACATGACCAAATTCTCAAATTAGAAGAAGAAAGGGAAAAAGCCAGAATCACTCATGCCAAACATCAACAAATCATCAAAGCATCCTTTGACTTAACCTCATCCGGTTCCAAACAGTTTCAAGTTGGTGACTTAGTTCTCAAATGGGACAAGGCCCATGAAGATAAAGGTAAGCATACCAAATTTCAGAAAATGTGGCTTGGACCATTTCAGATCTGTGAGAAGATAGGCCATTCAACCTTTATGTTGCAAGACTTATCAGGGTTGAGAGATTCTCTCCCTGTTAATGGCCTGATCCTGAAGAAATTCTTTAATTGAGAAGGTAATCCCTTCTCCTCTTTGTAGATTTGTGTAGTTTGTAGGATCGGTAGGAAATAAAACTGTAGAGTATCCCCATTGACCTTTTGCTGTGTTTGAAGAAGCTGTCTCACAAAAAATAATAAGAATATTTGCTTTTAGATAGTAGAACTCTCAATCAAAAGGAATAATTTTGAGGAAACTGGATATCCTTGTGTTCTGAAATTACAATCTAACTTTTGAAGACTCTTCTCAAGAGGTAAAAGTTCTGTGAATCATTTTCTGTTTTCAAAACTGGTCTCCAAAGGTTATCCATTTTAAGATAGAAGCTAACCCATTTTCAGCATCTTCAACTCTTCACCTGTCATCCATCTGCTCTTAAGGAGAAAATTGTTCACCCCATTCACTATAGTTTATGGTTACTCAGAGTGTAATTCTAAAATATAAAAGATTAAAGATAAGAGGTCTTATTACAAGCCTGCTTACCATGTTCATAGGAAAATAGTTTGACTGACATTACCAATACTGCCTACCAAAACAGGGTAATGGCTTGGAATTTCAAGACAAGAGGTCTCATCACGAGCCAGCTTGTTCAGTTAAATTATTACCAGTGAATGGCATTGTCAACAGCTGGCCACCAAACCAGGACAATGGCTTTTTATCTTATCAATGACCAAGAAGAAAAACAGGTAAAAAATAAAATATGAGAACATATTTTGGATTCATTCTGTTAACTACACTCTTATGTGAATGGAAAAGCGAACAATACTATGGTTAAAAGGTATCCCTGTCGAGACTATAAACGTTTGCTGGCAACAGAGGCTCTACCTATGACAAAGGGGTTAATTATAAAAGCTGATTTGGGAAAGTTTTCGTTTTATCATTATAAACCAATAAAGGCCTATTTTAAAGACTTAGAATGTATTTATTTTTCTTGAAACCAAAAGGAAAGAAGTTAACAGAATAAATTCACTTTGTTCAGAACGCATGAATATCCAGTTAAATTAGAAGTTTTCCCTTCTGATTGAGTTTCCAGTTTTGAAAAGCTTAAGTGTTTGTATTTGTTTCAGAGATAACTGGTTCTTCCAGCAAATCGCCAATTGTTGTGCTCTACAACAACCCCCCATTTCATAACATTTTCATTTACACATAAAATTAATATATGGAATGGGTCCCTTTTAAAATTTAATTGGCATCAATACTTTTGTGTTCAAAAAGGTATGATAATCAAATGAGTTTATGTATTTAAGCCTTTTTGAGTAATAGTGTTCCAATAATAAAGCAATCTTTTGTTATTGCGATAAAGCGATCGCAAGATCGCATATCGCAATGACATGAGAAATACATTACAACGGCACCTTGTTCTCCGCCGATGCGATATCGCTATCGGCGATCGGCGATATTCCATGCACACCTAAAAAGGGCACATAACTCACGCCCCGACGCGACGCGATATCGGCGATCGGCTATCGGCACTCCCTCATGTGGGAAGAAACACTTTAAGTTATACACCCCGACCCGATGCGATATCGCTATCGGCCATCGGCAGGATCTCATGCACTTTGATAAGACACTCGGGTCTTACCCCCGATGCGATGCGATGTCGCAATCGGCACTCGACAGGATCTTTTCCTAATAGTTGTGTACCACCTATTCCCCGATGCGATGCGATATCGCTCATCGGCGCTCGGCATTCTCAAAAAACTCATCGCTTGAAGCCTTAAAGTTATATCGCCATCCGGTTGATAAAGCGCAAATTTCAAAATACCGTTAAATGCAGGGATAAGGTGATGCATGTGTATTTAAAACTTTGCCCCTTCGATTAACGAACACTTGCGTTTAACCGCCAAAATATCTGTTGCACGCTTAAGGGGGTCATTCAGCCGGATAACGATGTAATAGTCATTTAATGAGTAGCAGGCCTTAAAACACCATTAATGCATCTGCAATATCTTCCCAGTGATTGGATCCGCAGCCACTTTTGAGAATTAATATCACCACGCTTCAAATGATATATCTTTCCCTTTATGGATTGTCATTGTTATTTCCTTGTTACGATTTCTCTTGCCTTTGTGTAGAATTCATCTGTTGAGAGAAGTCTGAGCATGATGGGGAAGAAATCCAAGAGGACCGCGGGCTCCGCTGCTACATTTGTTGCAGGACAAGCTGCCGTAGATAAGAAGAAAGGCCTAATTTCAGACACTACGTGCACTGGTCTCACTAGGACTTCATGGCAGGGCACATATAATCTATTAGAGGCTGAGCAACCAGAAGTGACAGTGACAGAGACTAGTGTGGATGTACTAAAGAATTTCGATGCTACTCTCAAAGACTTGGCCGACTCCTTTCTTCACAGGATAGCAGCCAGAGAGAAGGTCCTTCCCTACACTGATGTAGTGCGCTGGGCAATCGAAGAAATTCCAATCATTGATAGAACGTTCCACACAAGAGATGGAAGGATTTTCGGGTCATTCAAGCCAGAGCACCTAAGGCAAATGTATCATTTGCCCGAGCCGGAGAGAATCTATAACAAAGACTTCGTGGAGAAATTTGCAGCCGAGAATGAAGTACAATCTGAACCCATCCGGGATTGGAGGCAGAATCCGGCCAAACACAAGCACGAAAGCTTAGGTAAGTACTCCGTCGATTCTTTGGCTTCTCCCTATTGCTATGCGGGGATTATGATGTGTAGGCTATGGGGGTTACATGACTCTGCTAATTTCGACATAGAAATGGTTCCCCTGATGGAAGCAGTTGTTAATAGTATAATCATGGATTGGGCCACCATTCTTTCTGATAAGTTGGCCGTAGCTGTTCGTGACTTTAGAGCCAAATCCAGAGTTTCCGAAAGGAAAATCCCACCATTTTATTATAGCGCTTACATTATGGACACTTTATGTTTTAATTCTGAATTTCCTATCCTCGGTTGGAGGTGGACCACCCAAGACCCCTCACCCATTCATTTGTACCATCAGAAATTGTGGAAGCCCTCTTACAAGGACCATTTGTATCAAATTTGCAATGGTTTTATGGTTCCCATTCATTATTCCATTTTTGATCGGCCTATTCCCAAAATCTCCTATCAGGCTTCCTTCGACTTACCAGCTGTGGCAAGTTGGTTCGGAGAAGAGCATTTTACCTATATTAGGGTTTTTGGGAGCCAGGCCAAGCCGCATGTTCTCCCTTTATATGTTCCAGACAAATTGTTGGCCCGAGAAATCTCCTACCAGATTATGGCCGAGAGTGTCACACAAACTCTCAAGAAAGAAAAGAAGAGGGGTTGGCCCTCTTTTCCCTTGAGAATTGGTGTTTTTACTCTGCATGATCTCAAGCATGCAGAAAAAGAGGCAACAAAGATGCAAGCTTTATCCCTGGCCACTATCCCAAGCAGGCTCTATGATCCACATAAAACTGCCTACACTGCCCTAGAACAGGCCAAATTAACAAAAGTTGACCATCAAGAGGATATGTTTGATGACATGTTCATCGCCGCTGAAACAATAGGCGGTGCCAAAGAGCTTGCTAGAATGAAATACAATGATGAGACGTTAACTGAGTTCAATAAACTTAGAGAGCAGAGGTTGCAAACTCTGCCTCTAGATTTATTGACAACAACCCCAGCGTCTTCCTCAAGCGAGCCTGTTCGGCAACAGACGAGCCAACCTCCTGTTACAACTAATGATCAAAAAAAACAACAGGAGGAAAGGAAAAAGAAGCTGCAGGCAGAAAAGAAAAGAAAGGAGCAAGCTGAGAGGCAGAAGAAGGAGCAGATAGAAAAACAGCAAAAGGCACAGAAGGATCAAGAACAGAGAAAGCAGAAAGAGATAGAGGAACAGAGGAAGAAAGAAGAAGAGGAGAAACAAAAAAAGGAACTGGCAGATAGGCAGAAAAAGGAACTGGCAGATAGGCAGAAAAAGGAATTGGCAGATAGGAAGAAAAGGGAGCAAGAAGAGAGACAAAGGGAGTTAGAAGAGCAGCAGCGAAAAGAGTTAGAGGAGCAGCAGAGGTTAGAACAAGAAAAAGAGCGGAGCAAATCCTAGACAGAGCAACAAAAACAGACCTCCATTGATCCTGAATTGCTTAAACAATGGAACCAATTCGATTCCATTATCAGTGGAAAGGAAGGCTCCAAAGATACAGACACCTCTAAGACAAGCGATGCACTAGATAGCACTTCTTCTCAGGTTCTAAGTGGAACCAGCGGCCCACCCATTTCAAAGGATGTCGAGGTAATTACTAAAGACCCTTCCGATCAAATTGTTCTCCAGGTGGAAGATATTCCTCCCCTGGATGTTTTCTACAGTCCAAAGCATAAAGTCGTTGTTAAGCGCTCAAGGAAGAGACGAAGGCTTGATCAACCTTCTATCTTTCCTGAGCAAACAGTCACGGGCAATGTAGTCTGGAAGGAGGAATTTGATCCCTCCGATGATCTAACAAAGCTGTCGCAGTATGCGGGAGCTTATTCTGCAGCAACTATTGATAAGGCATCGGAGGTAAGTCTTATGTTGAAGACTAAGGACCAGGAAATTTGTACATTACAGGCAGAAGTAACCGAGGTGAAAAACAGGGCAGCGCAAGTAGAAGAACAGTTGCTGGCACAACAACAAGAAAACAATGTATTAACCCTACAACTGCAGACCGAAAAGCAGAGGATAGACCAGAGCGCAATCCAGAGGCAGAAAGAATTATCGGAGGCATTGGCACAATTGAAAGAGGCGAATGAGCTGATGACGAAATCAAAAGACGAGCAAATAGCTCGACTATTAGCGCAACTTGAAGACATCAAGGGCACCCGGAAAGTGGAGGATTTCAGAGCAGAAGCAGCTCAAATAAATGGCGCATTAATATCTCAGATTAGACTCCTATGCCAGCAACTTACTGAGGCTGAGCCATTATGCGAAATATCTACAGCAGTATGTCAGCGGATAGAGCAAGCCAGAAATGAGCTAGATCAGGCCGAAGAAACCATAACCGGATATCTTGAGTGGCAAGATACTGATGTGGGGAAGGAAGCGAACTTGCCCAGAATCTATGAGACGTACAAGGACATACTATTCATGGAATGGAACACTCAGATGATGAAAGCGGAAAGGGCAGCTTCAAGGTGTAAAATGATTGCCAGCAATATGATTGATTTAGTCAATAACACACTCTATTTGGCAAACATGATTTCCCAGTGCACACCTGGAAGCATAACAACAGCAAACATGATTGAACAAACAAGTTATCATGACTTGGAGGAGAGGGGAAGGTTAATCGCTGGAGTAAATACTTTAACCTCCGAGGCATATTGGCTCTTTCTAATCAAGCCACACGCTCAAAGGTCGGCCCTCAAGTGTTTAACAAATGCTCTTGGATGCCTGATCCCCGACATTCAGGATGCCACATATGATGCCCAGCTCACTTCGCGTCTCAACACTCCACCGGAAGTAGAGCCAATGCTGGCGATATGTCAGCTGAGGTTTAAAGGCAAAGAGCCCACCGAATGAAGCATTGCTGCCGACTGCCAGATCGCCAAGGAAGATGGAAAAATATTTATTGATGCCAATTTAATAGCTTTTCAGTTTTTCTTAGATATTTAGATTAGATTAGTATTTATAGACCCTTTCATTGTTTTGGAAAGGGTCGTAAAATTTTGTAATAGACTTAAAGGCTGAAGTTTGCACTACTGTGCTTCAACCTATATTCTTTTATGAAACTCGAACGATAGTTCTTAATTTAACGAGAAGGTTGTTTTATACAATTGTGCACTATTGTCTCTTGTTTGGAATGCTTTCTGGTTTGAAGGAAGGACTGCGACATAGCGATTAATACACCGGATTGTTAAGCAGCTTACATGGTACTTTTATCTGCATCTGTTTTCTTTCCTCTTATATGAATCGCTGTGTTATTATTTTTGCTATTGTTGAATACATGTATGCGCTGTAACAGCAAATCTTCATTTCATTCCACTATTGGATGTTTTGTGATATGCCCTTTCTTTTAATCATGCATGTAGCAATGATATGAATGACGAAGTGTAGTAATTCGCTATTATCGCTCTGCATAACTAATTATGCAGAGCAATCTTAAATGGTTTAAACATCTATGCTTTAACGTTAGAGTCATCTATATGCCTGCCTTAAAGCACAGATTATCAAACGCTACGCTTTAATGATTGATAAGTCCCGGGATCAGATTATAGTTAATATATTTCGCCGATAAGTTTTAGTTGTTCGCTTACCACCGTCATACATCATAAGTTACTCATCTATCCCACTTTTATCCATTATTGGGAAACTGGTCCCATTATCCCCAGTCGGAGCCACTATTCCAAACGGAAAAGGAGCTGTACTAAGGTCCGGACCGGGTGGTTTCCCCTATGTTGTTGCAACGATTTTCGTGGCCTCAACAGAACTATATGAGAAACATTGGAAGAGACCCTCAGTCTTCTAGTTAATTAGAGTATTATACATATACTTAGGCAACTTGACTGACACCGTCCTTTAGAGATATATTATGTTCCTTGCAAGTTTTATTTATTGTGATCGTGAAACTCTGGATGGAAGGTTTCTTCTTGTAAGTGAACCAGAAGTATGTACGTTTGAAATCTGGATAATTGAGAATTAAAGAAAATTCCTCCATCTCGGCAATAACAAACTCTCCGTGTCATTACCACAAGCACTCACTCTTAATTCTGGAACTCAAGTTTGTATCTTCAGTTTTAGTTTTATCTTTTGGCTCTAGCCTAACTTCTTTTCTTTAAAGTTTCTTTCTACGCTAGTTGTTTTGACTCTATTAAATAGACAGTGCTTTCTTTTATCCTAGCTTTCTCCAAGCGATCATTATACCTATGCAACTTCGATTTGAACTTCAAGTCTGGTTGTAATTTTTGGCTTGTAGTTTCTATTGCATCTTGCTTTGAGTGTGTTAACTTCAAGTCTGCTGGTGGCTTTTGGTTTGTAGCTTCTATTGCGTGCTGCTCTAGAGTGTGTTTGTTTATATTTTTATTCAGGCTGGACTCTTAGGGACACTAAGTTGTGTTATTGAATTTGGGAGATTTTAACTTCCCCCTCTCTGGTTCTTTGTTTCCTTATACCCTCCTCCTTGATTTCTCGTAGAGGTTCCCCTTAGATTTTTTTATCTGCAATGATCTCCCCTATTTTTTCTCTATGTATTAATTTAGTCTCTTAGAAAACGTGGTACATCCTATTCATTCTATAGGACAGAGGGAAAGAAGGGACCAACATAAACCCCCTACTTGCGGGCCCAATTCTTGACAAGGAAGTCGACTATGTATTTGCATTCAATTCCTCCAAAGATTCATGGAGACATGAGGCAGTATGTGCATTCAATTCCTCCAAAGAGTCATGGAGACATGAGGCAGTATGTGCATCCAATCCCTCCAAAGATTCATGGAGGCAGTAGAAAAAGAGGCCAAAATTAAAATAAGATTAGTTACAAATGTGGAGGTGTAAGAAGATTTTGGTGGATGGATCCCAGATACTACAAATATCAGAACTAGACCAACAAAATACTTGCAAACTATGGATCTCAGAACTAGACCAACAAAATACTTGCAAACTATGGATATGTATTGGCAGTTGGAGATCATCACAGAAAACTCTTAGTGGAACATTCTGAAACCTAGCATAAGACTCTCTTATGCATTGATGAAATGCAAAAGCGTACAAGTTGATTGAGACCGTGTTGATCATCACCAAAAATCTTGCAAACATCAAGTTCTCCCCCTCAAATAAGGAGGGCTACATAATGGATATTATTCAAGTGATTTCTCCCTCAAAATAGATTACCTTATTTTTCTTTTTAGTTATATATGCTAATAGCAGCTTGGCTACATTCCTAGGTGGATTCTCCATCGAAATATATGACTTTACTTTTCCTTTTAGTTATGTATCCTAATAGGAGCATGGCTATATTTCTAAGTGTTCATAGTTTTAGTTTTATGAATAAATTGTTGAGATATTAATCTCATTGTTAGTTAGTTGTTGGTTAGGTGTCATCTTAATTGATTTCTTGTGTGTTAGGTGTCATAAGCAATTTAGTCTTACTTGAGTTCTACTCCATAGGTGTCAAGTTTTACTTCAGTTATTTATTATTGATGTTTACAATGTAATCTATTTAATCATTCAGAATATTGAGAAGAGCAATCTATGTTCCACTTTTCAGTTTCATTCTTTGTCATCCTATTAGATTGCATAAGACTCTTTAAGAGAGGAGCATAGACTAGAGTAAGTTGAGTAAGACTAGTTGAGAGAAACATTTCATACCTCCGTGTATTCACAAAAAGGAGCAGAGATTCACTACAGAGATTATAGCAAAGTGAGAGAGCTTTGAGAGGAAGGTTTCTGTGAAGTTGCGTTGAAAAAAAAACCTAATTTTTTTCATTGTAGCAAAGTGAAACAACTCTGAGAGGAAGGTCGCTGTGAAGTTGCGTTGAAAAAAAACCTATTTTTTTTTTCACACGTTGTCCAAGAGTCAAACCAGTGCGTCACTAACGCTGGATAGTGAGAGGATCAAGCGCGTTAGTTACCTTTCCTAGACCCTTTTGCGATTAACGCTCCATCGAATCGGTGGACAGTGCGTTAGTGGTCTAACGCAGGCCTTCACTATTGACAAAGGCTTTAACACATTGCCTTCACCGTCGACAGAAGAGTTAGCAAGCTGTCAAACCATCCTTTCCACCGCGTACTTCATGAAATAAACCTTATGATATTGATATGTCCTTGTGAGAATATGAGGTATTCATAAAGTTGAAAAGTTTTATTTTAAAAAGAGTTTATTCTAAAAAAGGGGAAATGTTTTGTTATTTTTTTTTAAGTTTTTTCAAATAAAAAGGTGGAAAGAAGGAGGCGTATTGGGTTTGTGTTTTTTTTTAAGTTTCTCTTTTTATAGAAATTTGAAAAGAAAATGTAAAGGATTTTTTTTAAGTTTTTTTTTTAATAAAAATTTGGAAACAAAAAGGATTTTTAAGGGAGATCTAAAAGAAAAGGCAGATATTTTGTATTTAGGAAATCACTTCCTCCATTGCTTTGCCACAAACCTCTACTCTATTTGGAAAAAATTATGAGTTTTGGTTTTTGAGAATGACGACGTTCCTTCATGCCCATGAGTGTTGGGATATGCTTCAGACTGCATATGTAGAGCTGACTCAAGAAGCATGAGTGTCCATGACTAGTAATAAGAGGGATGCAATGAATGTACTCAAAAAGAAAGAACACATAGCCAAATGTTTGGTGGGTTGGTTGCAGGGGTTAAGAATAATCATTGAAAAGTAGAAACAATTTCTTCAAGTTCAGGTGGAACTTCTTCTCGGGTTTTCTTTGGAGTATCAGTCATCAACTTCCAAATTTAGTTATTCTACTAAAATAGCAAAACTATTAAGTTTACCCGATATATGGTAAACCTTCTAGTTTTCCATGAAACCAAAAGTAAATAAAACTGCAGTTTATAACCTTGTCACGTTCTTCATTCCACAAACCTTTAACACATTAATTCTCTGTCGTCGATCTCATTCCTCAATCCGACAGTTATCACTTCGTACGCTCACAAATAGTCCAGACGATCTCCACCGTTGATCAATTCCGCTTGATCCAACATTTGTCACGTAATCTTGCGTGGAACCTTATGCAATGTATAACGAGCCGAGAGCACACGAAAAAAGCACTTTTCCTATGCTACATGTCGGTCCCTAAGTGTAATCGTGTGAAATTTCAGAATACAACTTACCACCTTGAGACCACACGACAAACAACTTTCACCTACGAAGACTGCTTTTCTATTATGACTAATGCCTGTGCTTGTTGGCACGCGATAACCGTTAGATCTATTGGATCTATTGATCAGACGGTTCAAGCCTTTTCCTGGGTTTTTTATGAATTTATTAGGTTTTCCTCATTCCGCCAAGGTTTTAGCACTTCCGCCAAGTTTAGTTCTTATCTATCGAATTCAGAATATCACTAAGTAAACTCTATGGTTTCGAAATATTTTCAAGTTATTTAAATGTGTAGTGTATGAAGATTTAAATGCGATAGCACAATATTATACAAAACTCTAATTCTAAGGAGTCGAAACTGGAAATGAACAATATTCAAAAATATGTCGAACGAAATTTAAAACCTCCGGGATTGAAAATTCATCCATAGAATACACAAAAATACAGAGAGATTCCAAATTTTACATCCAATCCTCCATAGCCAAATCCCATTACACTAATTAAAAACTTACATATTTACCTGTACATACAACAACCAGATCCTAAATCAATAGATCAAAACTGCCTAATCCCATCTAATATGCATGATATTCTTGTCGAGAATCTCAACTGAGCCTAACTACTTGAATTAATTACAAGATAATCCAAATCCCTGAATTCTAGCTCAAACCTTATCTAGGAATCTTTGTAAAGTGACAGCTAAAGGATCCCACTCCTTTGCTCGTAAACTTTTTTTGTATTTTTGGAATAAAATTCAAAGCCTTTTGTCTTCAAGCCTCATGCTCCTGCATTAGACTCCCGAGGACAAAATTCTTCATGGGCTCTTGTCCATGAGCTATTCTACAGATTTGCCCAACTTTTGTAGCATGGCATTTGTCATCCAGGTAGCATCAATAATTGGTTGATCCTTCCACTTGACCAAATACTAAAAATACTCTTGTCCCCTTGTCTTCTTAAATAATCTCTTATTCAAAATCTTTTCTGGTTGCAATGCCTTTGCTGTAGGTAACGATTTTACCCAATCAACCTCTTGTTCTTCTTTATCTTATGTTGTATCATATGCCAGATTTTCATACCTATATAAATCAGCAACATTGAAAAGTGGAGATATTCCAATGTCAAGGGGTAATTCAATTTCATATGCATTTGCAGAAAATTTCCTCAAGACTCTGCATGGTTCAATTTTCTTGAATTTTAACTTGCTATACTCCATTTTTGGAAATCTTTCCTTCCTCAAGTGTGCTAAAACCAAATCTCCAACCTCAAAATTAACTCCTCTCTTCCTCAAGTTTTCTCTACACTTGTACTATATGTTCTTATCTATAAATTTTGTTTTACCTATTCATGTATTGCTTGAATCTCTAAAGCAAAATCTTCTCCTTTAGCACTTCTCATTTCATCTTTTCCCAAGTCTCTTAATTTAGACACTCCTCTTGGGTGCATTCCATAAGCTATATGGAATTGACTCTTCCTTGTACTCCTGTTAGGAGAATCATTATAAGCATATTCATCCTGTGCCAAAATTTGTGACCACTGTTTTCGATGTTCACCTACAAGACTTTTCAAAAGATTACCCAAGCTTTTGTTTACAACTTCAGTCTATCCATCAATTTGAGGATGATAAACTAAACTGAAACTCAGTTTAGTACCAAGTTTCTTCCACAAGGTCCTCCAAAAATGACCAACAAATCTGGTGTCTCTATCTGAAACAATGCTCTTAGGTAACCCATGTAACATTACAATCTCCTTAAAAAAAAAGTTAGCAATGTGAGTAGCATCAGTGGCTTTATAACATGGAATAAAATGTGTCATTTTAGAAAATCTATCAACCACAACATAAATTGAATCATTTCCTCTTTGAGTTTTTGGTAAACCCAAAACAAAATCCATACTTACCATACCCTAAGGTCTATCTGGAATAGGTAATGGAACATACAAACCTATGTTTTGGCTCCTTCCTTTTGCATACTGACAGAATTTACAATTTTTCACATACTTCTCCACTTCAATTCTCATCCTCTGCTAGAAATAAAACCGATTCAACTGCTCATAAGTCTTGTCTGCACAAAAATGTCCTCTAAGTCCACCACTATGTTTCTCCTTGATTAAATTTTCTCTCATAGAACAATTTGGTATGCATAGTTGATTTCTTTTACACAACAATCCTTCTTGCAAGAAAAAATCCAACCACTTACTTCTATCTAATAAAATAGGATTTTTACAAGCTTCAAATTCCTCTTTAAAATCTAAATCTTTCTCATATAATTCCTTATGAAAATCAAAACCCAACACATGAATTTGACTTTCCTGAGCTAAAATGCTTTTTTTGCTTAAGGCATATGCTACCTTGTTTGATTGGCCATTTATATGTTTTAATACAAAATTAAAACCTTGAAGATACTCTACCCATTTTGCATGCTTCTGACTAAGATTTGGTTGTTGCATAATGTACTATAATGCATGATTGTCTAAATAAAGTATAAACTCCTTAGAAATCAATTAATGTCTCCACTTCTTCAATGATTGTACAACTGCATAAAATTCCTTATCATAAGAAGAATATTTCTTCTTTGACTCGTTCAGTTTTTCACTGAAATAAGCTACATGTGTCCTCCTGACTTAAAACACCACCAATAGCTTCTCCCTAGCATCACATTTCACTTGAAAAGGTTTATTAAAATAAAGCAAAATCAAAATAGGTTTTTCAGTGATCTTTCTTTTCAACAGCTGAAAGTTCTTTTCTACTTCAATAGTCCATTTAAATGGTTGTTTATCCTTCTTTATAGTGTTAATAATAGAAGCATTGATCTTACTAAAATTGCTTATGAATTTTCTATAAAAACTAGCAAGACCATGAAAACTTCTTACCTCAAAAACACTTTTCAGTGAAGGCCACTCTATGATTACCTTTATCTTCTCTGGATCCATCTTTAATCCATGAGCAGAAACAAAAAGCCCAAATATACCAAATCTTCCTTCATGAATGATCATTTCTTTAAATTTGGCAGTAACTTTTCTTGTTGCAGCTTTTGTAAGGCATAACTCAGATGTCTCATATGTTCCTCTTTAGATCTGTTGTAAACTAATATGTCATCCAGATATACTATTACAAATTTACCAATAATTTCTTTCAACACTTCATTCCTAAGCCTCATAAATGTATTAGGAGCATTTGATAACCCAAAAGGCATTACCATCCATTCATACAGTCCTTCATTTATTTCAAAAGTAGTTTTCCATTCATCTCCTTCTCTAATCCTTATTTGATGATAACCACTTTTTAAATCCAGCTTTGTAAAATAAATTACTCCGCTTAAACAATCCATCAAATCTTCAATTCTAGGTAAAGGAAATCTATACTTGATTGTGATTTTGTTGATTGCTCTTGAATCAGTGCACATTCTCTAGCCTCCATCTTTCTTTGGACTCAACATTGTTGGCACTGCACAAGGACTCAAACCTATTTTCTAATTTCTTCATTTTCTGTGGGAGTCATCCTGTAACCTGTTTTATTTGGTAGATTTTCCCCTGGAATCAAATCTATATGATGACTGATTTTTCTAGTGGGTGTAACCCATTAGGCAAATCATCTATAATAATATCACAATAATTCTCCAGCATCTCTTGAATTTCAATTGGCAAATCAGAAATCTTAGTAGAAGTAATTATTACCTTCGGTTTGCATATCAATGCAAAATTTACCTCGTCCTCTTCAATCTGCTACAAGTATTCTTTTCCACTTAGCAATAGAGTCTTTGGATTAGATTTTCTTAATGCATCCTCTTCTTCCATAGGCAGTAATGCATGATTAATACCATCTTTACCAAATTTGTATGTGTTCTTTTTCCCATCATGCATAGCTCCTCTGTCATACTGCCAAGGTCTTCCCAACAATATGTGACACACATCCATAGGCATCACATCACACAAAATTTTTTCTTTGTATCTGCCCAACTACAACTCCACTTTACACTGTTCATTCACTAAAAACTGATGTCCTTTTTGAAGCCATGACACCTTGTAAAGTGTTGGATGTTTCTTTATATTTAATTTCAACTTTTCCACCACTTCTGTAGAGACAAAATTATCAGTACTGCCACTATCAATTATCATTTGACAACATTTTCCTTGAACCTTGCACACAGTCCTAAACAAAGTCTTTCTCTATGCTGGTTCAACAACTTCTGTTGTTGGCTTTAACAAAACTTTGTTACCTACCAAAGATTCCCCTTTCTCTGGTACATTTTCTTCTTCTAGCACCATTAATGCTTCTTATTTAGTATGAGAAACAATGACATTTCTCTTATTTGTTCCTGCATTTTCTAGGCACTCACAGGCTCTATGTCCCAGCTTGTTACATCTGTAACATCTGATTTCTCTTCCTCTGCCTCTGCCTCCTCTTCCTCTGAAAAACTCATTCTACCACTTGCATCACCTTCTATGGGTGTATGTTGATTCGAGCTACTGTTAGCTCCATCTCTAGGTGTTGTAGATCTTCCTCTACCACCTTAACTTCCTCTTCCTTAGAAAGTACCTCTACTTCTAGCAGATTACTTCCTCATGAGTTTTTATTCAGCCCTCACTCCCATCAGATAAGCCTCTTCTACTGTTTTAGGAAACAAAACACTTATCTCATCTTGAATCTCCATTCTAAAACCATTTATGTATCTTGCAACCTTCTCATCTGTATCTTGAATTTGTCCAGCTCTTATGCTCACTTTCTAAAATTGCTTTGTGTATTCTTTCACTATCAAAGACCTCTGTCTAATATTCTGCATTTGTCTAAATGTTTGTTGATAATCACTTGGAAAAAACTTACCTCTCAAATTTGCCACTATCATGTTCCAATTTTTTATTGGCTACTTACCAAGTCTTTTTCTTTCTGCCTACACTCTATCCCACCAAAGTGCTTCATGTCCTTTCAATTTTGTGATAACAAATTTCATTGTATTTCCTTCTTCCATTTCTTCATAATCAAAGAATTTATCCATGTCATTAATCCAGTCTATCAACTCCTCAGGGTTTAAACCTTCTGTGTAAACTGAACCCTCAAGTCTAGGTTTAGATGTGGATCCCAACACTGATTTAAAGAATCTGATTTCAAGAGTATCTTCTACAAGTTCCTCTTCTTCTGCAGCTTCAACTTCATGCTCACTTACATCTCTAGCATCTGCATCTCCTTGATTTCCCGTTTCCACTCCTTCCAATCTAGCTTGCATCTATTGCATAGCTTCCAACACTTCAACATTTGCAACTAGTCTTCCTCTTCTTAGACCACCACCACGTCTTCCTCCAACTCTAAAATCCATGTTGGATTTCTTTTTCTGATCTTTGAGGTCCTCCTCAGTGTGAGTAGGCTACTCTGGTACCACTAATGGTGGGATGGTTGCAGGTGTAAAGGATAATCATTCAAAACTATAAATGATTTCTTCATGTGCATGAGCAAATTATTCTTGAGTTTCCTTTGGAGTATCAGTGATCAACATCCAAATTTAGTTATTCTACTAAAATAGTAGAACTATTGATAGGACTGAGGCGCTCTGCAACTCGATTAGGGTTTCAGCAAATACCTGCTACGGCAAGCCCTCCTGACAGCGATCTTCTTCTGCAGAACACGAAAGATTCGTAGGTTCATATCCGTGGGTTTTGACTGAAGGAAAACATGAACCCCCCTCAGGGGGAGGGAGGGGCGCCTCCCCCAACAAACGACAACCAGAAGAGCCAGATCGAGGACTTAGACAGCGAAAACAGGCACAATGACAAAAATGCTGAAAGCAGCCAGCAGGCAAATACTAAACAAGCACAGAAAGACAAGCCTAAAGTCAGTTCTTCCACATGAAAGCCAGTCGCCATGCACAGGCCAAAAGTGGAGCTACCCAGTCATCGCATCAATGCCAGAATATAGTATATGAGAGATTGCGCTCTGATTGGCAAGTTCATTGGAATATGGCCAAATGAGAAAGCGTTAAGAAGCTGGATTAATGTCAAATGGCATCCAAAAGGACACATAACTTTGCATCTAGGGCCCAAGGGGTTTTTTATTGCAGTCTTCAACTGCCTGGAAGACAGAAACAGAGTTTTAGATGGAGGGCCTTACTTCTTTAACTCTGTGGGACTATTTCTCAAAGGATGGATCGAACGTTTCAATCTAGATAAGGAAGACTTAAGCTGCGCGCCTGTGTGGATCAGGCTGTATTCTCTGCCATTGGAATACTGGGAAGAGGAATCCCTGAAGGCGATTGGTAATGTTTTGGGCGAGTTCGTCAAGGTAGCAGAGGAAACAAAGTCGTACATATACACCTCATATGCCCGGATCTGTGTTTACATGGACCTCAAACAAGCTCTACCTGACACGGTAAGTCTTTTTCATGAAGATGTTGAATGGATACAGTTGATTGATTATGAGCATGTACCCTTTAGGTGCAAGAAATGTCATGATTTATTACACCTCTATAGAGACTGTCCGCTGAATAGTAAGCCCTCCTCTCAAATGGATTCGGAAAATCCAACGCCTGATGGTTTCACTAAAGTGCTGAATCGCAGAAGGGGAAATAAAAAAACAGCAGCCACTACCAAGATTACTCTGGTTGACCCATCAAAACCCTCGACAAGCAATAGCTTTGCAGCCTTAGCCAATGAAGACATGCAAGATCCAGATAACACACCCTCCAATGAAAAAGAAACCAGTCAGGAAAAGATTAAAGGATCTCAATCGAAGACAGGGGAAAAGGTAGCAGAAAAATCGGATAATCATCTTAAAACTGCTTCAAAAACCTGGAGCTTCCTTGGAATGGAAATAGATGATACAAATCCCAATGTAGAAGCCGAGAAGGAAAGTGATGGAAACTTTCAAGAACCTCAGATCATGGAGGAGGACATGGAATCTATAGATATTGGCGAGCTGGATATTTTAGGCCTAGAACAAGCCTGTAAAACGGGAAACTTCGACAAAATACCTGATCGACAAGTGGATAATCTAGTGGAAGTCCTCAATAGAGCCCAAAAAAAATACTCATTAGGGGTTCAAATTGGCAGCCAATGGGATGGGAAATTCATCACCAAAGACAGTAAAAAACGGGGAAGGAAAACCACTCTGGAAAGAACCATCAAGATAGGAGAAGTGTTGGTAGAATCAGGCCGATATGCCAAGTTAACCAAGTACTTCAATGCCAACCCCAAACCTTCTCAATGAAGTTGATCTCATGGAATATTAGGGGGCTCAATAGCCCAAGAAAAGGAAGATTACTAAAAAACATGCTCATGGAGGAAAAACCTACCATTCTCTTTCTGCAAGAAACAAAATGTAACTCGACAGTCTTGGAAAAAATAGCAGCAAAGGCCTGGCCAGGAGGGTTAGTAACAGCTGTTGATGCTCAGGGTGTGTCAGGAGGACTTGCAGTGCTCTGGGATGTGCGAGTGATTCAACTGGACAACATACATGCAAATAAAAATTTCATTCAAGCTATATTTCACATAATTGGCACCAATATCTACGGCCATATGACAAATGTGTATTTCCCTCAGGAAACCCTGCACAAAGTTGAAATTCTGGACACCTTAACGCAGCTGAACTCAGAGAGGATGCACCCGTTATGGATATTCGAAGGTGATTTTAATATGATAGCAAAAATGGAGGAAAAAAAGGGAGGCAGATGCAGAATCAATAGAGATGGATCCATATTAAAAGACTTCATTCATAACAACTGGCTGATTGATCTCCCTTCAAATAACGACCTATTCACTTGGAACAACAAAAGGGCAGAACCAAACCAAATAGCCTCTCGTCTCGATAGATTTCTGATATCAGATAATGCAACTCACATAGGAGGAGAATTCATCGCCTCTATCCTTCCTGTCTCAGGCTCTGATCATTGGCCAATAGCCCTCCATTGGAATCGACCCGGCAGCAGTATTAGGCGCCCCTTCCGGTTTGAGGCTTTTTGGTTATCTCATCCTGAATTTAATGAATTTGTCAGAGCATCTTGGCTAAAGTTCAATCCTTCGGATGGCACCAAAATGTCTATATTCCAACGGAAGCTGAAATATCTCAAAGGGGAAATTAAACGCTGGAACCATTCCACTTTTGGCAACATCTTTAAAGCTCAGGAAACCCTCAATCAAGAAATGAAAATCATTCAGCAAAGGATCATCACAGAAGGGCGCTCTGAAGAGCTAGCCAAGAAGGAGCAATACATAGAAAATCAAATCCTTGAAAGGGCTTTACAGGAGGAAACTCTTTGGAGGCAAAAATCAAGAGTTAAGTGGCTGAAGGATGGTGAAAAGAATACAAAATTATTTCACAAAACTACGAACAATGTAAACTTTGAAACGGGAACTATAAACTCAAAACGAGAACTCTGACCCAAAAACCCCAAAAAAACCACAAAAACAGTGCTCAAAACGAAAAGTGTGTATACTGGAACGATGTTTTTTTTTTTAGGTGTCAATTTTGCGGTTGTTTTAAAAATGGCAGCGACTACGAAATTTTCTATGAAATTTTCCTGCAAAATATAGCTTCAGAAAAAAAGTGTTGATACTGGAATAATGATTTTTTTTTTAGGGTCAATTTTCATACTTTTTAAACAATGCTAATAAAACCAATTTTTTATGTCTCAAACAAAGTTAACTTTTAAGGAAAAACACATTAATGTTTCTGGTAGAATATCATTTTTCTTTCTTAAGTATAAATTTAACATGTTTTCAACCACAAAACTAAAAAAACATGACATTATGAACAAATTATTTCACTGAATGAATTCAAAAGTCTTTATTTGTACACTGAATAAAAGAGACATTATATCTCTAATTTGATATTGCATTGTAGATATTTAAACAATAAGATTTATCATACTTAAGACATAATCCAACAACATAAAAATGCTTCATAACTTCTCATTTAACAAAATATGGAAAACATCCATTTTATTTGAAGATACGATGCATACATCAGTTATATAAACTGTCTTAAACAATTATTCAAAATCACTCATATTTTCTTGCACACCATCAGAATTCACATCTTCAGATGAGTGACTGGATGCTGACGAAGATGTTCCATATTCTTCTCTGTCATCAACTAGTGCCCCATCTGAGTCCACATGCATGCCCAAGATTCCAGGTTTCAAAAGTCTTCTAGATCTACGACTGGTTTCAGCAGAGTCCCATGTCAACACTGTTCCTTCTGGTAACAACCTTTTCAGAATCTCTGTCGTCTTGAAGCGAAGAGTTCCTCTCTTTGTTAAATTGAAGTCATAAACAAGTATGTCAACATCCTTCAATTGTAATATGTCTGTGCGGCGGCGATTTATATTTGTACCCTTTCTTTTTCTTTTTCCACCATTTTTTTTGTCAACTACCATCTCTGGCTTATACACACCATTGAATGGGTGTGTATTTGTGGCATACCAATGTACTTCAACACTTTAACATCCTCATTTTCTGTAAAGACCTTTAAAACTTTAGCAACCCAAAATGGATAGCCATTGGGATCTCCATCTGCTAGCACTGCAATCATGCAACCCTCCTTAATATCCTGTACTGAACCCCTATAAAGGTCTTCCATGGCTTCACGTTGTGCACGAGATCTTCTGGAACCTATATACATCTCTCTTTCCTCTGCCTGTGAAGAATTAATAATACCCTGAGATTGTTGTTGTTCAACAATGTTTACTTCCTCATGTTCATTCGACACATTTTGTGGCCAAATAAATGGATTTTTCAAAGGTATATCTTCATTTATTGTTGTCGAAATGAGATCACTTTGATTATTGAAAAACGACTCCCACCAAACTGAATCAGCAATGTCAAAGTACTCATATGTATATCTAATACATTTTTTAATTTCTTCCAGGCAATCAGAATAATTTATAGCCCTGTTCTGTCTACGTGCATTCTGAACTTCACCAACTGATTGTAATGACAATATTTTTGATGCAAATATTGGATGATCTGGAATGAACTTCAAAAATTGCAATCCTGATGACGGTGCCCACTCTGTAGTAGTTGAATACTTCTTGCCCCATATTAGTGTTTTCCCATCAATTTTTTTGATACGAAATTGATGTTGGAAGCTAATGTCATTAAGTTGTTCAATGCATTTCCCCTCACCATATGATCCCAGAATAAACCTTCGCATGTCAACAGTTTCTTCCAACACTTCAAAAGCAGGCTCTGGCATGTATGATTTCTTAATACATTCAATTAGTGATGGCAAGCTCCCAACTTCCTTCCTCCTCAATGTGACTGAAAAACGACTGAACATCTGATCAATATGGTCATGAGTGTGCCCAACAAGAAGGAAACCAACCTTTACCTTTTGAAAAATTCTCAATTCAACAAGCATGTTCAGATACCCAAAAACAATCTGATTTTTGTTTTCACGGCAAGTGTTGTCCAATTGTAGATACAAAACTTCAGGAAGATTACCAGACCAATGAGAAATGACATCATGAATTATGGTTATGGTCAGATTTGCATCATTATGAATATTTGGAGCTGTGAAGTACACCCTTGGCAACATTTTCCCATTGAAGACCATACAACCGACCAAGTGAAACTGAATAAAATTTTCCTCTTGTAGATTTTTGGGTGTGCGAACAAAATGTGGTAAAAGTGTTTTCTTCTGGTCCATACCATCAATTATCAAACCCAAATATTTATTTGGATTATCATAACACTTCTTTCGATGCTTGTACAACTTCTTCCTTTCATTTGTTTGTTGTTCGCGATGCTCCTGAAGTTCTTTGACAATTAAATCTACACAACATAAAAGAAATTCATTAAGAAATATGTTTTCATAGTTGATGACTATACAATTTTAAAAGTAAAAGTTATGAACACTTACCTCTTTCTGAGCCTTCACATTTGTCCCTTTTTTATTTAAGAGAAGCACATGTACTGCAAATCCCCATCCTTGTCTTCTTAGGAATACGAACATTATTGAATTCTTTCTTCCATAGCTTCACAAAATATTGATATGTAATAAAGTGGCCCTGTCCCTCAGCACTTTCTGCATATTCTTTGTATAAGTTGTAGATTTCTCGTCTTGAAAAATTATCTGGAATATGTATTGTCTCTCTATTTGGCATACACTCTCCATGCTTTGAAAAGAAATCTTTCATCCATGACATTGCAGTATTTGATAATGGCCCAAACTGTCTTTTATAACGTACTTCTGAATAAAATGTGGGATCCTTTTCCAAATTTTCTTGAATTCTCGAGAGACGAAAATTCCCAAGTGAATGAAACATTTTGAAAGCTTTTCTACACAATAAAAAATTCCTAATATGATAATCATAACCTGACAATGTAGATTGCATGCAGCCAACTAAATATGAGTTTTGCATGCTTTTATTCATTGACAAATATCTCTTCCTGCTTTCTAATGCAAATGTGAAATCCATACGTTTCAAACAATTTTTTTGGCAACATTCACTTGAAATGAGAGCGCTGATAGAACTTCTTCTCGTCAGATATTCTGCTCTACCCCTTGTATAACTAGAATAGCTTGCATTGATACGAAAAGGTCTACTCCTACTCCTTGATACAATATTTCTTGGCAACATCTCCATCATTGGATCTTCATTTTTATAAGGACTTTCATCATTAAGAGGAACGTTATCCACACTATGATCTGCTCTGATTTTCAAATTTTGACTGAGAGGATACCCTTCATCTTCCCCTTCTTCAGTGCTACTATCATAGTCCTTAGAATTCAGACTAAATGGAAAATCTGACTCGATGTTTAATGGATATTCTTCCTCATGTACATTGTCAGTGCTGCTCTCATAGTCCATAGAATTAGGACTATGTTGAAAATGTGGCTGTTTACTTATTGAAGATGCTACATCCTGTCCTTTGTCACTGCTACCTTTATACTGATTAGAATTAGGACAAACTGCATCATCCTGTTCTTCATCATTGTTGCTCTCATAGTCCTTAGAATCAGGACTAAGAGGACATTGTGATACTCCAATGTTTTGAGAATCATCATCCTGCGCTTCATCACCGCTGCTCTCATAGTCCTTAGAATCAGGACTAAGAGGACATTGTGATACTCCAATCTTTTGAAAATCATCATCCCGTGCTTCATCACCGCTGCTCTCATAGTCCTTAGAATTAGGACTAAGAGGACATTGTGATAATCCAATCTTTTGAAAATCATCATCCCGCGCTTCATCACCGCTGCTCTCATAGTCCTTAGAATTAGGAGTAAGAGGACATTGTGATACTCCAATCTTTTGAAAATCATCATCCCGCGCTTCATCATCGCTGCTCTCATAGTCCATAGAATTAGGACTAAGAGGACATTGTGATACTCCAATCTTTTGAAAATTATCATCCCGCGCTTCATCACCGCTGCTCTCATAGTCCTTAGAATCAGGACTAACTGGACACTGTGACAATCCATACTTTTGAAATTCATCATCATGCTCATCATCACTACTGCTCTCATAGTCCTTAGAATTAGGACTAAGTGGACACTTTGACACTCCATTATTTTGAAATTTTCCATCATGCACGTCAAAACTGCTGCTCTCATAGTCTTCAGAATTAGGACTAAGTGGACATCGTGACCCTCCATTCTTTTGAACTTCACCATCACATTCTTCAAAACTGCTACTCTCATAGTCCTCAGAATTAGGACTAAGTGGACACTGTGACACCCCATTCTTTTGAACTTCACCATCATGCTCCTCATCACCGCTGCTTTCATAGTCCTTAGAATTTGGACTAAGTGGAATCTGTGACTCTTTAAATTCTCCATCCCCTCTTTCATCAGTGTTGCTCTCGTAGTCCTTAGAATCGGGACTAAGTGGAAGAATTGACTTTCTATTCATAGTGGAAGGATTCCCACTATATTCATCAATATGAATAGAGTTGTTACGCGATAAAGATGTTGATGGTGTATAAACCGAAACTTCACCATCAGAGCAATCCATCACTTTCAAATAGAAAATGTTGAATGACACAAATGGAGTCTCCTGAGAGTATTATATAGCTTAAAGAATGAAATATTCCCTCCAAAGTTATTCCCTCCAAAAATTTTCGCGAAAATATTTCCCTCCAAAAATTTTCGCGAAAATATTTCCCTCCAAAAGTTTGTTAGATTTATTTACCTTTATTATTTTATTCTACAATTGATTGAAAAACATAAACTAATTTATTTTTATGAAATAAATCACTAAAATTCAAATTGTAAATCACAACTTGTACATTAATTATTCTAATAGTTAAAGTATATCATATTTACTTAACAATTTCTTTTTTTTCTAATTTTTATAATATATTCTCAAACATATTAATCCCACATTCAATCCGTTGTAAAACAACTCTACAATATTCTCTCTATAATAATGTAAAACAAATTATCCCACATTAATCGTATGGAAAAACATCTTCGTAATTTCACTTATATAATAAATTTCGCTATCACTATTACTCGCCTCACATCTAGGTTTTCTGAAATTCCTTGAAAGATTCGTGAATTTGTGGAGCAACGATATTGCTATCAACAATATATACAACGAAGAATTGTCGCAATTGAAAGGCAAGTACAATTATTTTTTCGAAATTTTCATATTAAATTACGTTAATGAAAAATATATTTTTTTTTAAATTAAAAAATTTTCCAAGCCAATTTTTTTTTTTTATACCACATGGTGAATCGGTAACTGTCTAGCCTAATCTTGCTATTTACCCCACCCCGCCCGCCACACCTCCCCCCTTCTCCAACCCCTGCCCCCCTAACTCCCTCCCCCCCCCCATTTTTTAATTTAAAAAAAAAAAATTTCCAACCCCACCCGGCACCCGCCCCCACCCCGGCCAAAAAAAATTTCCAACCCCACCCCACCCCGGCCCCCTGCCCATCCCACACCCCACCCCGGGCCCACCCGGCACCGGGCCGACCCCTAGGTCCCCCGCCCGGGCCGCCACGCCCCCCTCCCCCTCCGGCCCCACGGGCCGCCCCGACCCCCCTCCCCACGCCCGGCACACCCCCCCACCCCTGCCCCTCCGACCCCCGGGCCGCCCAACCCTCTCCCTCCCACCGGGCCGCCCCACCCTCTCCCTCGCCCGGGCCGCCCCCTCCACCCCCCGCCCGGGCCGCCGCACCCCCGCCCCCTCCCTCCCCTCCCCAACCCCCCTCCCTCCCCCCCCGCCCGCCATCCCCCCTCCCCCTCCCCCCCTCTCCCTCCCCCCCTCCCCCCCTCTCCTGCCCCTCCCCCCTCCCCATCCCCCCTCCTGCTCTCCCGCCACTCCCCCCTCCCCATCACCCTCCCCCTCACCCACCCCGCCCACCCCGCCCAGCCCACCCCGCCCACCCGCCCACCCCGCCCGCCCCGCCCAGCCCACCCGCCCACCCCGCCCAGCCCACCCAGCCCACCCGCCCACCCCGCCCAGCCCACCCCGCCCGCCCGCCCACCCCGCCCGGCCCACCCGCCCAGCCCACCCGCCCACCCCGCCCAGCCCACCCGGCCCACCCGCCCAGCCCACCCCGCCCGCCCCGCCCAGCCCACCCGCCCACCCCGCCCAGCCCACCATGCCCAGCCCACCCGGCCCAGCCCACCCCGCCCCGCCCACCCGCCCGCCCCGCCCCGCCCACCCGCCCGCCCGGCCTCGCCCACCGCCCACCCCGCCCAACCCACCCGGCCCGCCCCGCCCAGCCCACCCCGCCCACCCGCCCGCCCCGCCCACCCCGCCCAGCCACCCGACCAGACCACCCCGCCCAGGCCACCCGCCCACCCCGCCCGCACAGGCCACCCCCGGGCCACCCCGCCCCGCCCGAGGGCCGAGCGTCGATTCCCGGAATCGACGCTCCGCCCTCGGGCGGGGCGGGGCGGCCCGGGGGTGGCCCTGTGCGCGGGTGGGCTGGGCGGGTGGGCGGGTGGGCTGGGCGGGGCGGGCTGGGCCGGTGGCTGGGCGGGGCGGGGTGGGCGGGTGGGCTGGGCAGGGTGGGCGGGGGTGGGCTGGGCGGGGCGGGGTGGGCGGGTGGGCTGGGCGGGGTGGGCGGGGCGGGGCGGGTAGGCTGGGCGGGGGGTGCGGGTGGGCTGGGCGGGGTGGGGTGGGCGGGTGGGCTGGGCGGGGTGGGCGGGTGGGCTGGGCGGGGCGGGCGGGGTAGGCTGGGCGGGGTGGGCGGGTGGGCTGGGCGGGGTGGGCTGGGCGGGGTGGGCGGGTGGGCTGGGCGGGGCGGGCGGGTGGGCTGGGCTGGGCGGGCCGGCCGGGTGGGCTGGGCGGGGCGGGCGGGTGGGCTGGGCGGGGCGGGCGGGTGGGCCGGTGGGCTGGGCGGGGCGGGCGGGTGGGCGGGTGGGCTGGGCGGGGCGGGCGGGTGGGCAGCCCACCCCGGGCCCACCCCGCCCGCCCCGCCCAGCCCACCCGCCCACCCCGCCCGCCCCGCCCAGCCCACCCGGCCCACCCCGCCCAGCCCACCCCGCCCACCCAGCCCACCCAGCCCGCCCCGCCCAGCCGACCCGCCCACCCCGCCCGCCCCGCCCAGCCCACCCGCCCGCCCCGCCCAGCCCACCCCGCCCACCCTCCCCGCCCAGCCCACCCGCCCACCCCGCCCAGCCCCCCCCGCCCACCCGCCCAGCCCACCCGCCCCCCAGCGCACCCGCCCGCCCCGCCCAGCCCACCCGCCCACCCCGCCCAGCCCACCCCGCCCACCCCACCCGCCCACCCCGCCCGCCCCGCCCAGCCCACCCCGTCCGCCCCGCCCACCCCGCCCACCCCACCCGCCCACCCCGCCCAGCCCACTCGGCCCGCCCCGCCCAGCCCACCCCGCCCGCCCACCCCACCCGCCCACCCGCCCGCGCCGCCCAGCCCAGCCCACCCGCCCACCCCGCCCAGCCCACCCGCCCCGCCCCGCCCAGCCCACCCGCCCACCCCGCCCCGCCCAGCCCACCCCGCCCACCCCGCCCAGCCCACCCCGCCCACCCACCCAGCCCACCCGCCCACCCCGCCCAGCCCACCCGCCCGGCCCGCCCAGCCCACCCGGCCCGCCCCGCCCAGCCCACCCCGCCCGCCCCGCCCAGCCCAGCCCAGCCCACCCCGCCCGCCCCGCCCAGCCCCGCCCAGCAATTTTTTTATTTACTAATTTATGTGTTTTTTTTTTAGGAAAATGGCATCAAGAAAAATTTCTGTGAATCTTTCTGGAGCAAGGAGTCTTAAAGGTGTATCTTCAAAAAACGTTGGTGAACGAACTCCACCTGAGCTCATACCTACAAATATGTCAACTGCTTTAAGTGATAAGAAGCTAATCTCAATTGGAAAAGTTCAAAAGAGGTGAAATTTCCATCAAGAGCCTGGTATGTGAAAGAAAGAGAGAGCACAACTGTGAATATATATCTATACATTGATACACGCAATAATAATGAAAATTTGGAGGTGATGGGAAAAGTCATAGATATGTGTTCGGTACCAAACACTGAAGTTGTTTACGTACTTACAAAAACTGCCAAGTCACATGAAAGGATTAAATACCGACTATCATATTCATTATATGATAGGAGAGAGGTATCTACAAAGTTGTGTAAACAAATCGTAAATGATATGACACAAAACACGGTAAGTACTGTTATTTGTATTTTTATTTTGCGTTTTGAAAATGTCTCGCTATATTTTTTAACTTTGATTATATTAACATATGATATTTTGTTTGGCAGAATTTTGTTGAAAGCTGTTCAATTATGGTGGGAGGCATTCATTACATAGAGAATGATATCATGAACGTTGTCAGCCATTTTTACTCAGTGTCAGAGGAAGATATGCAAAACATGGAAAATGTAGTAATTGATGATGCTACAAAACTACATCCAAAGAATCAGAAAAAAAGGCCTCTGGTGGATAAATCTAGCAAGGGTAAACAAGTTACTTTTGAGGACGATGAAGTTGACAATGAAGCATATGTTGCCATTACTGAAGATGACATTGAAATTGTGGAAGGTCGTAAAAGACCAAAAGTAACAATGGCCAAGAATAGATCTCTTCAGAATGTTAAGACGAAAAAAAGTAGAGTTGAAGATCTTGAAGTAGTCATTACCAGCAGTCAAGAACCTAGTGAAACTTCAAAAGAAAGCAGAGAAATCATTACACCAGGAGCTGATTTAGGTGATGGCATTATCAAAACAAAACAAAATGCCATTCGACAAATTTGACAAAGAGAAACTTAGTTGATGGTGGTCGTACATTTCAGTTAAATGTGACACAAACCTATAAGGCAAGTGAAGGGCAATGCCAATATCAAGTCAGAAAGCCGCATCATCTGCATGTTCACAACTTGAAGACATTGATGAGGTACAATCCATATGCTCATGTGGTTAGTTATGTGCTTCTTGTTGATCCACTTCAAGTTCCCAACAAAGAAGCATTTGATAAGTCAAAATGTTTTGAATACAATTATTATGTGCTTGGGGGGAACCATTCTGTTGAAGCTCAAAGACAATTGATGGAGGAATATCCTAATAACCCACGTTTTGAAACGATGAAATGTATCATTTATGCTGGTTTAAATGAAACAGAAGCAAAGCTAGTGGCATGGGATCATAATTCAGATAATGAATATAGGATGTCTATGACTTTGGTCCAAAAGGTTAGATTTATTCATAGTGAATTCTTAGAAAAATGTGGTGGGGATAAGATCAATATTACTACAGATTTCCGAAAGGAATGTTGTATGGAAATAGGCTATCAAATTGAAGATAAAGGCAATTCAAAAAATGGAAAAAACAACAGATCTAGCGATTTATTCAAAGGTGTTGATAACATTTTCCAATTGGCATTTAGAACTGGAGATATTTGGAATTTGATTGATGACATTTTTAGCATGTGGGAAGACATTGGCATTAAAAACCAGAAGGTCAGAAAGTCTAAGCCATTGATATGTAGCAACAATAAATCAGCGCCTGAACTGAAGCAACTTCCAGACGATATGACCATCACGCCTTGGAGGGCGATGCAAGGAGTGAAAGATGAAAAAATTGTCAAAACAATATTATCTCGTGTGAAGTCGGGGGAATTATCATTGGAAGAAATGTCTGAAGAATTTCAAAAGTAAGTTTGCTGAATTATTTTTACTTATTTCCAGGATTATAGTTATCTTTTAACTAAAACATGTTGTTATTGGTAGTATTTGTTATACATATCAGTATATTAACTTTTTCTTACTTTATCTATGCAGTCACAAAGTTTACATGAAAATTCAGGAACAAATGGTTAAATTGTTGAATGAAGATAGTTGGGATGATGTTGTACGCAACTATCCAGATTCAAGTTCTACATCAACATTGAAAGCTTTTTATCTTGCATTTAAAAAGGTAACTTGATTTATACATTCAGTTTTAATCATCTGTGTACTATTTTTAATTTAAATTAAAACTTACACATACATTTGTTTGTTTGGTAAAAGATGAAGAAAGAAGATAATGGAGCACCAGACAGTTTCAAGACTTTTATTGAAAAAATAAAGATTGAAAGACTGAGAAAGCAACGTATTAAGAATGTTGAACTTGATCCAACTCTTAATCATTTCATTTGGAATGGGCTAGACACTATTCAATATCAAGTAATACAAGGCGACTGTGAAGACATTGCGAAACTCATACCAAAAAGGGATTATGCCCTCGTTATTGCAGATATTCCCCATGGTTTCAATATTCCAAACATTTGCTATGATAATGACCCTTATACTTATCAAGCTTTTAATAAAGTGGTGGCGGGATTTAAGGAAGTGACGTCATCACCATTATGGAGATTTGTGACATTTCATTCAGACACACAGTTGGCAATGTTATTGTCAAGCTTCAAGGGGAAAACAAATTCAAGGATGCAGCTTACATGGTAAGATGTTTAAAGGTATATTTGATTAATGTTGAAAAATTAATTTATGTACAAGTTAATTGAACTTTTACTATTTTATGTTACAGGCAAAAGTCAAATCTTCTTGACAATGAAGATCAACAATTTATAAATGACTGTGAGTTCATTCATATTGATAGTTGGGCAAAAGATGATAGCCATATGTCTATGATTTTTAATCAGGTGGACAAAAAGAGTCATAGCCAAATACTGAATTATGATGCTGTTGTGAGAAAACTAACATATGAAGACAAAGAAATGAAAGGAGAGATAGTTAACATTTATCAGAAACCACAATTATTGATTAACTATCTTATAGACATATGTTCAAATGAAGGAGATTGGGTTCTGGATTTATTTTCTGGCTCAGGTACGTTTTGCCACATGGAATTGAATTTCAATATGTTCTTTTTTTTAATTAATATGTCATTGTACTAATTTACTTCATTATTTTTTTGTGCTTGATAATTAGGTACAACACTAGCATGCTGCCTTCAAAAAGGAAGAAATTGCATTGCAATTGAGAAAGATCCATTACAATGCAATTTCATTCAGCAAAGAATTAATGCTCTTCAATTTCTTCCAGATGCAATGCAAGAAATTGGGTTGAAGAAAGGGGACTTTAGTGAATCACGTGTGGCAAAAAAGGCAAAGGAACCCCAACCACCATTACATGGAATGTATGGAAAGACACATATTGGGGGATTTGCAGACATGAAAGACCCATTAGAAGAGGAAAATGAGAAAAATGAGCAAAATGAAACAGAAAATATTGTGGAAGAGGACAATGATGAAACTCTAGAGGACGAAGAGTTTGGATTACGTGAAATTCTTGATTAAATTTAAGTTATGCTTGTAACTCAAGCTTTGTAATGTTTTGACTTTGACATTTTATGAGAAGAATAAACACTCAATTAGGGTTGTTATACGTTCAATATTGGTAATATGTGATTTTTGCATTGATTTTTAAGTTAATCATTTTTTTTTGAAAAAAAAGTAGTTATTATTATCTTTTTGACATGAAATTCATAAAAAAAACTATTATTTGACCATTTTTAGTTAATATTTTTGTATAAAAATTGTGATTTTGACATGTTAATTCTAGCAAAAAATTATCAAAACGTTTAGTTTTTTTGTTATATTTATGTTAAAAATGGTTATTTTTTATGTCCATTGTTAAAAAATGTTGTTTTTTAAAAACAATTATTTCATGTGGATTGAAAAATTAATTAAGGGGGTTGAAAAGATGTCTAAATATGTAGATTATCTAAAATTCAAACTATCGACTTTATAATTTAAAAACGCAAAACAATAAAAAGCCCACTAAAAAAAAATAAATTAAGATAGAGAACAAGAAAATATGAATACAATGACGACTTCAAAAACTATCAAATTTAGAAAATAATTTTTTACATTTCACACACTAGAAAATTTAAAGTCAAAAAATAGGTCTTTTAAAAAAAGGGTGTGATGCAGAATACACACTTTTTAAAATCAGGATGAAAATCACTACCATTCACCGAGCCTCACCCACTTAATGCACATGAAAAAAATTAAAGTTCCAAAAAGCATGTTCTTAAAAAAACATGTGTATTCTGCATCAACACTTTTGAAAATCGGGTCATTTTTTTGCCACCTCTACAAAACGGGTAACAGTATCAGTTCCCGTTTCAAAGTTTACATTGTTTACGGTGCAAAGAAGAATGAACAATCATATTTCCCATATCAAAAATGATCAAGGAAGTAGAATTGAAACCCATGAAGGCATTGAAAAGGAGTTCCTCAATTATTTCAAACAGGTGCATCAAGAACCTAATATAGATCGAACATAGGCCATTGATAAAGCCATCAAAATATTCCCAAATTAATCACTGAAGATCATAATATTCTCCTTCTCAAGCCCACAGGCCTTCAGGAGGCTAAGATTGTTGTGCATCAGCTAAAAGTAGGGAAAGCGCCGGGACCGGATGGATTCACCTCCAACTTTTTTCACCATTTCTGGGATTTAATAAAATGGGAAGTCTGGCAAGTCGTGGAAGAATCACGTACTTTGAGATGGATGTATCCAGGTCTGAATGCAACATTTATTGCATTAATCCCCAAAGCAGAGGAATCCAATACTCCAGACAAATATAGACCGATTGCTCTATGTAACATCATATACAAAATTGTCTCCAAGGTTATAGCTTCCAGATTGAAACCTTTGCTTCCCCTTATCATCTCTCCAGAAAAATCTGGATATGTAGAAGGCCGGCAGATCACGGATGGAATTATTTTAACTCATGAAATAATCCACTCCCTCAAGCATTCAAAAAAACCAGGTATGTTACTCAAAATTGACTTATCTAAGGCTTTTGATAGTCTAAGTTGGACATATATTCAAAAAATCCTAAATGCCTTTGGTTTTGCCCCTTCCTGGATTAGATGGGTCAGTAATCTTTTATCCTCCTCGTTCTTCTCTATTCTCATCAATGGCATCCCGTCACCCACATTCCGTCCCTCTAGGGGTATCAAACAGGGTGACTCGCTCTCACCTTTTCTGTTTGTCATCTTAGCTGAAGGACTAGGACGCAACATCAAATCGACTCTCCTCTCTCAAAGCCTCAAAGGTCTTTCTTTTCACCATGCTCCCTCCTATTCTCACCAGCAATTCGTGGATGACAACATGCTTTTTGGTCATCCTTCTGTTCAAGAAGCTCGCACCTTCAATTCCATCCTTTCAAATTTCTCTGATGCTTCCGGAGCCCTCATTAACAAAGTCAAGTCTCAGATCTTCTTCTTTAATACCCCTCCTCCCACCCAAAGATCCATTGCCCGCATTTTAGGCTTTACCATCGCATCCCTTCCTTCTAAGTATCTGGGAGCTCCCTTAATTGCCTCTACTCTCAAGCATTCCTCATGGAAAGACCTTTTAGAAAAGCTTGAAGCAAGACTGTTCCTATGGACCCAAAGAGTTCTTAACATGGCCAGCAGGCTGGTGCTCATTAAAGTTGTTCTTCATTCCATGCCTCTTTACCTTTTCTCTATTCTAGCTGCACCTAAGTGGGTTCTTAAAGAAATAAAGCAGCTTCAGCGCAACTTCTTATGGGGTAATTCAGGTCCAAATCGAAAGTGGGCTATGGTCAAATGGGAGAATGTCTGTCTCCCAAAGAAAGCTGGGGGTATTGGGCTAAGAGACCCAGAACACAGTAATATGGTAATGGGTGCCAAAATTTGGTGGAGGTGGCTCACAAATCCCAGCACTCCTTGGGCCTTCCCATGGACAGCGAAATATGCGAGCAATACAACCATAGAGGATAGAATCAGAATGTCCGAAGTAAGTAGAGGTTCAGTCATCTGGAACTCAGCCATTCAACACCGAAATCTAATACAAAAGCATAGCTTCTGGGATGTGAAGAATGGAAACACAACATGGTTTTGGGAAGACTCATGGAAGCAGCTTCCAAAACTCAGAGACACTGTTTCCAACCTTCCAGATCAAGATATAAATCAGTTCGATAAGGTGAGTCAATTTTGGGACTCACCCTCCACACAAGAATACAGAAAATGGAAAACAACCAGTCAAATTATACAGCATAGCACGGAGCAAATTCAACTCTCTCTTTCCTCAGAACTTCAAAAACGACAAATCCTCTCCTCGGCAGGAATGGATATTCTCAGATGGGGATACGAGGAGAAGGGCATTTCCACCACCCGGGAAGCATACAAATTAATTATCAAGGACATGATAATCAGAGATAATTTATGGGATAAGATTTGGAATTCATCTAACTGGCCGAAGGTGTCTACTTTTCTGTGGCTTTTGTCTCATAACAAGATTCTCACATGGGACAACCTCAGAAAAAGGAATTTCTCTGGGCCCTCCATGTGTCCTAACTGCAAACAGGCAAAGGAATCAGCATTACATCTAATGCAAACCTGTCAGCTAGGAAGGAAATTGTGGTAAAAGGTTACATTCCGGTGTCAAAAAGAAGGCATAGTGCATGGGGACATTAAAGGCACTCTTCGCACTTGGAGCCAAGAGCCATATCAAAGCAAACTCTTAAACACACTGTGGCAGCTTATCCCTGGTTTACTAATGTGGAATATCTGGAAAGAGAGAAACAAAAGAATCTTCAAAAATCAATCACTGTCTATTGAGCAGATATGGACCGGATTACACCAAAATATTAAAGAAACCCTGTCTATCAAAGCCTGGTCCCAAGAAGATTTCCCATCAATCCCGCAGGAACAAACTATCTGGGACAACTGGAAGATTCACTTAGATCATCCGCTCTCTTCTATTAACAATTCCACAAGGTATCACAATCCTCCAGCAAGTTGGACTCCGCCGCCAATAAACATGTTTCAACTTAACTTTGACGGAGCTTCGAGGGGTAATCCTGGGAAAGCAGGATTTGGCGGAGCCTTCAGAAATCATCAGGGCACTCCCCTTCTAACATTTTTTGGCTCAAAAGGCTGGAACACCAATAATGCAGCGGAATTGGAAGGATTATGGAGAGGGCTTAATCTTGCTCAAGACAAAGGTTTTTTTCCTCTGATTGTTGAAGGGGACTTACAAATTATCATAGATATGGCCTCAAAGCTTATGCGAGGATCCCCCATTCATAAATTCAGCAGCAGCTGGAGAATGGCTCCAAGAATTGAGCTTCTAAACCAATGGCTTTCTCATCACCAAGCAATCTCCTTCAAACACATCAAATAGGAAGGGAACAAGTTGGCGGACTTTCTTGCTAATTTAGGAGTGGACACCGAAATGGATTTCTTCGAAGGCCCTCTCTCCAGCATAGCCTCAGAGAACCAACTCTCAGACTTTCATACCATTGTAAAAAATGACATGTATCAGAAGGAAGCTACACCCCCGGATGCGGGTGCAATTACTGCCTGTTAATTACAATTCATGCAAACGCGGCAACTATCCAAACACTTGGACAGATCCGGCAGCCCACACAATTCGTTATCAGCTGATATGAAAGGAGCAGATTGTGGAATTAAGGCTCTGGTTACAGCATTTAATTTTCATTCGGTTCGAGGTCCTCAGCCAAGTGATTTAAACATGGCGTGCTCTCTGGTGTTTGCAGCTGACATTTGCAATCCTGTTTTCCTCTGCTCGTTATGCTTTCCGCATCCATGCTCTGCTCAGGGTGTATGGAAGCCCCTCTGGTTTTGTAACTTGGTGTATTCCGCCTGTGCCTAGTCTCTTAACCTGGTTTATTCCGCCTGTGTCGGGTCTCTGAACTTGGTTCATTCCGCTTGTGTCTGGTCTATTAACTGGGTTTATTCCACCTGTGCCTGGTTTCTTAACCTGGTTTATTCCGCCTGTGTCTGGTCTATTAACTTGGTTTATTCCGCATGTGTCTAGTCTATTAGCTTGGTTTATTCCGCCTGTGTCTGGTCGCCTTCCCTCTAGTTCCGGTCATCCTATTTACCTAAGCTGCCTGCGCACCCTGCAATGGCTCGACGTCGCGGCGTCCCACGGCATGGAAGCAATTCTGGTACTCGTGGAGTTTCTCGACGTCGAGGTGGCTCTGCCCCTCAAAGCATCACTCCTTTAGCCTCTGCCTCTCCATCCTCTCCGCCCTCTGATCATTCTCGGCCCTCTCTGAATAGTTCCTTTCAAACTACCCGGTTCAAATTCAGAAGTAGGCTCAATAAGCCTTTAATCTCAACCACTATCACTGTAATTTTCTCGGAGGAGGAAGATAAGCTTATGAGCTCGGATGACACCTCCAGGGCTCAGTCTTAGTCTCAGCATACGACCGAATTTCAGGGTGACATGGCTAGAGTGGTCCTTAATGACAATTCCAAGCAGCATGAGGATGGCCTTCAGGAAGCCCCTCAACCCCAGTCAGCTTCTCCACAAGAGCAAATTCTTGCTTGTGAACCAGTGCGCTTTTCTGGAAGCATTTTGAATCTTGTTATTCCCCCAAAAGGCAGTATGATGGGAGCTGAAGACAATGAAATGGTGACCTGGATTGGCTCCCCCAACCAGGCAAACATGGACGCGACAGGCTCTCCTCCGCAGGATTAAAGACTTCTGGCTTAAATGCCATGACAACAGTCCCTCTTCTGATTTTGGTACTCAAGTTATGTTTCCATGGTCCTTTCTATGCATGTCTCAGGCTTCTTTTTGATATCAGCATGAATTGTTACAGTCTTCAGGTCAAAAGTCTGGTTTTGGATCTTTTTGTAATAGCAGCTTTAAAGGATATTATTTCTGTAAGTGATCAGCTACCTCTGATGCATAGATCAACTATAGGACAGTCTAGTTTTTTGTCTCTCAAGCTCACTTCAATTCTTGCTTCTAAAGCTCTCAATTATGTAAAAGGAATGAAGTTTTCTATCTGCATAAGTCTCTTTGGTGATGGGCAGGCTACGGCCCCCTCAGAGGTTTAATCCTCTCTGTAAATATTTTTTATCTTTTTAATAGAATAGTATTTATCCAGAAAAAAAAAATAGCAGAACTATTAAATTTACCCGATATATGGCAAACCTTCTATTTTTCCATGGAACAAAAAGGAAATAAAACTATAGTTTATAACCTTGTCGTGACTGTCATTCCACAAATATTTAGCGCGTTAATTCTCCGTCGTCGATCTCATTCCTCAATCCAACGGTTATCGCTTCGTCCACTCGCTAAATAGTCCGAACGATCACCACCGTTGATCAATTTTGCTTGATCCAAATATTGTCACGTAATCTCGCGTGGAACCTTACTCGATGTATAACAAGCCGAGAGCATGCGAGAAAAGAAGTTTTCCCGTGTTATATGTTGGTTGCTAAGTGTAATCGCGTGAAATTTCATAATAGAACTTACCACCTTAAGACCGCGAGAAACAACTTTCACTTATGAAGACTGCTTTTCTATTTTGACTAACGCCTGCACTTGTTGGCATGTGATAACCACTAGATCTATTAGATCTGTCGATCAGACGATTCAGACCTTTTCTTGGGTTTCTTGCAAATTTATTAGGTTTTCCTCATTCTGCTGAGGTTTTAGCACTTCCGCCAAGTTTAGTTCTTATCTATCGAATTCAAAATATCGCTAACTAAACTTTGTGGTTTTGAAATATATTCAAGTTATTTAAATGCGCAGTGTATGAAGATTTAAATGTGATAACACAATATTATACGAAACTCTAATGCTGAAGAGTCGAAACTGGAAATCAACAGTATTCAGAAATATTTTGAAGGAAATTTAAAACCTCCAGGATTGACCATTCATGTAGAGAATACACAGAAATGCAAAGAGATTCCAAATTTTACATCTAATCCTCCATAGCTAAATCCTATTACACTAATTTAAAACTTACATAAATACCTGTACATACAACAACCAAATACTAAATCAATGGATCGAAACTTCCTAATCCTATATAATCTACATTATATTATCCTCGAGAATCTCAACTAAGCCTAACTTACTTGAATTAATTACAAGATAATCCAAATCCCTGAATTCTAGCTCAAATCCTATCTAGAAAGATTTGTAAAGTGACAGCTAAAGGATCCCATTCCTTTGCTAGTACATTTTTTTTGTATTTTTGAAATAAAATTCGAAACATTTTCTCTTCAAGCCTCATGCTCCTACGTCAATGTTGGATTCAAAATTCATTTGATCACTCTATTTTCGACAAGATAACAGATGCATCCACAACACATGAAGCTTTCGAAATATTGAAAGATGCATATTAAGTAATGATACAATGAAGACATTGAAATTATAGACATTGAGATCACAGTTCAAAACCCTAAAGATGAATGACACAGAAAATGTGGATTAGTTCATCACAAGAGTTGTGGGAATAGTAAATCAAATCAAGCTCATCAGTATGAAGCCATTACAGATGAGAAAATTGTTTAGAAAGTCCTTTGAATTCTTCCCAAGAAATATGACATGGTTGTAACAATCATTCTGGAATCCAAAGATCTTACAACTTTCTCAGTAGAACAGTTCACTAGTTCGCTTCTAGCACACGAGACATGACTCAACTTGACAGAATATTCCATGGAACAAGCTTTCAAAGGACAACTTTCTTTTGGTAGAGGCAGAGGATATAGAGATGGCAACAAGCAAGGAAGAGGCTAAAGCAGAGGCAGATCAGAACATCATCATGCAGCAGAGCAGTGGAGACCTCCACAAAACCAAACTCAAAGAAGCAAACCTTGGAGCCAATATAATGTCGAGTGTTATTATTACAAGAAATTTGGGCATTATGAAAATGAATGCAAAAAGAAATCAATACAAAGGAAATGTCCATCTCTCCAACAATGAAGGAGAATCCTATGAAACAATGTTTCTTTCATGCAATCTTTCTGAAGACACTCATAACAAGGACCTTTGGTAGCTCGACAGTGGCTGCAACAATCATATGATAGGTAGAAAAAATCTACTTTCTTATCGTGATGCTTCCATAACATCAGAAATTACTCTTGGAGATAGTTCTTGCATTAAGGCTTAAGGAAAAGGTACTGTTCATATTCTTACTAAACAAAATCAACAGAAATACATTCCTAATGTTTATTATGTTCCAAATCGGAAGCATAACCTCATTAGTGTAGGAAAACTGATGGAACATGGTTAGGATGTAATATTTCAAGGCAACACATGTTATATTTATAACAAACCTCCCAATAGAAGACTGGTAGCTAAGGTTGAGAAAACCAAGAATAGGATGTTTCCTTTGACTCTTAGAAGTTGAAATATTTCATAGTGTTTTGTACACGATGTATCAAGAATATATGAGTCTCAACTATGGAATTCTAGATACGGCCACATACCATTCAAAAGTCTAAGTCGGCTCCAGAAAAAATCAATAGTCATTGGTCTCCCTACTATGAATGACAAAGATTGTAATTGCGAAATTTGTGTTATGTCCAAGCATAAAAGAAACAACTTTCCCACATCTTCCTCTAGAGAAAAACATCCTTTAGAGCTTGTCCATATAGATATATGTGGTCCAATGGAGACACAGTCTATTGGTGGTAATTTTTATTTTCTGACATTCATTGATGATTATAACAAGAAGACATTGGGGGTATTTTCTCAAAAACAAATCAAATACATTCCCAAGGTTCAAAGAATTCAAAGCAGAAGAAGAAAAGTAGAGTGGAAATCCTTTGAAAGTACTCAGATCCCATAGAGGAGGAGAGTACAACTCGAATCACTTCAAAGCATTTTATCAACAACAAGGAATCATAATGCAGAACAGAACAAGATATACTCCACAACAGAATGGAGTAGCAGAAATGAAAAATTAGTCAATCATGAACATGGCTAGATGTATGCTTCGTGAGAAGAAGCTATCAAACAATTATTGGGTTGAAGTAGTTTCGACAGAGGTGTATGTTCTCAGTAGATCTCCAACAAACACTCTCCAAGATACAATGCCTCAAGAAGCATGGGATGGTAAAAAGGTAAATGTATCTCACTTTAGAATCTTTGGATCGGTAGTTTTTTGCATGTTCCTGAGAAGGTAAGAAAGAAGCTTGATGATAAGAGTGAAAGATGTATTTTCCTAGGCTATATTGAGCAGTCAAAGGCCTACAGACTTTATAATCAAGTTATAAAGAAGTTTTTTTTAAGCAGAGATGTATTTTTTTTTTGAAAATAAATCTTAGTCTAATATAGTTAGTGAAGCTTCAAGTCAGTCTTTTTATCCACCACATCCACCAAGATTGCAGGTTGAAGAGGAACCATACCATTCTAAAAATGGTAGATCTTCAAGCAGTGAATCCACCAATGATTCAACATCTTCATAAGACAATCAGAAAACAAGAAGCATCAGAGAAATATATGAGCAAGAACATGAGTTTGACCAGCATAATATGTTTGCATTTATTTCATCTCAACCAACTCATTTTGAAGAAGCAGTTAAATAAAAGCATTGGGTAGAAGCAATGAACCAAGAAATTGCTTCCATAGAGAAGAATCAGACTTGGGAATTAACTGATCTCCCAAGAGAAAAAACCAGAATTGGTGTAAAATGGGTATATAAGACCAAGCTTAATGAAAAAGGAGAGATTGAGAAACATAAGGAAAGGCTGGTTGTTAAATGATTCTCACAACAATTTTGTGCCAACTATGGTGAAACCTTTGCTCCAGTAGCAAGGTTAGACACTATCAGAACCATTTTGTCCACAACAGCTCAACACAAATGGAAATTCTATCAGCTTGATGTAAAATCTTCTTTCCTAAATGGTATATTGCAGGAAGAAGTTTATGTAGAGCATCCTCTAGTTTTGAAGTTCTAGGACAACAACATAAGGTATACAGATTGAAGAAAGCCTTGTATGGTTTGAAACAAGCTCCAAGAGCTTGGTACAATTGCATTGACACGTATCTCATCAAAATTGTTTTTTTCAAAAGCAGTCATCAGCCAACTTTGTATACCAAAATGCATGAAGGAAAAATTTTGATACTATCCCTTTATGTAGATGATCTTCTTTATATAGGAAATATGATGTTAGAAGATTTCAAAACAGGAATGAAAAATAGTTTGATATGATAGATCTAGGAGTCATGAAATACTTCTTAGGCATTGAAATTCACCAATATCCTAATGGAATTCTTGTTGGCAAGCAAAAATATGCCAGTGATATCATCAAAATGTTTAGAATGATCAATTTGCAAATCTACAGACACACCAATTGCTCAAGGCACAAAATTGAGCAAAGAAGATGTAGCACCACTGGTTGATTCCACACTCTACAAAAGTATAGTTGGTAGCTTGTTATATCTCACTTCAACTAGACCTGAAATTATGTTTGCAACAAGTTTTGTCTCCATGTTTACGCGGTCACCTAAGAATTAGCTTTATAGACTGCCATAAGGTAGTCTCCGGCCATAGAGTGGATAATAAGCTAGTCCCCTTCCTTTCCTTCTTCATTCAATGATTAGCTTTGATGTGTGGTATTATTGGCTTCCCGGCTGGCACTGACAACTTCCTGGGAATAAGACACTGTCTATCGGCGACAGTAGAGTAAGGTCTTTAGAGTAAGGTCTTTCTTAAGCCATAGAGTTCAAGCCCTGAAGTGCCTTAAGCCTTCCATGTCAATTACCCTTTAGACACTTTATTAGTCTCTAATTTCTCATTAGAAGGTTCCAAAAAGGATCTTAAGGTATATTGTAGGGACAATAGATTATGGTTTGCTTTATACACATTCTGAACATTGTTCACTTTTGGGTTATACAGACAGCGATTATGCAAGGAGTTTAGATGATCACAAAAGCACCTCACAGTATGCTTTTCATCTTGGAACCAATCTAATTTCATGGCCATCAAGGAAACAATCAATTGTTTCAATATCTTCTGCAGAGGCAGAATATGCAGTAGCAAATTCAACAGTTTTGTCAAGCTTTGGTAGAGAAGATTATTGAAAAATATTTCAAATATTCAGAAGGAGCCAACTCCAATCAACTGTGATAACAGTTCAGCTATTTCCTTATTAAAAAATCATGTTTTCCACCAAAAGATCAAGCACATTAACACTCGTTTTCATTTCATCCGTGAGCTTGTCAATGATCGGGACATAGTACTTGCTTTTTGTGGTTCCAAATATCAACTAGCAGATATTTTCACAAAGCCATTGGGCAAGAATGTATTTGAATTTCAAAGAAAACAACTTGGCATTGTAAGTGTCACTACATGTAACAGTTGAGATTAGGAGGGGATGTTGAGATATTAATCTCACTGTTAGTTAGTTGTTGGTTAGGTGTCATCTTAATTGATTTCTTGTCTACTAGGTGTCATAAGAAGTTTAGTCTTACTTGAGTTCTACTCCATAGGTGTCGAGTTTTACTTCAGTTATTTATTATTGATGTTTACAATGTAACCTATTTAATCATTCAGAATATTGAAAAGAGGAATCTCTATTCCACTTTTCAGTTTTATTCTTTGTCATAAATCATTTATGTTCATAACTGCTTTCCTGCATCCGTATGTGTTGATAGTTGTAGTTTTATTAATAAATTATTTAACTGTTTCAAACTGTATCATTTTTTTATTTAGTTATCCAATTGAAACTCTTCAAATGGAAAAAATATTTACTCTGATGTCACCGGTCTCCTTCCCCAAACCATTAACATAGAATATAAAAGTACGCATCTCTCTAAATAAATAAGACAATCACGGCAAAAAGAAAACCAAGTTAACTTTGCGATTTCTCATGCAAATTGCTGTAATGTAAGACAACGAACCAAGATATGGAATCAGCAATGTAATCATCTGGCTCTCATTTCCTTCCCATCTTCCTTTGGCTTCGCACTCCATGAATTGCTTTGTTTATCTTCTGATTGATTTTTGGCATTTGAAGCTTCATCCATCTCCGTCACACACATATTTCAGGTAGTAAATTTCAAAAATTTTGGGTGGTTAATTCTATTTCAACTCACAAAATTGGCTAAAGGCTAGACCCCAGAGGTTATTATTTCATCAGTCGGTAAGAATAATAACATGCAGGATGTGTTTGTTGCAGAGATATCCAATGTTTTTAAAGAATTTCATCCCATCTTTAAGCGCATACCTCTTTAGAATATATTTAATTACAAATAAAACAATTCATAAGTTTATAGAAGTTTCATGTAAATAAAACAATTCATAACTTTATAGGAGTTTCATGTAAACTAAGAAATTTTCTTTTTCATAATATTCTTTGAAGCACCGATTCGGGAGGAATTCCATTATTTTGGAGAATTTCATGAATAGAAGGTTTCCGGTTAAATGCTGAGCCAATCGGATATTTAATGTTCATGACGGATGCTTTCTCCGTCGTGTTAAATATCAAGCTAGGAGGATTGTAATTTTAGAACCTTAAAAGTTTGTAGGGAAATCAAGGAAGATATTTTAATGCATTACTAATTTTAGACACTCATAATTAAAAAAGGAAAGAAAGCACCTTTGGATACGGATGTTGATTATTATATTTGGTGCCATTAATAGAGTTGACTTTTGTTGGTTTGTTTGTTTTGATAATTAGATTGGTGAGATGAATAGAGTTGAGTTTGTGTGTTTTGATAATTCCGGTTGAGTTTAGGCAGAGGATAGTGAGTTTATTGGAGGTTGGACGTAAGAATGATTTATTTATAGTGGTATGTTATAACATAGATGGTGGAATTTTAGTCAGTGGTATGTTATAACATTACTTTGGTGTGCAATACCAAAATCCACCACTTTTTGTGATAGCCCATAACCTCTCCAACCCCCAAATTTTCTCCAATTCCAAAACCAAATGTCTTTTCCACTAAAAGAATGCCCCAACCAAAGAATACGCTAGCACTTATCTGGCCCATCATAAAACTTATGAACTCCCTAGCCACCAACCCACCATAATGGCCTCTACCATATCTCCTCCATTCCCTTATCCATAAGTTAATTGGAAGAAGTCAAACTTTACGAGTCATAAAGAGATGATAAAATAATAAAATAATAACTTTATAATAATAATATTTACTTAAGTATTAGCCCCCGAGTTAGCTCAATTTGTCAAGTACGTGTCACATAAGCACCTCACTCTAAGATGTCACGAGGCCAATTATCCTCGACACCCTTGGTGTTAGGGTCCGAAATGAGCTGGCGGATTGATCCCTTCAGATGGATCTACCTAGAACCATTTTTGTGGATATTGCGGTCACCGGTCTTCGACATCTGTGAACAACATTGAAAATAATAATAATTATTATTATTATTATTATAATAGTTACTCAATTATCAATCAAATTAAAATGGATTCATGAGAATCCTATTTAATATAATATTAAATAAATTATAAAAAAATTATTAATTATTTGTTAATTAGGATTAATAATTTAATTAATTTCTATAAAATTTAATTATCAATCAAACTTAAGAATAATCTAAACTTAATTACTAATCAAACTTAGAACTCTCTCTCTCTCTCTCTCTCTCTCTATATATATATATATATATATATATATTCACTCAACAACTTAATATTAAAAAAGTGTTGCAAATTAGTCCCTACCATTGAAAAATTAAGGATTATGTTGGTACAAATTTGCATATAGAAGTTCCTAGGATGATACATATAAAGACTACTATGACATATTTAAACTGATATTAAAATAAGATGGAGAAAATTAATATATATTCTTCACATCTTTAAGCTAACAAAAAATGATTCTTCTATGAAATTGTTTTACAAAGCACAATTGTATTCATATTTATATTAAAAATTTTGACAACTTATATTTTCCAAAAGGAAAAACAAAAAAAAAATTATTCAATTACATAGTGTTGATTGATTTGGCATGGTGCTTAACATGATGCTAGAGTCTTACCTAGGTAGGGACTAATAATGTGAAAATTGTGAGAGATTTTTCTTAAGTTTGTTTTGGCCAAATAATTCAACCATTGACCATCTTGTTAAAAAATGGAAAGACCAAACTAGAATGAAACTTACACACTAAAACTAGCAGCTCACATGTGACCAAGCTACACCTTGAGACTGCCCCAAGTAGTATGATCTATCACATTAACCATTAATTTAGAAATATATAAGTTTAGATTCAATTTAGGGAGATTAAGACCATCTCCTAGAAAATAGGAACTAACTCTAATCTAGGATGCACACACAACCGTGAAACAAACTTTCCACATTAAATTCAACTCCCCCCCTTAATGGAGAAAGGATTCACTTGCACACTTAGCATATACCTAAAAAATTCAAATTTAGTCTTCCCAAAAGGCTTGGTGAAGATATCAGGTGCATTTTCACACGTGTTACAATATTCAATAAATTTTTCTTTGGGCTGAACCTTTTCTCTAAGAAAATGAAATTGAGTGTCAACATGTTTTGTGTTTTTATGAAAAACAGGATTATTTACTAGCTTGATTGAACTTCAGTTGTCACATTTAATCACCATAGCTTCCTTTTGTTCTTCTCTTGCATCATGAATATGTCTCCTCAACCAAATTTCTTCACAAGTCGTTGCACATATAACACAAGTGGCTGCACATACAACTTGATACTCTTCTTATGCTAATGATAAAGATACAATACTCTACATTTTACTGCTCCAAGAAATGACCTCAGACCCAATATTGAAATCATACACTGTTATAGATCTTCTATCGTTCAAATATTCAACCCAATCTGAATTTGAATAGCCTATCAGTTTAACATCAAAAGAAACATTATATTTAATGCCAAAATTTATAGTTCCTTGAAGATATCTTAACACACCTTTTGTTATCACCCAATGATTTTCAAGAGGTTTTGTCATGAACTAACTCAACACACTAACTGAATATACTAAGTCTGGTCTGGTTATAGTCAAATAAATAAAACTTCTAACTAGTTGTTTGTACAATGTAGCATTCAACTCTTTAGAACCATCATCATTCTGAAATTTAACATTCTGTTGTATAGGTACTTAAGCAGCTTTCCACTGATCCATTCTAAATTTCTTCAACAATTCCCTCACATACTTTCCTTGAGTAACAAAAGTTTGGCAAGAATCTCTCTAGAATTCAAGACCCAAACAATGATGCAGTTCTCCAAGGTCTTTCATTCCAAGTACCTGTGACATTTGCACTTAAATTTATTCAATCAATTCATTAGAATTTCCAGTAACAATCAAATCATCAACACATAAGGAAATCAACACAATTTTCCCCTTTGAATCAAATCTGGTATATAGATTTGGGTCATTTTTACTTCTCTTATAACCATGCTATAAGAAGAAAGTGTCTATTTTCTCGTACCAAGATTCGAGAGCCTATTTCAATCCATACAATTCCTTATTTAATTTATATACAAAGTGTTTTTAACCGTTTTTAATAAACCCTTATGGTTGATTTAAATATACCTCTTCTTTCAACTCTCCATTTAGAAAAGCAGATTCCACATCTAGCTTGTGTAGGCTAAAATGGTACTTAGTAGCTAGATCTATTAACATTCTAATGGTATTTAACTTAGCTACAAGAGAAAAAGTATCCTCATAATCAATTCCTTCTCTCTGTGAGTACCCTTTGGCCACCAACCTAGCTTTATACTTGTCTACGCTACCATTTTCTTTGAACTTAAGTTTAAATAACCATTTAAAACCTATGGGTTCTTTTCCTTTTGGTAGTTCAACTAATTCTGAAGTTTCATTTTTAATTATGGACTCATACTCTTCTTTCATAGCTAACCTCCATTCATCCTATTGATTTGCTTCATTATAATTCATGGGCTCAACAACATTTAAAATACTAATCATAAGAGAACAATCTTTGTACGGTGCAGGCAAGTGAGTCTGCCTACCTGATCTCCTTGGTAGCAGACTTGCCTCGATTTTGTCCTGTGTTATTTCCTGCTCACCTCTAAATGGACATCGACGGCTCAATGTATCCACATCACTAGGTTCGTCCTTTTGTTGCTGATGTTGTAAATGACTTTCTTTGGCTTCATCATTACTATCACCAATCAGTAAAGGCATGTACCACTCCTCATAACTTCTGTCCTTATTCCCTTCATCAACCTATTCATGAAATATAACATCTCTACTCGCAAACACGTTGTGAGTATATGGATTAAACATCTTATATGCTTTGAAATGGGAACAATACCCTACAAATATGCACTTTATAGCTTTACCATCCAATTTTTTCCTATCTTCCTTAAGAATGTGTCCAAAAGATTTAGAGCCAAATACTCTAAGTGATAGACTACAATTTTGAAGCCATACAAAGCCTCAAATGGAGTCTTGAGATCAAGATACCTAGTTGGACTTCTGTTCTTTAAGTAAACTGCAGTGCTAATTTCTTTTTCCCAAAAACCATTGGATAGGTTCTTACCTTTTATCATGTTGCATTCACAATCCACTAGAGTTTTGTTCTTCCTCTCTGCAACCCCATTCTGCTGTGGAGTGTGGGGTACTATAAACTATTGTGCTATCCCATGATATTTACAATATTTAATAAAGTTTCCAAGCCCATATTCTCCCCCTTAATCAGAGCAGAGAATTTTTATGACTTTCCCTGTTTGCTTTTCAACCATATTTCTAAACTCTTTAAAATATTCGAAAGCATGGCTTTTCCTTCTAAGAAAATATACCCAAGAATATCTTGTGCAGACATCAACAAATAAAAAGAAACAATAAGCTCCACCCAAGGACCTTGTCTCCATGGGTCCATATATATCAGTATGCACAGGTTTGAGTATATATTTCTTTCTCCTATTTAAGCTAGAGGGAAATTCGTCCTTGTGAATTTTTCCAAGTGAAAAACCTTCACAATCAATATGTCCATTCTTTAAAACAAGAATTTCATCAACCATACCTTGTTTCTGTAATAGTAATAAGTCATGAAGGTTGATGTGACCAAACCCTTTCTGCCAAAGATTCTCTGTTGTCATATATGTTGAAGTTAAAGCTTGATGTGGCACGCTTATAACATTCAACTTATAAAGGCCTACAATTCGTACTCCTCATGCGACCGACTTATGATGATCCAAAAAATCCTTTATAATATAATAAGTTTTGAAAAAATATACCTTTAAATTCTAATCTCCAATCATAGAGACAAACATGAAATTCTTTTTAATACTAGGTACATATATTACATTCTGCATATGCCTGATATTACCATTAGGCAATATAACATCAATATATCCATACCCTCTAATTTGATATGCTCTATCATCTCCCAGGAAGATGTTCACACCATTGCTAGTCTCCTTGAAACTTTCATACCTATGTTTATTACCTATCATATGAGTGGATGCTCCACAATCCACAAACCATGTTTCAGCCTCATCTGTCTCAACAAAAAGAGCAGAATGAGAAACAAACAATTTAAGATCATGATTCTGATCTTCGCCAACAAATTGCCTTGTATGCCTCTTGTGTCTATGTCTGGTTTCATCAGTCTTCTTTTTATAATAATCTCTAGCAATATGACCAATTCTGCCACAGTAAAAAAACTTAATTCCTTAATCATTTCTAGCAAATGACATACCTTAAAATGGTTTTTTTTGGGATGGACCACTGCTTATTTGTCCTCCTCCTGGTTTCCCTTTAAAAAAAAATTTCTTCGCCACCAATTCCAGATCTACATTCTGAGGCTTCAAATTCATACGCCTCTTTTCTTCCCACATCTAGATCCTTGTCAACTCTTCAAAGGTGGGAGATTTCTTCCTCGTCGCAAGCCCTGTAATGAGAATTTGATAACCCTCTGTCATACAATTTAAGGTAATTGTGACGAGATCTGTATTAGACACTTTCTCCCCTATGTCACTCAACTTGTCTCTCAGTTCAATGATCTGTGAGATGAATGCAACAAGGAAGTCATTCTCCTTCATTTTGATGGAGAGAATCTTTATCTTCAAAAACAATAGGCGATTTATATTTTTGGTTTCATACAAATCCTTGAGCGTTAGTGTTATAGACATTTTTGTGCCTTACAGCATGAAGCATGAAATTTCAATAATATGAGGGATCCAAAGTCCCTAAACATGTTGTTCCTACCCCTAGAGGAACAAGGTCAGCAAACCACAGCACTGAAAATCAGTTCTCCACCTGAAAACACTCAAAAACAAGCTAATTCTGGATCATGTCAGCTGCTCCACTGAGCATCTACGCTGAATGTCAACTGCTCCACTCTGTACCTGCGCTGAATGTCAAATCTAATGAAGGCTACCTACGTTGGGCGAGATTGGCCAAGTGGCACAGTCATTCTGCAAGGTGTCAAATACCCAGGAAGCTTCCAAAATGACACTTGGATCAGGGAATTCGCCTTGTGATGAGTAAGAGGATCTAGATCTCCAAGTGGAAGCAAGAAACTCCAAGTGGACTCAAGAACTGAAGTGGGAGAGGACACTAGTCAGCTCCATGCCAAACTCAAGCTGACTCATCCTTTCTACAAATCTCCTATATATAGAGCTCTCTCATGAGGTCTTAAGGGGCTAGAATCTTGTGAATGTAAGGAAGTGCTGTTGGTTTGAGTATAGAACTATTGGGTGATTGCTTTGAAGGAGGTGAAGAGGAGATTTCTTTCTGCTGGGAGGTGTTGCTGGGTTGGGCCTCTTATGGTTGTAACACTCTCAGAACTTTACTTCTTCCATTAATAAAGCATTTGAGGTTCTTCTATATGCATGTGTCTCTGTGTTGTATTGATGCTTGTATATTTGATTTATTCTAATCCTTGAATCAATTTTGGATGTATGCTTCTTGTAGTTTCCCTTTCTTGTGCTTTTGCAGGATCTTTGTGTAGCTGGGCCAGTGAAAGAGCAAGGAGCTGGGAGCAAGCAGCAAGGAGAGAAGATTGGATCAAACATTAGCGGAAGACAACGGTTAGTGGATCTCTTTCTTGCCTCTCTTACATCTCATAAAGAAGTAATCTTGAATAGCTTTGCATTCGGTTGTTGCTGAGGTACTATCACCCTTAGAGTGGGATAGGGTCATTCCGTATTGGATACTTTTCCCAACAACAAATTGGCGACTCCACTGGGGATCGTATCTTGTTGGTTGTTTGTGTTTTTGCTATTCATTTCATAAACAAAGGGAGTACCGAATCGGACTGCATTTGGATCTTTCAAATGCAAAGTAGAGGGCAGCTACTCTAGCTCAGTTTCTGGGCAAGTTTATGATTTGAAGAGCTGATCCACAAGGACTCTAATAAGATCTTAGTGATAGCTTTTCATCCTCCTTGTCATCCCTTAGTGTGTCCTTGACTGATAGCTTCTGATTTGGCCAAAAACTGTGAATTTTTGAGAAATCTGTGACCCGGAAACCAAGAGAAACGAAAGTTTCGTTCTTCAGTGCAACTACTGTGAAGGCTGTCTGCATTTCAGTGCAGTTCCCGAAGGGGCTACCTGCGCTGAAGGTCAAACAGACAGTGTCCCACCTGCGCTGGACCAGTCTTGCCTTGTGCTACTGGGGTTTCCTGTTGTTTCTTGCCCTGTTTTCACCCTTATTTTTGCTGCCTCGGTTGTATAAAGAAACTGTGTTTGTTCTTTGTGTATTTCTTGTATCATTTACAGTTTCCCATAACGAAAGTGAACTAGTCTTGCTGTGACCTCTTAGATCTAGACCTGTGATAAAGTGTCGTTTTGATCTTAAGAGCTAGTTTGTTTGTTGTTCATAGCTGATTGAGCTTTTTCTTTCATCATATGGTTTGAATTTATATATTTCTGGTGTCGAAACAAGTAAATCTTAAGGTGTCTTTGGATTTTGGACAAGCTTGTTTTCTTTCGCTTGAAATTGAATTCGAAATTATACAACAGCTTTCTTTTTTGTGTCGCACAAACATTAAGAAAGAGAAAAGAAATACCTGCATTTTGCATTTTGCATATAAGTTTGTATGTTGATTTAGGGAAAAAGTGCATTAGTGAGTGCTCTTTGATCTGTGTGAAAAGATTTTGTCTCTCTTTTCCCTCAGTAGTTAAGATTTTCATAAGTCGAAAAGATTGAAAAAGCTTGCTTCTCATCTTAGACTGCATTTAGGAATTTGTATCAATACATCTCGTGGTGAACCTTGAAAGGCAAACTTTAAAAAGATCAACTTGAAATATATTGAATGAACCTAACAACGCTTTGAAACATAACGCAAACACATAGAGGTCTAAGCTAGAGACGTGTTCCGGCGTCGTTAAACGTAGTGACTGTCGATCTCAACGAAGGTGGGTGATTCCTCCTGAGAGTCGGTGGCACTAATACAGACTTGTGCTCCCACGTACCGTCGCGTATATATTGGGAGACCCCTATAGGCATATATCTTTTATCCTTAGGAAGCCGTGTCGGCCGCCCTACTGATCGCAATGCAGTGAACACAGCATTCACGAAGATCGACCACCCGTACCGTAAAACGTATTATGTGGTTTTGCGAAAGGTTTGGCACACCCTCTGCCTAGATCTCCAGAGCAGTTTCTTTTGGCCTTTTTCAAACTCTATAACTGAAAAAGTCCAACCGAGCATTTGTCACTTCGGGCTCGTTAATACATCGAAGGAGACTACAGTCATCTTTAGCTTTTTCTCGACTCTTAAAAAGTGAAAAAGCAAGTTGTGTCTAAAAGCGTCTAATAAAATTCATTCAATTCGGAAACACAAATTTCCCCTTTTAATATTTTGGTTGATCGAGTAATCCACAATCGTGGAAGAAAGTCAATTGAAACCCCGTCGTTCGCGGAGGCTTACGAGTCAACCGTCTTTGTCCCCGGAATCGAAAACAGTACGGGCAAAGCGAACTCGTTTAACCGGTTCAAAATCTCCTTTGAAAGTTAGAACAAGTGTTCCAACTGCATCTGAGGTTCCGGTTACTCCTAACATTTCTGGAAACCCTGCCTCTGTAGAAGAAGTTCAACAGCCATAGAAGGACAGTAATACTGATCCTAGTCTGGGGGCAAATACTTGTATAACTGAACCAGTTCCATCTGTAACCGGTCCAGAGAGTTTTGTTCCCCAAACAACTGTCGCTGTCGAAACAACCACTTCTTCGGCACCAGAAATATTTTACGGACCTGACGGTCTTCCTCTTCCACTGGGTTTGATTGCGATAGAGGAAATTGCAGAGGATCCGCAAGCAAGCACTCCAACTCATTTTGGGGTCGGGGTCACTCTATTTCCTTCATCAGAAGTTAATCCACCACAAGTGGAAGTCCTTGTAGAATCGCTAGGCAATCTTTTGGATAGACTTAAAATGTCTGAACAACCGTCATCGTCTAGGACTGTGTCAAATGACACAGCGACAGCAGAAGCCCCTGCCGTCACTCCAACGATGTTTGCCGGCATACCAGCTGTCCCAACTAGCTCTCAATAGCTAGAAGGAGTCCACCAAGGGACTATTTCGACAGTATGGTCTGTTCCAGTTTGTTCATCCAGAGTAATACCCGGCAACTCTTATGTTGAAACTCGCCAAATTGATCCATTTGGAGGTCAATCTGGGCAATCAATCCCCTTTAGTTCAGGATTGGTACCGTATGGGGGGCAGTATGCTCTTTCATTACCCCCTCTGGGAGGGTACCCATACGTGAGTTCACAACAATGTTCAGGTTATACTGGAATTGCGTCAAGTAGTTGGGTACCTATGCTACCTCAACAACCAAGGATTGTATATTCTATGCAACAGTTTGTACCTGTGACGAACATCCCAACCACACCGGCTATTGTAACCGTGTCGCAAGTTCAAGCGATACCTGTTACATGTCAACTTCAGATTTCTCAGGTTGTAATGCAACAGTCGCTTGACCATGGGTCGCAACCACAATCGCCAACTGGTGGGGCGACACAGGTCCAAACGGGTACAATTACCCCACACCTCGGTCCAATGGTTAGCATGGCACAACAGAATATGGCTTCACAACCATGGCTTGTGCAATACCAACAACCGCAATTCCAGCAAGTGTATCAGGGTTTTGAGCAGCAGATCTTTGCGAACAGTGGACAACCGTATATCCAAAACGGTCAAAACCAACCACTTTACAGTGGTCAAGTCCACCAGCCGTATCAGTCATACCAACATCAATTACATTATGCTGGTATGCAAAGACCCACTGCTCAAGCGATTCCATCGTACCCTGGTTACGCTTCGCCTAACCTGAATCAACATTTACCATTCGTGGCAACTTTAGAGTTACCTGATCTACACCGGTTAACCAACGATCCGATTTCTTATGCCCCTTGGTGGCCAGCGATTCCTCATAAACTTCCATCTGACATTCCTAAATTCAATGGAAATCCAGGTGAAGACCCATCGAATCACGTGATGACTTTTCATCTGTGGTGTTCGTCGAACACCCTAAACGACGATTCGATAAGGCTTCGCCTTTTTCAGAGGACATTGACAGGTCCAGCGGCTAAATGGTATATTGAATTGCCAAGAGCCTCTTTCGACAACTTTAGTTCCCTAGCCACAACTTTCTTAACCCATTTTCAATTACCGATAAGGTATGAAACGGGAACAGAAATATTAACCAACTTCAAACAGACAACCGCTACCCATATATCTGATCATATACATGAGTGGCGTCGTCGTCGTAGGATGGTGAAAACATATGTTCCCGATCAGCTATTAGCTGAATGGTTTATAAAGTCGTTACTTCCGACCATTACGGAAGATGTGGCCAAGGGGGGAGTCGTAACAGAGGAGCAAGTGATTGCTCGTGCACAATATTTGGACTTAGTGTATACTCAGTCCGGCACACTCTATGACAAAATACCTGACGCCCCTAGACTAGAGTTTTCAATTCCTCCCCCTCCTAAATCAAATAGTGACTCTCATGCCAGTGATGGCGTGATTGGCACAGCAAACGCGAAATCGATAAAGGCTTCGTCAAAGAAAGCCCGTAAGAATTCGGATCAAAATGCGAAAGAAGAAATTCTTGCTTCGGAAGTAAATGCCGTATCAGAAGATAAAGGCAAAGAAACCAATCAACCAGGAAGAAAGAAGAAACAAAACAAAGGGAAGAAGAAGAAACAGGGTGAGCCATCCCCTGGAAAAAATTCTTCAAACCCTCCTGGCAAAGGGAAACAAAATTATCCATGTCTAATATGTGATGATAAGGATCATACCACAAAGAATTGCCCATTCAAAGCTGAGTTAAAGAGGTTCTTTAAAAGTTCCCAAACTTCAGCTGTGTTAACTGATCCATTTCCCAACCCAGGTCATAATCTGGTTGATAGTGGAAATGCTTCCCCGTCGCAAGTCCTTATGTTGTCGGTTTCAAAACAGCAGAATGATGCTTTGATTTCGACAAGGAACAAAGATTATGGGAATCCTCAGCTGTCGAACGAAAAAGGTAAAGATCAACCAAGTAGTTCGACAACAACTTCAACAGAAGTTGTAACGCCCACCATCCCTGAATTAACAATAAAACCGCCAAAGGGTGTAGTACACAAGTCGACATTTAATCCTCGCGCCAGAGCGGCGCATCATTATAACATAGTGGAAGATTTGGCCCAATCGCCATCTGCTATGTCGACTCTTGAAGTGCTACAAAATTGTCCAACCCAAAGGCAGGCGTTGTTATCGGCAATTGGTGGGGTTGATCCTAAGGATTCCAATCTAATATCCTTTGATCACAAGGGATATGATCCTCAGTTACCAGCTCAGCTAGCTTTCCTTATTCAAGTGAAAGCACTCAACAAAACTGTTCACAGAACAATAATTGATGAGGGAGCCTCGACATGTATTATGTCAATGAGTTGCTGGAAAACTTTAGGATCTCCAACCTTGTCGCGATCTTCGACGACATTAAAAGCTTTCGACGGAAGGACTTATACCCCATATGGTATCCTTAATGACTTGAAAGTTGAACTAGGAGGAAAGACAGTAGAAATTGATGTAGAAGTCATTGATGGAAATCTTGACTATAACATCCTACTGGGTAGACCATGGATTTATGCCATGGTAGCTGTCGTGTCGACTTATTTTAGGAAGATCGCATTCCCATTTGAAGGAGGGATTACGATCGTCGACCAACAGAATTTCCTCCCTAATGGTTCGCAAGTTACAGGAAGCATTCCCATGATCCATGAGAGCAACCATTCAATTCAAGATATCGGAGTAGGATTATTGAAAGACCCCACATTGATGGGAAATTTCACGCTACCACCTCCTATTTATATAGAAAATGTACCGTTTGTAGCAACCTGCAACATGATATCTTCCACGAAGGTCAACATGGATCATTCAATGGTTTTGCCCCCAAGCCCTTTAGAAATATTGTAGCAATCAATGTTTCAAGCATGGGAGGCGAACCCAAATCAACGCTCGTCAAGTGTTTGGGTAGATAGGTCTAGAGAATATGGTACCCCATTAGATCCTTGGTCGAAAGTACATGGGACAGACGAAGGAATCTTGCAATCAATGATGATTGAGGGGGCACCATGGAATGATCACCACCATCGTTCCCTTCTTCCGGAATATGAAGAAGATACTCAAGGTGACCTTTATCACCCTTCAGTATTTGAATTCCTAACAAATACTGTAAACACGGTGGATTCCGAGCGAAACATATCCAATATTGAAGAGACTATAGCCATAAATATCTCGACTAAAACAGATGTTGTAGAGAATATTTATGTCGGCAAAGGTTGTTCCCCTTCAGAACTGGAAATATATAACGCTCTTTTTCGCGAATTTAGAGATGTCTTTGCTTGGTCATATGATGAAATGCCAAGCATTGACTCGAGTATTGTTGAACACAAAATTAAAATGTATCCTGATGTCAAACCAGTAAGACAACAGCTTCGGCAAGTGCACCCGAAGAAAGCCGCTGCCATTAAGGCGGAAGTTGAAAAACTCCTCCACGCTGGATTCATCTACCCGGTTCCTCTAACCGATTGGGTATCAAATATTGTCCCTGTTATGAAGAAACAAGGGACGATTAGAGTGTGTGTCGATTATAGGGATGTAAACCAAGCTTGTCCGAAGGACAACTACCCTACACCCTTCATCGACCAGATAATTGATGAATGCGCCGGATGTGAAATCTTTTCATTTATGGATGGATTTTCCAGGTATAATCAAATTAATATCCGCCCACAGGACCAGTCAAAGACTGCATTTATTTGTCCGTGGGCACATTCGCTTATCGAAAATTACCCTTTGGTTTAAAGAACGCAGGGGCGACATTTCAGAGGGCAATGAATTATGCCTTCCATGACATCAAGAACATCGTTCAACCTTATCTCGACGATCTTCCGGCTCATTCGTGAAAGCGGACTGATCATCCACAGCATTTAAGAGCGATATTTCTACGTTGCCGACACTACAAGATAAGACTCAACCCGCACAAATGTGTGTTTTGCGTCAGTTCTGGTCATTTACTTGGCTTTGTAGTCTCTAAAGATGGGATTCGTCTCGACCCCTGTAAGGTTCAGGCAATCATTAATTTGCCTCCACCTTCAAATTTGCTTCAGATTCAGAAACTCCAAGGGAAAGCAAACTTTCTGAGGAGGTTCATTCCAAATTACGCAGAACTTGCTAAGGGTTATACTCGTCTTTTGAAAAAGGATGTACCTTTTGTCTGGTACCAGGTGGCGCAAGCTTCCTTTGATGCTCTGAAAGATTTTCTAGTAAAAGCATCATTAATGTACGCCCCGGACTATCAAAGAGATTTTAACCTGTATCTGGCTGCAGCGGATACGACCATTGCGATGGTTTTAGTTCAAGAAGTCGATGGAATTGAACATCCTATCTATTATTTAAGTAAAAACTTAAACGATACAGAAAGTAAATATTCTTATGTTGAAAAACTAGCGCTTGCAGCTGTTCAAGCGATTCAAAGGTTTCGACATTATGTCCTCTTTCGGAAAACTACCATCTTGTCAGATTGCAACCCCATGACTTATATACTGTCGCGACAGTTGCTGGGGGGCAAATATTCAAAATGGATAGCGATCCTTCAAGAGTTTGATCTGGAATTTGTGAAATCCAAATCAAAGAAAGCTCTAGTTTTCGCGGAATTATTGTGCGATCTCCCATCATCGTCCAACGATGAAACATCGGAAGAGTCAATCGTGGACGAAAGTTTGTTTCTGATATCTGTAAGCAATGAGTGGTATGGAGACATCATAGTTTATCTCCAAACCCAAAAGTTCAGGCCTAACACCTCTCGCTCCGAACAAAAACGTATACGATACCAAGCAAAAGACTACATGATCGTCGGTGATACACTTTACCGTCGTGGTGTCGATACAGTTCTGAGGAGGTGCCTTACCCATGAGGAGGCCGAAAAAGCCCTGAATGATTGTCATTCAGGCGCGTGTGGAGGGCATCAGTCTGGATATGCAACAGCACAAAGAATCTTACGAGCAGGATACTTCTGGCCAACCATGTTCAAAGATTGCATAACCGCAGTCAGAAGTTGCCATGCTTGTCAAATCTTTGATAGCAAAACCAGACGACCACCCGCACCTTTACAGCCGATAGTTGCTGTTGGGCCCTTCGCCAAGTGGGGCATCGATTTCATGCAATGTAACCCCACCTCGACCGGGGGGCATGGGTATATTATAGTCGCTGTTGACTATTTTACCAAATGGGCCGAGGCGATGCCTACATTGGATAACACTGGTGAAACAGCTGCCCTTTTCCTTTTCAATCATGTAGTCGCCAGGTTCGGCGTACCACAGGCTATAGTTACAGATCATGGATCGCATTTTCGCAATCACATGATGGTCGAATTAGCTGCCAAGCTAGGGCTATCTCACGACAGCTCTACCCCATATTATCCGCAAGCCAACGGACAAGTTGAGGCAATCAACAAAGTCCTGAAGCGTATGTTGCAAAGGATGATCGAGGTTCATAAAAGAAGATGGCACCTAATCCTGTACTCAGCTTTGTGGGCTTACCGAACGTCGGTAAAGAACGCAACCGGGTTCACACCTTTTCAACTGGTGTATGGCCTGGAAGCAGTCTTGCCAATCCAGTGCGAAATTTTGTCGCTTAAACTCGCAATCGATCTTCTCCCCGGAACTTCAGAAGAAGAGGCTCGTTTCTTGGAACTAATCCAATTGGATGAAACCTGTCGTGATGCCACTTTGGCTAACGAAGCTCATAAGAAACGAGTCAAGGCTCAGTTCGACAAAAATGTCAAACCCCGTGTCTTCTCAGAAGGTGATTTGGTCTTGCTTTATGACCAAGAATCCGATAAATTGGGAGCAGGAAAATTCAAGTCCTTATGGATGGGCCCCTATATTGTTAAAAGGGTGTTAGCAAAAGGAGCCTACGAGTTAATGGATTACGATGGAATTCCACTGGCGCAGCCCCGCAACGGGTTGTACCTCAAGCGTTACTATGCTTAAATAGTGACCAATATGCATGCACCTCGATTTGCGTTATTACGCTAGGGGCATGCAAACTTATCATCGAGCAGTTTTACCGCGGAATTTATGCTCGTTAAAAAATAGAAAAGCGAGATCCAAGCAGTTTTAGCGTCATAGTTCATGCTCGTTAAAAAGTAAACATAAGCTTTTGAGCAAGTTTAAGCTCGTTAAAAAATGAACTTCCCGGTAAATAACCATTAAGAATGTACCCTGATCAACCGTAGAAAGACCTTGGTCGTGTTTTGCTGCAGCCATCACCTCCACCGTTCATTTGGCCGATCGTTTACCTCCATATGATTGTTTACCCATTTTGAGGAACAGCTGCGAAGAGTGATTTCACCTAGCCATCCTTGTGACACTGCCGTGATTGGAAAATTCCAACCTGTACCTGGAATCTGCTGCTATCCCTGTTTATCACTCGTTCCTAAAAGGACGAGTCGTCTTTGAGCTCTTTTCATCTGACTCATAAAATATGAAAAGTTTGCCGAGTTTTGGCCTTCCAGCTCGTTAAATTGACCGGAAGAGCTATCCCTCCTCTAGATTTTAATCTTTTTGGACCTGAGGGATTATTACACAAAAAGGTCGAGCGCTCGTTTTATTCGGCTCGTTAAAGTTATCGAAAACTCATCCCTTCTGTATTGTTTTATACTTTTTCGGACTTAAGGGATTAGATGACGAAAAAGGAATTTTGGAGTTAACTTTTCGTACCTTTTCAGACTCTCTAAAAATGAAAAGGACCGAGTTTTCCTTGTCGTTAGACTCGTTAAAATGATTAAATAGCGACAAACTTGTCTTTAGACGAGAGCGAGTTTCCCTATCGCTAGGCTCGTTAAAACATAGCGATGGGCTTGCCCGAAGGGCAGGTTATAGAACAAGCATATGTTATCCTCCTCAAGCTTGACAAAAATAAAGAGGTACTGGTCAGAAATGACTGGGGAAAAATTGGGAGAACCTCAAAGCTTTAATGGTAGCAAGTCGCTCTTGAACATGACACTTTGTCCTCCGTATCACATTGGGTTGGGTTGTTTCATTCACCGGTCTCATCACCATGGTCCTCGCCAAACCATCCACATTTGGGGTAATGCTACCGATCCATCACATCAGTGCCGTTATATGTTCAAGAGATGTGTTCAGAAAGAGTCAACCATGTCCCATCCACTGCCATACATTATCCTTCATCCACCCATGATCGCCACCCTGAATCATATTTCACAGATTGTTTTCACCTCCACTAAAATCATTAGCTCTGTTCCGTGTCACTGATGTGGGATTCATTAAGGCCCTCCTTTGACGGATCGCTTCTTGTCGACTTCAGCTCATTATCCAGGAAGTTGATCTAGGAACAACCCCCCCCAGTACTTTGAAGCTTGCATGCCTCAATGGCAAGTTTCTCACTTCCGGCGACAGGTATACATCAATGACCTTCGACCAGAAGATTTTGCGTGGTGTTCGACGCCAAGTCCTTTATTCACACCACGTGAATTGTACTGCAGTACCTTGAGGGTCATTGTCATTATTGGTGATTCCTCTCGCGCTTGTTAACGGTTTACATTATTGACCGGTAATCAAGCGATGTCTTTCCATGTTCGACTTCAGCGCAATTCTCACATGGATCGGCTTGTACTTAGAGTGAAGATCGAACGAGTTTTGAAGACCCCGGATCTAGTTTCATCCATCCGGGCTGCGATATATATTCAGGAAATATAAAGACATTTGTTATGTACATCATTGCAGCAGATGATCATCCTATTCAAAGGATGATAATTTCAGCAGAGAATTATCAGTCGACCATCAGACGATCGTCTGTTCTATGTACCAAAATGAATTTATAAAGCTGAGCATGGGAATGCCTGCCTCAGCTAGATCATGAAAGCAGAATGAAAAAGAATGTATTGTATTGTATTTTATTACAGGGCACCTCTCAGCGATTGAATGAACTTCGGATCCTCCTGATAAAGCATTTCACCCGATAAACGACCTCATACTTTAGGGGGCAACTGTTATAGACATTTTTGTGCCTTACAGCATGAAGCATGAAATGTCAATAATATGAGGGATCCAAAGTCCCTAAACATGTTGTTCCTACCCCTAGAGGAACAAGGTCAGCAAACCACAGCACTGAAAATCAGTTCTCCACCTGAAAACACTCAAAAACAAGCTAATTCTGGATCATGTCAGCTGCTCCACTGAGCATCTGCGCTGAATGTCAACTACTCCACTCTGTACCTGCGCTGAATGTCAAATCTAATGAAGGCTACCTGCGCTGGGAGAGATTGGCCAAGTGGCACAGTCATTCTGCAAGGTGTCAAATACCCAGGAAGCTTCCAAAATGACACTTGGATCAGGGAATTCACCTTGTGATGAGTAAGAGGATCTAGATCTCCAAGTGGAAGCAAGAAACTCCAAGTGGACTCAAGAACTGAAGTATAACTAAAGTGGGAGAGGACACTAGTCAACTCCATGCCAAACTCAAGCTGACTCATCCTTTCTCCAAATCTCCTATATATAGAGCTCTCTCATGAGGTCTTAAGGGGATGGAATCTTGTGAATGTAAGGAAGTGCTGTTGGTTTGAGTATAGAACTATTGGGTGATTGCTTTGAAGGAGGTGAAGAGGAGATTTCTTTCTGCTGGGAGGTGTTGCTGGGTTGGGCCTCTTATGGTTGTAACACTCTCAGAACTTTACTTCTTCCATTAATAAAGCATTTGAGGTTCTTCTATATGCATGTGTCTCTGTGTTGTATTGATGCTTGTATATTTGATTTATTCTAATCCTTGAATCAATTATGGATGTATGCTTCTTGTAGTTTCCCTTTCTTGTGCTTTTGCAGGATCTTTGTGTAGCTGGGCCAGTGAAAGAGCAAGGAGCTGGGAGCAAGTAGCAAGGAGAGAAGATTGGATCAAACATTAGCGGAAGACAACGGTTAGTGGATCTCTTTCTCCCCTCTCTTACATCTCATAAAGAAGTAATCTTGAATAGCTTTGCATTCGGTTGTTGCTGAGGTACTATCACCCTTAGAGTGGGATAGGGTCATTCCATATTGGATACTTTTCCCAAAAACAGTTAGCCAAATGTCATTAGCAATTGTACATCCTTGGATGTGAGCGATTATGTTGTTTTTTACCAAAATCTTCAAAATAACCTTCACTTTATTTTTCCTCTTCTCCCATTCCTAAATATGTTGTGGTTGTGGCAACACCGCCTGCAATAGTCTTTGTTTCATCCTCATTTGCAATTGTCCACGCACTGGAACCCTCAAGCAATGTCTGAAAATTGAAATTCCAGCTGCCGTAATTTGTCCCATCGAGCTTGTTTCTCTCATTAAGGTATGTCTCTGTAATGTGATTATTCATTGTGACAAAACCATGACTCCACTAACAAATGCACTGGACTAATCTATAGATCCAATAATTCAACACTTGATCTACAAATCCAACATCAGATCCTCCAACAGTCGATCTACATATCAAACTCATGATCATCGAATAGTCGATCTACGGATCAAACTCTAGATCCTCCAACAATTGAACTGTGTATCAAAATCTAGGTCCTCCAACAACTGATATGTGGATTGAACTCCAGATCCTCCAACAGTCAATCTATGGATCAAACTCTAGATTCTCCAACAGTCAATCTATAGATCTAACTCCAAATAGATGGCCTTCAAAAAAACACTAGATGGGACCACCAACTCAAGCACTTCTGGTCTCATGCCACCTCCAACAGGAATAAACACTAGCACCCTTTCACCATACTATAGGTTGCACTTGTTAGTGTCAGTATCTTCATCCCTCCATCAGTGATCAAATTCTCTTGTTGAATTGCATGGTAGGTGTCTCACTCGATCAGCTGCATTCCATTAGGGTCATGGATCATCTAATGGTACTGGCATATTGTACATTTTCCCTCATGTTCTTTACCTGCTGGCTCATTTTCATACATCTAGACATAAAGGCAAACCGGCAAGCTACCAAGAGGAGGAAAATCAAGTTGACAACACTTGAACAAGAAATTCAAGTTGATTGTGAATCCTGGCTTGAGAGGACAAACTTGCACTTGGAGAAGATCCTAGAGAAGGCCAATAGAGAGAAAAAGATGTTGAGACACATGGCATACCACTACTTGGCGAGAAATGAGGTGTGCAAAGCAAGAATCAGGATTTTGAAGGCCAAGTTGAAGAAAGCCATGAGGAAGAGAAAAGAACAAGATAAGCTCTAGATCTTGGCTGATGCTTCCTTAGCTCAACACAACACCTGATGAAGAACACTCACCCCAAATTTCAAGAAATTTGGGAAACTTTTTGCAAATTTTGAATTTTTGGCCTAAAAAACAGGTTTTTCGGCCTAGTGCACTGCGCCACTTGGAACGCACTTTTGCTAGAGACCTCATTTTGAAGAAAACTCAGCATTTCTAGATTTTTCATGGAGAAATATGAATTCCCTCACATGGCCTAGAAATTTTGGCAAGTTTTGAGCTTCCAAAAGGGTCAAAAACACCTCAAAAATGACCTTTCTGCCCCTTTTTGGACACACAGGAAACAATGTTCGGAGAACTCATTTTTTGGAGGGGCAAATGGAGACCAAATTCAGAAATTCCACTTGTTTTGGAAGGTAGACAGGTAGGCCTTTCCAACAAGACCACTTGGAGGAAATTTGGTGCACGGGAAGGTCTCCAAAATCAGCTCCAAAGTAGCGCAGTGCGCAGGGATAGGAGCACGATGCACAAGATGAAATTTTCTCATTTTGGCCAAAAAACTCTGTTTTTCACCTAGTTTCTTCACAGATTGACTTTTCTCTTTCTAATATTCAAACTCATGATATAATTTCATGTGAATATATGTATTTTAATGTAAATATGCTAAATTTTCACACATAGAGGTAGATTCATCATGAAAAAGTAGTTTGCAACTGAATGAATCAATTTCCTAGGTTTTAGAGGCAAGTTGTTCCACTGCCTACTTTTCAGTTCCTAGTTTACATCTTGTTGAAACAGCTCCTAAACTCATGACTTCGAACCCTAAATCCTATCATGAATTGTTTGATGCCTATATCTAGTAATTTTTCAGTCATTTGTAAAGGTTGGACTCTTGTGAATGCTTTGAGCATTATTGTACACTCATTTGAACAGTTTGGCAAAGGAATAGACCTAGGTTTGCAACACCTTATTGGATTCTTGTGGCAACATGATATGGTATTGTGTTTCCTTATGTAATTGTAAGTTTACATGTGTTTTATGTATGCCATCATCTCTCTCTGTTCATCTTAACTAAATGAAACAAGGATAAAGGTAGAATTCATTGAAGTTGCAGTGCTCTACCTAGGGTTTGTTTAGTTATTTATGTTTTCAGCTGTTTGAAGAGGATCCCTGAGACTTTCATGCCCTCTTCAACTCCTCACCAATGTAAAAGCTCTCGATCTCACTCAATTTGAAGTGCTAAACTATTTGCCTACCTCGCCCCATAGAGATATCTGCGAGACTGTGTCGATTCCCTGGACCCAAATCTGCCTTTCACATTTGAGCTAGCAAAACAAAATTAAACTCATTCAAACTCCTCAGCTCACATACCTACCCTAAAATCAGTATTTACATCAGTCATCTCAAGCTTTATTGACCATCTGTTGGGTCCCTATAATACTAGTGATTACCCCATTACTATTGTAGTTGTACCCCTTATTAATATTGTTTTGCCCCTATTGTCCCCATATTGTTATTACTATGCCCCATAGAATCCCTCTATTGTTATTTTTGTGGCTTTATATTATTATTGTTAGGTCGGCTGGGTTATATTGTGACTCCTTAGACTCCTATATATAGAAAGGAGGTTTTGTCATTTGAATCATCCAAGAATTGTTCATTTGTGTAATGTAAAGGAGGTTGCCCCCTCGAAGAGGATGAATTTTAAGGTGTTGATCTATCTTTTCTATCTTTTCCTTGAGCTGGTTTCATAACATTTGGAATCAGAGCTTTGGATTCTAGGGTTTTGCTGCTCCAAACAGGTCATCGTGGCATTTTCGCTATAAATTTTCTTCTGCGATGTTTCAGAAGCTAAAAAAAAAAACCCATTTGAGAAGAAATTGCGCTAAACCTCGGGTCTAAATTTCAGAGTTTTTCATGCTATATTTGCGGAGATATGATCTGAGGAAGTTTGTTCTTTTTGCAGACTCCTGAATTACATTCCAAAGAGGTGACCTGGGGAAAATCATCATAACTTTCTCTCTGAGCATCGGATTGAAATTTTGTAAGAAGGTACAGAAAGAGGACAGACTGAAATTTCTTGTATATATTTGTCAGAGCCAAAGGTCAAAACAGTGACTCGTGGAACATCGTACAAGTTCGCTCTACTGAATTATTCTATAATCAGGTCGTTGTGGGAGATTTGGCATAACTCTTCATTGGAGAATCCAATTGGGGTCAGACTGGTGGAATTGGAAAGAGGACACAGAGGGCTACCACAAGTCGCAATTTTAGAACTGGATGATCCGAAATTACATAGATACATCAGAGGAAATATCGAGCTCCTACAAAGTGAAGAAAGGTGTGTAGGTTTTTTTAAATTTTTGCTTAAGCTTGGTTTGAAAAATTATTTTGAAGGAATTCAAAGGGCATAGTAGAGCATTAGTATCGATAACTGATGCCCCGAGGAAAGAAAATGAAAACACCTAGTAAGCAATCTGAAAGCTCTAGCATGACTCATGAAGAAGAGGAAGAAATGCTACATGATATATCAAAATTACAAGACCAAGTGCAACAAATTTCACTCTCAAAAAAGCTAACAGAAGCTAAGATAAATGGCGTGGAATCTAAGATAAAGGTCATGGAAGCCAAGATTGACGATTTAAAGATAGATTTGAAGGCAGATTTGAAAAATTTTCTACAAGACATACTTACTAATGGTGAAAGGGGAGTAAAGGAAACTCATGATGCAAACAAAGGAAATGTTAATCATGATTTCATAGACTCTAATGTTGGATCGAAGATGCACCATATTCCAAAAATCGATATGAGGAATTTTGATGGCAAGGATCCTGCAACATGGATATTACAGATGGAGCAATTTTTCGATCTCAATAATGTGTGAAACACACAAAAGGTACGTATTGCAACTTTATATTTGGAACCAAATCAGTTTTATGGTATCAATGGCTTTGCTCTCGTAAACAATTTATCACTTGGGCAATTTTTATGGAAGAATTGATAGCACATTATGAGGATATAAAAAGCAACACTTTTTTTAGCCAATTGATAAGTCTCAAACAAAAGGGTTCAATAATGGAGCACAATGAGGAGTTCCAAAAATTGGACATAAGGGTAAAAAATATTCCAGAGGAGCATAGGATTGATGTGTTCATACGGTCTTTAAAGGATAATATCCAACATGATGTTCGCCTTTGGGAACCTGATTCATTAGAGAAGGCATTCAGGTTAGCAAGAAAAATGGAAAGCAAAATTATGGCAACCAGGAAGCATACCACTCACAACTATAAAGACAGAAGTGTTGTTGCTGCTAGTCTTCCACAACCTATAAGGTTGACACCATAACAATTGGAAGAAAAAGGAGCAAAAGGGATTTGTTACAGTTGTGATAGCAAATACACTAAAGGTCATAAGTGTGCTGAGAAGAAATTATTCTACATATATTGTGAAGAGGAAGAAGAAAAGGAGCAATAAAGGTCAAAAGAAGAGGATATACTCCAGGAACAAAGCCTAGATGAAGAACAAATGAATCTGACCATATCTTGTAATGCATTGGTGGGAATTACCACTCCTCAAACCATCAAGATAGAAGGACAAATCAAGAAGAAAAAGGTAATAGTGTTGATTGATTCAGGAAGTACCCACAATTTTATTCATTGTAAGGTAGCAAAAGAATTGAATTGCTTCTTATATCCATAACCAGAGTGTCAAGTGATGGTTTCAAATGGAGGAACAATAAATTTCTCTGGAAAGTGCCATAATATCAAGCTATCCATGGCAGAATATGTATTGACTAGCCCAATGCTTTCCATTCCAATGGGAGGTGCTGATGTTGTATTAGGAGACCAATAGCTACGATCCTTGGGTACAATAGCTTTTAATTTTCAAGAAATTTTCATGAAATTTTCTATGGAAGGAAAGGAAGTTGAATTAAGGGGTATTGCAGGGAAACCAGGAAAGATAATCAGCTCTAACGATATGACAAAGCTTCTAAAAAAGGAACGAAAAGGTGTAATTGCACAATTATGTTCGCTAGATGTTTCCACATTGGAATCATCTATTTCTCCAGATCTCCAAAAAGTCTTGGACAATCATTCCAAGGTATTTGAGAATCCCAAAGGTCCCCCACCTATTCATGAACATGATCATGCTATTCATTTGATTCCAGGAAGTGTTCCTCCAAACATCAGGCCGTACAGATATCCCTATGCCCAAAAGAGTGAAATTGAACGTATGGTTGCAAAAATGCTAGAGGCTAGTATAATTCAACCGAGTCAAAGTTCTTTCTCTGCTCTAGTATTATTGGTGCACAAGAAGGATGGATCATGGCACATGTGTCCGGATTATAGGGAGCTCAACAAGCTCACTATTAAAGATAAGTTTCCCATTCCTGTCATTGATGAATTACTGGATGAATTGCATGGATCAATTTACTTCACCAAGTTGGATCTTCGTTCAGGATATCATCAAATCAAAATGAAGACTGAAGACATTCTGAAAATAGCATTTAGAACTCATGAGGGTCATTATGAATTTTTGGTCATGCCTTTTGGCCTTACCAATGCATCCTCAACATTTCAAGGTTTGATGAATTCAATTTTCAAACCATTCCTTAGAAAATTTGTGTTAGTATTTTTTGATGATATACTAATCTACAGCAAGTCTTGGAAGGATCATGTTGAACATGTTGACAGGGTGCTACAACTATTGGAGGAGAAACAATTATATGCAAAAAGATCCAAATGTTTCTTTGGAGTACAAGAGGTGGAATATCTGGGTCATATTGTATCTCATGAAGGAGTTAAGGTAGACCCTAGCAAAATTAAAGCCATTAAGGAATGGAAAATCCCCACATCCATAAAACATCTGCGAGGATTTCTCGGGTTGACAGGGTATTATCGCAAGTTTGTTAAGAATTATGGGAGAATAGCAGCACCTCTAACAACACTATTGAAGAAAGATGCATTTTCATGGACTGCAGAAGCAACACAGGCCTTTGAACATCTTAAAGAGGCAATGTGCCAAGCACCTGTCTTAGCTACACCGGACTTCACAAAAACCTTTATTGTGGAATGTGATGCTTTAGAAAATGGAATTGGTGCTGTTTTAATGCAAGATGAAAGACCCATTGCTTTTGAAAGTCATCCAATCAAGGGAAAGTTTCACACAGAGCTATTTATGAGAAGGAAATGTTGGCAATACTCCATGCACTTAAGAAATGGTGACCCTACCTAATGGGAAGACACTTCAAGGTAAAAACGGATCATGATAGCCTTAAATACTTTTTAGAACAAAGATTATCCTCTGAAGAGAAACAAAAGTGGGTCACAAAGATGTTGGGTTATGACTTTGAAATCATCTACAAAAAAGGGAAGCAAAATGTGGTGGCAGATGCACTCTCAACAAAGGATGAGGATGTGGAAGCATTGTTGTGCGCCATTTCTATTATCCAACTAGATTGGATAAATGAAGCAAGGGAGGGATGGAAGAATGACGAAGAAGTGTGGGCACTTATTCAAAAGTTACAACAAGATTCCAGTACGTCGGATACATTTAGCTGGCAAAATGATTCGTTATGGTACAAAGATCGTTGATACCTCTATAAGAATTCCCAGCTAAAACAAAAGATTCTTATGGAATTGCACACTTCTCCCTTAGGAGGGCACTCGGGATTTTTAAAAACTTACCACAGGGTTAAGAAGGAATTTTTTTGGGATGGCCTTAAATCAGATATTCAAAAGTTTGTGGCGGAATGTTTGGTTTGCGAACAAAATAAAGTTGAAACAATTAAGACACTGGGTCTATTACAACCTTTATCCATTCCAAGCCAATGTTGGGAGGAGGTTACAATGGATTTTATCATAGGTTTACCCAAGTCTGAGGGAAAGAGTGTCATCATGGTGGTAGTTGACAGACTTACCAATTATGTACACTTTTGTGCATTATCACATCCATTTAAAGCCAGTACAGTTTCTACTACATTTATGGAAGCAATTCAAAAGCGACATGGAAACCCAAAGATTATTGTAAGTGACAGAGATCCCATTTTCACTGGAAATTTTTGGACAAAATTATTTTCTTGTCTTGGTACTCAGCTAGCTCATAGCTCATCTTATCATCCTCAATCTGATGGGCAAACTGAGATAGTAAACAAATGTTCGGAAGGATATCTTCGTTGCTTTGTATCTGATAAATAGACACAATGGGTCAAATGGTTGCCTCTGGCTGAATGGTGGTATAACACTTCCTTCCATACAACAACAAAAATGACCCCATTTATGGCACTTTATGGGTATCAGCCACCATATATCACATCATATTTAAGAGAAAATTCTAAGGTTCAAGTAGTGGAACATCACATCGAACATCAACAACAAGTCCTCCAACTCTTAAAGGATAACCTCATGTTGGCACAAAATAGAATGAAACAACAGGCAGATCAACATCGTAGTGAAAGAATTTTTGATGTAGGTGATTGGGTATTTCTACGGCTACAACCATATAATCAAATGTCCCTCAAGCAAGCTAAGAAGGATAATAAATTATCACCAAAGTATTATGGTCGGTACAAGGTGTTGCAAAAGATTGGTACTATGGCATACAAATTGGAGCTTCCTGTAGCTTCTCGATTGCACCCAGTTTTCCATGTTTCATGTCTAAAGAAGGTTATAGGCGATAAGCTCCCAGTTCAAACAATATCACCAGAACTTGACGAGGAAGGAAAAATTATATTGGAACCAAAAGCAGTCACAGAAACAAGAACTCGACAGCTACGAAATCGATCAATTTCAGAGTATCTTGTCAAGTGGAAGAACTTATCTGCTGAATATTCCACATGGGAGGATGAGAATTTTATACAGAAGCATCCAGAACTACTCAAGCATTGAGGACAACACTTTTTTGAAGGATAGGGGCATGTTGGGTCCCTATAATACTAGTGATTACCCCATTACTATTGTAGTTGTACCCCTTATTAATATTGTTGTGCCCCTATTGTCCCCATATTGTTATTACTATGCCCCATAGAATCCCTCTATTGTTATTTCTGTGGCTTTATATTATAACTATTAGGTCGGCTGGGTTATATTGTGACTCCTTAGACTCCTATATATAGAAAGGAGGTTTTTTCATTTGAATCATCGAAGAATTGTTCATTTACATAATGTAAAGGAGGTTGCCCCCTAGTAGAGGCTGAATTTTAAGGCATTGATCTATCTTTTCTATCTTTTTCTTGAGCTGGTTTCATAACACCGTCTTTTCCTGAAATTGACAAGGAGAGAGCCCTCTCCTGACCTGGTAGGGCTACCTACCAGGTTAAGGATGGTTTGATGTTACCCTAGATTCTGCCTTTCTCAGCCTGAGGTAGATTTAGGCCCTAACAGTGCTAATGAAAAAATCTGTAATTTTTCTGGATCAGTGCGGATTTGACCCCTAAAACCAGCGTTGATCAACACTATTTCATAGTGCATATATAGTGTTGATCAGCATGGGTTTGACCCCTAAAACCATCGTTGATGAGGCTTCCTCACAATCTCAATGCTCTGTCACAAAGGCAATTGAACCAGCCACCAAGTCTCATAGCCACCAAGGCTCTCAATCGAGACACCAAGGAAAACTAACCACAGGGCCAATTCTGTATGCTCTTATACCATGTTAAAAAATGGAAAGAACAAACTGGAATGAAACTTACACACTGAAACTAGCAGCTGATAGGTGAGAAAGCTACACTTGGAGACTTCCCCAAGGAGTATGCTCTATCACATTAATCATTAAATCAGAAATATATAAGTTTACATTAAATTTAGGGAGATTAAAACCATCTCTTAGAAAATAGGAACTAACTCTAATCTAGGACACACAAACAACTGTGAAACAAAGTTTCTACATTAAATTCAACTTTCTATAAAATTGTTTTACAAAAAACAATTGTATTCATATTTATATTAAAAAATTTCACAACTTATATTTTCCAAAAGAAAAAGTAAATTCCTGTATTCAATTACGAAGTAGTAACCAAGGTAGGATTTTATTTACATTATGCACCAAACAACTAAATGAATGTAGCATTCATATAAATATGAATTACTGTAACAACCCTCATGAAAAATTCATGTAATAAATGTTAAAAAAAGAACCACGGTTGATGGGATAATTATTCCAAGCTAAATGTTGGGCAAGACAACCTAGGGAGCGTTCATTTGGTTGTTTATGGCTAAGGAAATTGGCAAAGGCAATGACTAAGGCTTTGGAAAGGAAAAATGGCATTTTTGGCACAATTATTTATGAAAAAAATGGAAATTAGGATAAAAAGGAGGTGAAAGGTTAGAGGTTTCATGTGAGGATGAAATTGAAGGAAAATAATGGAAAATGAAGAAAATAGAGGCCTCATTCATAAAAAGGCTTTTGAGAATCAGTTGGTAACTTTTTTTCATTTTAGTGTTGGATCTCTCTCATACTCTAGGATACTAGAGTTCTTTTGGAGTACTTTGGCATTGGAGAAAGAAAGGCAAAGAAGGCAAGAGGAGGCAAAGATCAAGCAGGGAAAGGCAGGAACAAGTAGCTACAATAGGATTCATATTATCGACTTACATGTGTACTTTTGTTGCTATATTTGGAATGGATGGGATTGCATGTGGTTCTTCTCTATCATGGCATGGGTTTTCCAGGTGTGATATTGTTCTTGAGCCTAGCCTTGCGATTTCTTGATAGCTTTGATGAGATGGGTTCTCTGATCCAGGTGCATATTGGTGGCCACCTACCATGTCCACTTGGACCCCCACCATTGTTTCTTTCAGCTTTACAGTTGTTAGAAAATTATATATTATAGAGAAATGGAACACATAGAATATTGCATAAATATAAAGACAGAAAAACAGATAAAACCAGAGAGACACAGATATATGTGGTTCAACTAGTTTGCGCTACATCCACCCTGAACAGCCCGTGCTTCCTTTCTATTATCCATCAAAATGAAGAGACACAACCTACAGCAGATCTACTGTAATATCTCTGTTTTCTCTCACAGTCTCACCTCTTTGTCTCTCGCTTGGAGAATACACATCTATTACACAGCCTCAATACAATGCCCTCATACAAAGAGAGGGGTTGCCTTCTAGGGCAAAAAACTATAAACTAAACATAAGTTCTACCATCAGATCATTCGCCTAATGAACAGCCCAGATTGACTAGAACTTACTATACTTTTACATGGAAATTTTACATCTATTTTTACCGCTGGCCCCCGGACCCCCCAGTCGGGGGGGATGGGCACCCCCAAACCCCTGCGAGGGGGACAAGTCCCCCCCCCCCATGTGGAGTGGTGTACAAACTTCCTAGGGTATACATCCGGCTGAAACAAAGACCTCTAAATAATCATGCTCCACACCCAACAATCTCCCACTTGGAGAATGATTGTAACAATTCCACCACTACTTCATTTGCTAGACAATGACTCCTCTTTGGACCTGACTGTTTCTCATGTTCATCATCATCCTTGAAGACCAATTGAAACTGAGTATATTCTTAGTTTCTCCCTAGTTACAACTTTTGTTAGCATATCTGCAAGATTCTGGCTAGTGTGTATCTTTTCTAGCTTCAACTCTCCATCTTCCTACACTGATCGTATGAAATGGTACTTGAGCTGTATGTGTTTAGTCTTGGAATGAAATGTTGAGTTCTTTGTGAGATGAATGGCACTTTGGCTATCACTGTATAACGTGCCCATATCATGCTTCTTACCAAATTCACCCATAAACCTTTGTAGCCAAATCATTTCTTTACTAGCCTCTGTAGTAGCAACATACCCTGCTTCTATTGTTCAAAGAGCAACAACACTTTGGATTTTTGAAACCCAACTGACAGCTATTCCACCTACAGTAAATAAATATCCTATAGTCCTCCTCCCGTTATCTCTGTCACCTGTCAAATCTGCATCAACATATCCCTGTTGAGAAATGTTTGAACCACCAAAGCATAATGCTTGATTTGTGGTACCTTTCAAATATCTGAGAATCCATTTCACTGCCATCCAATGTTCCTTTCCTGGATTTTTCATGTACCTACTTACAACTCCCATTGCGTGTGCAATATCAGGCCTTGTGCAGACCATTGCATACATTAAGCTTCCAACTGCTGATGCATATGGAACTTTAGACATATAATCCATGTCTTCCTGGATCTTTGGGCACATTTCCTTACTAAGTTTGAAATGGCTAGCAAAAGGTGTACTAACTGGTTTTGCATTGTGCATATTAAATCTTTTCAACACCTTCTGCATGTACTCATTCAGAGACAATGTTAATTTGTGATTTTTCCTATCTCTAGTTATTCTCATACCATGGATTTGTTTCGCGGCTCCCAAATCCTTCATTGAAAATGAATTTGCCAATTTTCTTTTGAGCACATTTATTTCCTGCATGTTAGACCCTACAACAAGCATGTCATCTACATACAATAACAATATAATATAGCTGCCATCATTTTGCTTTTTCAGATAAACACAATGATCAGAGTGACATCTAGTATAACCTTGTTCAGACATAAACCTGTCAAATTTTAGATACTACTGCCTTGGAGCCTGTTTTAAGCCATACAAGCTCTTCTTCAACCTACACACTAGTTTCTCCTTCCCTTTTACCTCATATCCTTGTGGCTGCTGCATATATATCTCTTCCTTCAAATCCCCATGGAGAAAGGCTGTCTTTACACCTAACTACTCAAGATGCAAATCTTCAACTGCTACTAGACTTAAAATAGTTCTTATCGAAGTCATTTTAATAATAGGAGAAAATATTTCATCAAAATCAATACCTTTCTTCTATGCAAACCCCTTCACCGCAAGTCTAGCTTTGTACCTTTGTTTTCCTCCACCTTCTTCCTTCAGCCTGTAAACCCATTTATTCTTCAATGTAGTTTTTCCTACAAGCATCCTAACTAAGTCCCAAGTCTGGTTATACATTAATGAGTCCATCTCTTCTTCCATGGCTACCTCCCACTTCTTCCTACTTTCAACCTACATTGCTTCTTCATAACATTCGGGTTCACTAGAATCAGTCAACAATAAATAATATAATGAAGGAGAGTCTCATTCAGGGGGTATACTTATCCTAGTAGATCTTCTAAAACCACTTTCAGATGTTTGGGGTGCCTGTTGTTGTTGTGGTGGTTGTTGATTATTATTATTTTTAGGCACCTTTACTTTTTCAGTGATCTCATCAAGAACTGTGTATTCCTTGTTTTCTTTTTCCTGTTTCTTTTCCTGCAACTGATTCTTATACACGACCTTTTCATTGAGTATTACATCTCTTCTCCTAATGATTTTGTGATTTTCTTAATCATATAAGCGATAACCAAAATCATTAACACCATATCCAATAAAGGTACATTTCTTTGATTTTGCCTCAAGCTTTGTTCTATTTTCTTTATTAATATGGACAAAAGCCTCACAACCAAAACGCTTTAAAAAAGAGTAGTTTACCTTTTTAACTGTCCATGCTTCCTCTAGAACACCACCATCCAAGGAACTTGAAGGCCCTCTGTTTATTAATAAACAGTGGTATCTACAGCATCTGCCCAAAATTGTAAAGGCAATCCTACATGCAATCTCATGCACCTTGCATGCTCCATGATTGTTCTGTTCATCCTTTCTGACACACCATTTTCTTATGGTGTTCTTGGAACTGTCTTCTCTCTACAAATTCCATGCTCTGAATAGTACCTATCAAAATCTTTGCTGCAATATTCACCTCCATTGTCTGATCTGAGACACTTCAAAATCTTTCCTGTCTCAATCTCAACCAAAGCTTTCCATTTCTTAAAAGTATCAAATACATCAGATTTATTCTTAACACAATAAATCCAAGTTTTTCTGGTTGCATCATCAATAAAAGTAACATAATGACGAGAGCCACTGAGAAATGATACTTGACCAGGTCCCCATACATCTATATGCACAAGCTCTAATTTTTCACTCTTCTTTTCTTTCCCAACTCTGAGAAATATGACTCTCTTATGTTTTCCATAAATGCAATTCTCACAGAAGTCCAAATCAACATTCTTCAAACCCGGCAATAAATTCCTTGAGTGAATAATCTTCATCCCCTTCTCACTCATGTGTCAGAGCCTATGATGCCATAATGTTGCATCTGCTCCTTTGGAAGTTAAAGTATTAACAGAGTTAGAAATATCATTGCATAAATACAATGTACCAACCCTTTCGCCTTTTGCTATTACTAGGGCTCCTTTGGTGACCTTCCAAGCTTTATCTGTGAAAGTTGTCACACAACCTTCATCGCCTAACTGCCCTGTTGAAATCAGATTTTTCTTCCGATCTGGAACATGCCTTACCTCCTTTAGTAGTCATTGGTTTCCATTCTGTTGTTTTGCAAGAACCTTACCCATTCCAACAATTTTACAGGGTTTATCATCACCCAAATGGACTTGTCAAAAATCTCCCTGAACATAGTCATGAAAATATTTCTTATCGGGTGTGGCATGGAATGAGGCCCCTGAATCTACCACCCAGGAATCAATAATATTTTCGAAAGAAAGAACCAAAGCATCTTGTAACACCTCACCTGTCACATTTGCTTCATGATTGTTTTCTTTTTGTGCATCTCCTTCTTTACCCTTCCGAGATCTACAGTCTTTCTTTAGGTATCCTTTCTTTCCACATTTCTAGCACACTATCCCCGATCTAGACTTGGATCTTCCTTTCCTTGATTACTGTGATATCCTGAGCTCTTTCCTCTTTCCATTTTTCTTCCCCTAAACTCTGCACTTAAAGCATTACCCGATGTCTCACTGGAGCTTTTCCGTCTCATTTCCTCGCTAAGGATAGCACTAACAACATCATCAAACTTTAAAGTACTAGATCCAGAAACAGAGTTACTAATGGCCATTATTAAACCATTCCAACTTTCTGGCAATGAGCACAAGAATAACAAAGCTCTAACTTCATCATCAAAATTTACCCCTACAGAACTTAACTAACTTGTAACAGTATCAAAATCATTTGAATGGTCTGCAACAGATCCACCTTCCGACATCTTCATATTAAATAACTGTTTCATGAGAAATACCATGTTTAAGGCCGAGGGTTTTTCATATAGTTTCGCCAATGCCTTAATCAAACCCTCTGTCATTGTTTCCTTTGAAATGTTGAAGGTGACCGACATTGCGAGGCACAACTGTACTGTTCCGAGTGTCTTTCTATCGAGAATATTCCATTCTTTATCTGTCATACCCATCGGCATCTTTGTTTTTCTGCCCAATGGTAGGTACAGATCTTTCTGATACATATAATCTTCCACAGCGAGAAGTTTTGGCCATTAAATTTCTTGACCCTAAACTTACCATCTTCCGCCATTTCTCCCACTTGAACGAAGAACCCTTCTCTGCTGTGAGTTTATCAGCCAAATACACCTTCAACTCTAATACCAGGTGTTAGAAAATTAAATATTATAGAGCAATGAAACACATAAAAACACATAAAACCAGAAAGAGACAGATATACGTGGTTCACCCAGTTTGGGCTATGTCCACCCTAAACACCAGTCCTTCCTTTCTATTATCCAACAAAATGAAGAGACACAACCTATAGCAGATGCACTGTAATATCTTTGTTTTCTCTCACAGTCTCACCTCTCTGTCTCTCGCTCGGAGAATACACATATATTACATAGCCTCAATACAATGCCCTCATACAAAAAGAGGGGTTGCCTTCTAGGGAAAAAAAGCATAAACTAAACATAAGTTTTACCGTAAGATCATTCACCTAATGAACAACCCAGATTGACTAGAAATTACTATACTTTTACAAGGCAATTTTACATCCGTTTTTAGCTTAAGGGGTGTTGCCCCCGAAACCCCTGCTGGGGGACTGCTGGCCCTCGGAGCCCCCAGCCAAGGGGGATGGGCCCCCGCGAACCCCCACAAGGGGGATAAGTCCCCCCCGCAAACCCCCCACCCCCCCCCCACGTGGAGGGGTGTACAAACTTCCTGGGGTATACATCCAACTGAAACAAAGACCTCTAAATAGTCATGCTCCACACCCAACATCAGTTTCCTTAATTATAGCATAATTTACTATTTTTAGCAGTTTTTCAACTCCTGAACTTCTGGAGCTGTTTTAAGGCCCTAAATGACGTTTTTTGGGAAAATTGGGAGCAACATGGGTCCTTGGAATGATGTTGCTCTTCCCAAAGTTGTAGTTCTCGGATATATCTTTCTAACGAGATATTGTATGCATCAAACGGAGATCGTATGCCAAAGTTATGACCCCGGGAAGTTGATGTACCAATTTACCCAAACGGGGCCCACAGTTTGGCATTTCATATTTTAGGGTTAGGTTTTTGGATTTTTAGGGTTTTCCCATGTTTCTCAACAATAAATAGGCCTTCAAGCCTCATTGTAACTTAGTTCAAAGGCATGTAGCCGCCACATCTCTTCTCAGAGATAAGCTATCATTGCCCTAGTTGGTTTATTTCCATTGTTGTTTGTAAGCATATTTCAGTATTTTACATTAATGAAATTAAGTATTATTTCTGCTACATCTCTGTGTTTATGATTATATCTATAATTTATCATGTTCCTATTTAAATATGGATCAGTGGTATTAGAGCGGTCTACTTTTTCCTTGTTTTTCCTTACATGTCCCCAACGAGGTCGGGATATAAGGAGTTAGGGCTTGAACTTGTCGAACCTTTGCAAGACCAGCCTCGCAAATCCTGACGACCTCCCATGGCGGATGAGAAGAAAGATGAGGGGGTAGGAGATCTTATCAAAATCTTTCTCGAAGAAGCCCTCGAGCAACAAAGGAACGCGATGATGGACAAATTTTCCCAGATCCTTCAGCGGCTACCCAAAGGCGACACATCAGCTTACAGCAGCTACCCTGGAAACACCACACCATTTAAGGTACAAGTTAATTTTGAAATCCGCATATTCGAGGGTTATATAGAAACAGATGCCGTAGATAAATGGTTAAATCTGCTAGAGGGTTATTTTTCTGTTCATGAATTTTCGAGTCGGGAAAATATTGTTTTCGCTTTTCTCAAAGCAGCCCCCCACATCAAGGACTGGTGGGAAACCTACTGCGAGTAGAAGGATGAAAATACAAGCTGACTATTTTCAGCCGCACCCACCTGGAATTCATTCCTGGATGCCATCAAGGAGTAGTACTACCCTGTCGGAAGCTATGAGGATCAATACATAAAGTGGACCATGCTGCAGTAGGGAAGGGACCAAGACTTGCCAGAGCTTACCAATATTTTCCATACCTTCGCACAAAGTTGGGTATCAAGGATTTGGAAAAGCATTTAATACTCAAATACCGCGGCTACCTACACAAGCACATCTAGGAAGAAATAGAATTCCTGAACATCTCCTCACTCGGCACAGCATACCGATATGCCATCAAGGTTGAGCAAAATTTAAAACAGAAGAAGCGAGACTTTGGATCTACGAATCTGAAGCAAGTGAAAGCTGCCCCCAAACTGCAGAACAAAGGACAAAGTCAAGGTGGGGTGGCCCAAGACAACGTGTTGTTGGCATTATGATATAGGTATGACATAATTTTTGTCCTTGATGGCAACTCTCTCAGATGAAAGATCACAGTATAGCAGGTAAACAACAAGAATGAAGAAAGAAAGGTATACGCAGGTTCACTATATACAAAGTCACGTATACGAAAAGGTATACGTAGGTTCACTATATACAAAGTTGCGTATACGAAAAGGTATACGCAGGTTCACTATATACCAAGTCACATATACATGCAGGCTCAGTATATACCAAGTCGCGTATACATGCAGGTTCACTATATACAAATGCGTGTATAACATACACATGCACTTTCACAGAAGGAAAGGTGCGTACATGTCAGAAAACTAAGTTTTGGTCTGTAGTATTTGGACCATGGTATTTTGGTATTGGTCCATGGTATTTGGTTCGAGGTATTGACCCCATGCATTGGGTCCAAGGGATCGGTCCTACGTGGTTTTGGACCATGGTATTGAGAGAGGCCTACACCTATATAAGGAGAAGAAGATCATTAGGCCAAAGTGAAAGTGTGCATGTGATGAATATCTGATGAAGTATGAGATCTAGTATGTTGGTTATGGGTTTGTGATGCTTTACATGATCTGAACCAAGAACCCACCTATGCGGTTGATAATGGATGATGGATCAGGATCATAAGGCTTGGAATGTATTATCATTATGTCATTTGATCATGGGTAGACTAGATCTTAATTATTGATGCATGTTTTATTGTATGATTTGGGTATGACTGATGTCTGGAATAACTACAGAGTTATGAGTAAATATTTGCAGATCTGTACGTGGGTCCACTTTGGTAAAGGCATGTATACACATTGGTTCGGCTCATCAGAGTAGCGTATACAATATGAAGTATGATATTTGAAGCTGCAGTTGGATCTGGTTGTTGTTGCAGAATTCTGTGGTCTACTTTGTGTTCTAGTGACTATGTTTTATTGACAGTAGCGATTAATTTTTTGCTTCAATGTTGTTGATGGGTCCAGTATGAAAATTGGATAAAATGTGGCCTTCAAATTATGGTGTTGTGCTTCAGGAGTATCTAGTATGAAAATTTATGAAACGTGGTCCCTAGAGGAAGAGAGAAGGTCGTAGCCTTCTGTAGGCTAGCGCCTATGTAATAGTAAACATATCGGCCATTACAAGAGCCAGGGGGTTGGTGCTCCCTTCCAGTAGCAGTTGGAAAACGAGTGAAGGTTGGAGCCTTCAGTAGGCCGGTGCCTACTTACTAGTAAACATATCGGCCAATACAAGAGCCAGGGGCTTGTAGCTCCCTTCTAGTAGTAGCTGGAGAAGAGAAGGTTGTAGCCTTCTGGAGGGGGGTGCCTGCATACTAGTATGAGTCTGCATGAGTACAAGATTGTAAACAGTTTTTTTTTTTATTAAAGGAAGACGGTAGCAGGTGGTTTTTGTCCCACATTGGGTTTTCGCCTTATATCATGGTGTTCATGTGTGTTTCTTATGTGTGATGATCTATTCTATTTTACTACACCTATTTACTGTTTATATGGTTAATGAGGTTCTAATGCACTAATTAAAGATCAACATATAATGGATTAACTAAATCATAAGTTTACTGGATATACGCTAGTTGCATTAAACACAGTTGCGTGTACACGCGGTTTCCCTTAACTGAAGTATCGTATATGAATCTGATTATGGAAATGAAAAAGTTAGTGATTTGCTAATACTGATTCACCCCCCCCCCCCAAGTATTATTTCCAACAATTGGTATCAGAGCAGGTCCTTTGGGAGAAGCTTGATCGCTTGAAGGAGATTCGTAGAACAATGGGAAAGAAGGCACATCAGAAGAGGAAGACAGCTCAAAGGAACAGTGACAACCTGCTATTAGGTGGAAGAAAGTATTCAAATTCTAAAAGACCTCAGATTGTAGCTGAACCAACAAATGAAGCATCAGATAAAATTGTAGATCAACAAGATCTATTTAACAAGAGGGAGAGTTACCTCAAAGAAGAAGTTATCAGTTTAAAAGCTTAGCTGGTGTGTGCCTTCAGAGTACGTCAAATGTTGCAGGAGCAGAATGAAGAATAAGAAAATGAGATTCGCAAACTAAGGCAACAAGTGGAAGAAGGAAGAAATTCTGAAGAAATATTGAAGAAGCAATATCTGGAAAAGGAAGAACAACATCAAGTTGAGGTAAATATCTTGAAAGGTAAACTAGAAGAAAAAGATAAATTATTACGATTTCAAGAAAGTACTAAGATTTTGGATGATATTCTTAGTAGTCAAAGGCCGCCTACTATCAAAACTGGTCTTGGTTTTTATGAATCTGTTGAAGGTGAATCTAGCTCACAAGGTGAGGCAAGGAACTCTAATACAAAATCTAAAATTCTCAACAAGGAGATGAGAGGTCAACCACGTCAAAAACCAAAGAAAGAAAGTCTTCAAAGAAAATCCTCTACTCCTAACTGTGGAAGTGATAGATGGTTATTTCCTCCGATGAATAATGTTGCATGTTTTATATGTCATAACTTTGGGAATGTTGCAGCTAGATGCAGAAGTAGAATGGTTCAAGACCATCACACAGAAAGATCATCACATTCCAAGTACTTTAAGGGATACTATTTTGCTTGCAATACGTTTGGTCACAAAGCCATTGACTGCTATAGAAGGAATATGAAACATATAATATGTTATGCATGTAAAAAGCTTGGACATATAGCAAAGGAATGCAGGAGGAGATTTTGGGCACCATACCAAAAGGAAAAAACAACATCACAGTCGAAGATATGGAAGAAAAAAGAAGTACAATCAGAAAGATGTGGCATAGCAGAGTATAGAGACATGGCAGAATCAGAGGGAGATGAAGGTGTGGAACCTCAGTGTTCTAAATATCATACACAAGTTTCATAAAGACAATTCGTGTGTATACGCAAGTTCGAAGCTACACAATTGCGTATATGTTGGTTTAAGGAAAAGTAGTGGGACAGACTCAAGAAAAAAGGTCTGATATGATTCAGTCAATTATTTTCTCTATTTGATAATGGTTACATTCTACTAATGATGTATGGAAATGTGTTGGTACTCATAAGATGCTGTTTAGAAGTGCTTTTGATCCTAACTTGATGATGATGATGCCTTGATACTTCTTGCTGATATATGCATGATTAGATCTGATAGTGAACAGATGGAACAGGTTCAGGGGGAGAATATGCTTCGAATAATGCATTGTTGGCATTATGGTTAGAATTATTTGGTGACGATGCTTATGTGGCTAAATGATACATCTTGCTACTCATTGTTGGTTGGTCAAGAGAATGGTATTGCAGGTTACAAGTCCGGATGGTGTTGACAGAGGCTTATGGTGCAGACCATATATGGTGTATGATAGTTGCTGATGACTATCATGGTCTTGTTTAGATTGCTGGTCTTTGTAATAAAAGTCATGTATATCATTTGATGTAAAGGTCATGAAAAGACCTAATTTGTAACCCCACTTTGCATGGGAAGGATGATGTAATAATTTCTATTTGAGTCATACTCACATAGTTGAGTTGTAGAGTCATGTTATTCTTTTGAAAAATATCTTTGCAAACTCGACATGTGCTTAGGGGGAGCATGAACGGATTGATACATCTTAGCATGTAAAAATGGGGAGCTCAATCAGAGATTTTAGCATGTACTCACGGGGAGTATGGACAACAGAATGTATATCAAGGGAGAGAATATCTTGGCCCGCCCTTTGTCCTTGATGTCAAAGGGGGAGAGTGACTTGGTGTGGTTGTTACCATCAAGTCCAAAGGGGGAGATTGTTGGCATTATGATACAGGTATGACACAAGTGTTGTCCTTGATGGCAAATCTCTCAGATGAAAGATCACAGTATAGCAGGTAAAAAACAAGAATGAAGAAAGAAAGGTATACACAGGTTCACTATATACCAAGTCGCGTATACACGTAGGTTGACTAGATATAAAGTCGCATATACGAAAAGGTATACGTAGGTTCACTATGTACCAAGTCATGTATACACGCAAGTTCACTATATATCAAGTCATGTATACATGCAGGTTCACTATATACCAAGTCACATATACACGCAGGTCCACTATATAAAAAGGCACGTATAATGTACACACGCACTTTCACAGAAGGAAAGGCGCATACATGTTGGAAAACTAAGTTTTGGTCCATGGTATTTGGACCATGGTATTTTGGTATTGGTCCATGGTATTTGGTTCGAGGTATTGACCCCAGGTATTAGGTCCAAGGTATTGGTCCTATGTGGTTTTGGACCATGTTATTGAGAGAGGCCTAAACCTATATAAGGAGAAGAAGATCATTATGCCAAAGTGAAAGTGTGCAAGTGACGAATATTTGATGAAGTACGAGATCTAGTACGCTGGTTATGGGTTTATGATGCTTTGCTTGATCTGAACCAAGGATGCACCTATGCGGTTGATAATGGATGATGGATTGAGATCATAAGGCTTGGAATTTATTATCATTATGTCATTTGATCATGGATAGACTAGATCTGAATTATTGACACATGTTTTATTGTATGATCTGGGTATGACTGATGTCTGGAATAGCTGCAAAGTTATGAGTAAATATTTGTAGATCTGTACGCGAGTCCACTTTGGTAAAAGCACATATACACATTGGTTCAGCCCATCAGAGTAGCGTATACAATATGAGGTATGATATTTGAAGTTTCAGTTGGATCTGGTTGTTGTTGCAGAATTCTGTGGTCTACTCTGTGTTCTAGCGACTGTGTTTTGTTGACAGGGTTTCAGTGTTTCAGTGTCGGGTGATTCAGAGATTGATGATGCAGGTGTAGTTGACGGGTGTATTGCAATAGTGATTAATTTTGTGCTTCAATGTTGTTGATGGGTCCAGTATGAAAATTGGATGAAACGTGGCCTACAGATTATGGTGTTGTGCTTCAAGAGTATCCAGTACGAAAACTTATGAAACTTGGTCCCTAGAGGAAGAGAGAAGGTCATAGCCTTCTGTAGGCTGGCGCCTACATACTAGTACACATATCGGCCAGTACAAGAGCTAGGGGGTTGGAGCTCCCTTCCGGTAGCAGTTGGAAAACGAGTCAAGGTTGGAGCCTTTAGTAGACCAGCACCTATGTACTAGTAAACATATCGGCTAGTACAAGAGCCAGGGGGTTGTAGCTCCCTTCCAGTAGTAGCTGGAGAACGAGAGAAGTTTGTAGCCTTCTACAGGTGGGTGCCTGCATACTGCTATGAGTCTGGGCCAGTACAAGATTGTAAATAGGTTTTTCTTATATTAAAGGAAGATGGCAGCAGATGGTTTTTGTCCCGCATTGGGTTTCCACCTTATATCATGGTGTTCATGTGTGTTTCTTATGTGTGATGATTTATTCTATTTTACTACACTTGTGTACTACTTATATGGTTAATGAAGTTTTGATGCACTAATTCAAGATCAACATATAATGGATTAACTAAATCATAAGTTTACTGGATATAGGCTAGTTGCATTAAACACAGTTATGTGTACATGCGGATTCCCTTAACTGAAGTAGCGTATATGAATTTGATTATGGAAATGAAAAAGTTAGTGATTTGCTAATACTGATTCACCCCCCCCCCTCAGTATTATTTCCAACACCCGCCAAAGCTGCAAGCAAAGAACAGTGCCGTGAAGCCGAAAAAGGACATAGGAAAATGGTGTGAGTTCCATAAGAGCTCCACTCACAACACAAGTGAGTGTCGGGCCAAGCAGTCACTGGTGGCTGAGCTAAAGGTTTCAGAATTAGATGCATGTTCTGACTCTGAATCAGAACCCGACAAGGGGAATGACAAAGGGAAGAAGATTATCGATGTGGAGCCCAATGCTGTCGTTTCCACCATGAAGATCCAGAAGGAGGAACCTGAAGATCCAGAGGAGGAGGAGTGTCTCTTCCACTCTCAAATGTGGGTAAACGGATCCTCGCTACAGTTCATTATCGATAGTGGGATCCAAAAGAACCTCATTTCGGTAGAGGTCATGAAGTGGATGGGCTTACTGACCACAGCACATCCACAACCATACACCATGGGGTGGCTTCACCAAGGATGGGATCTTCGCATGAGCCAGTAGTGTCGCCTTCCATACAACATCAAGCCCTTCACGGATGAGGTATTGTGGGACATTTCTCCCCTTGAAGTTTTTGATGTACTATTAGGACAACCATACTTATGGAAGTGACATGTTGTGTATGAATCAAGGCTCCATGTTGTTATTATTACTTTGGGAAATAAGTTGTACAAGATACATGAGGTAGCACTGTCTGTCGCCATCTCTTTGGTTATTGCAAAACAATGCAGTAAGCTCATTTCTAAAACTGGGAAATTTGTTTTCCTGATGATACGCCCTCAAGGAAAGAAGAAGACAGTGGCCACGACCTCCAGACAGGGCCCCTCCGCACGACAACTACAGATGGACAAGGTCGTGGAAGAGTACGAGGACATCTTCACCACCCCCACAAGGGTTCCTTTGCACTGGCAGGTTAAGCACTCCATCGATCTAACCCCAAGTGTGCCACTACCCAATGGACCAATCTATCGGCACTACGTTCTAGAGAACAATGAAATCAAGAGATAGATTTAGGAGCTGTTGCAGAAAGGTCACATCTGTTCAAGTTCATCGCCCTATGGAAGACCGATCATGTTGGTACAAAATAAGGATGGGACTTAGAGACTTTGTATTGACTATCGGGCACTGAACAAGATCATTGTCCGTAATAGGTACTCGATCCTATGGATTGATGACCTTCTAGACCAAATGAAGGGGGCAAAATATTTCAACAAGATCGATTTGAAGTCAGGATATAACCAGGTACCAATCGAACCCTCTGATGTGTGGAAGACTATCTTCAAAGCCAAGGAGGGCCTTTTCGAATGGTTGGTTATGCCTTTTGGATTAACGAATGCTCCTGCAACCTTCATGAGGCTAATGGATGACATCTTGTGGCCATTCACCAACTCATTTGTAGCGGTATACTTGGATGACATCCTGATCTTCAGCCAGCGCTAGGAAGAGCACCTCCACCACATCCGACAGGTTCTCCAGACACTATGGCAACACAAGTTATGTGCCAATTTTGAGAAATGCACTTTTGGGATGACCCAGGTTCAGTGTCTGGGATCCATTATTAATGAACAGGGGGTGCATGTGGAGCTAGCCAAGATCGAAGTCATTCGGGATTGGCCCTCTCCAACCACTCTAACAGAGCTCCGCAACTTTCTAGGTCTTGCAAACTTCTACCGCAGGTTCGTATTGGGATTTTCTCATATCACTTGGCCCTTGAGTTAAGTCACCAAGGGAGGAGCGAAAGCAAAATTATTTTGGTCTGAATCTCAACATAAGGCATTCACAGAGTTGAAAGATCGTCTCTGTTCGGCACCAGTGTTCGCATTTCCAGACTTGCAACAACCATTTGAGGTTGAGATAGATGCCTCTGACTATGCTATTGGGGTAGTCCTTACTCAACACAAGCATCAAGTGGCATATCATAGTGAGACACTTTCAGACACAGTTCGGAAGTATCCCACTTATGACAAAGAGATGTATTCAATTGTGTAGGCCTACCGACAATGGAAACATTACAATTTGGGGAAGGAAACAGTCATCCACACAGACCACCGACCCCTCCTGTTCATACAGACCCAAGGGAAATTGCAGAATGATCACCATCAAAAGTGGTCCACATGCCTACAACAGTTCCATTTGAATATCAAGTATAAGAAGGACAACACCAATAATGTTGTAGATTACCTCATTCAACCACCGATCATGGCATTAACCACCATGCTCAACTCTTGTGGGCATGAGACTTCTGATTGGCCACTTCTCTACAAAAGTGACCCAGAATTCGGCCACACATACCAGACACTCTTGGAGGGTCAACATGTTCCATATTTTCATCTCCAAGATGCCTTGTTATGCCATCCGGGTCACCTTTGTGTTCCTTCAAGCGAGCGTGCCAAGATGATTTTGGAAGCACACTACAGTCGGGTTGCTAGGCATTTCGGGGTCAAGAAAATGATGGAAGTACTGCAAAAGTATTTCTATTGGCCGAATCTTAAACAGGATGTAGGGAAGTGCATCAGATCATGCACTGCCTGTGCCATTTCCAAACTGACCGTCAAGAAGCAAGGCCTTTATACCCCGCTGCCTACCCCTATTCAACCTTGGGAATCCATCTCCATGGATTACATGTAAGGCCTTCCTTCCACTAAGCATGGAAATGACTGTGTTTTTGTGGTCGTCGACAGGTTCTCGAAGATGGCCATTGTGGCAGCCTGCAAGAAGAATATCACAACAAAAGCCACTGCTAAACTCTTCTTTGAACAAGTGTGCGTACACTTTGGGATCCCATAGTCTATCATCTCAGATCAGGACAGCAGGTTCCTCAGTACATTTTGGTCTAGTCTCTGGTCGATGCATGGACACCAAACTCACTAAGTCCATAACCTTCCATCCTCAAACTGATGGCCAATAGAGGTTGTCAATAGGATGATCATACACATTCTGCGCTTGTACAACTCAAAGCATCCACGCACATGGGAAGAGAGCCTCCCCTATGTTCAACACAGCTACGACCAGGCTCTCCACAGCTCGACTGGCCACAGCCCTTTTCAGGTGGTTTTGGGATTCCAACCACTATGTCCCATTAATGTGGCCATGCCATTTGTAGCTACTCACACAGATTCAGCTCATGTCTAGTTTGAAACAGATAAGGCAAACAGCTTCACTGAGCACATCCACCATATTCACCAATAGGTCCATGACATTCTAGAGAAATCAAATGCCAAGTACAAGAAACGACATGATCAACATTGGGTGCCGGTGACAAAGTCTTGTTGCATTTGCAGAAGGAACACCTTACTGAAGCCTATCGGAAACTCAGACCACTTTGATATGGTCCTTACACCATTACCAAGGTTGTAGGAGATAATGCCTTTAAGCTGAGCATTCCCCCATTCCTTACCTTGCACCCAGTGTTCAATGTGGACCGCCTTCAGCCATACTTTCCACCATTACTAGACACATCTGACATTGCAAAACAGCTCACACCCACAGAGTTAAATCCAGATTGCATGGAACAAGATGCAACTAGTCGGATCATGGACACACAGATCAAGCACACTCGCTAGCAAAATATTCAATTGTATCGAGTTGTCAAAGCAAACCAACTCCTTCACCAAGGAAAGTGGCTTACGAGGGACCAAGTTTAGCAGAAGTTTCCTCATCTCATGGAGGAGCTCAACGCAATGGGAACCATTGCTTCCTAAGGGGGTAGGAATGATCCAGGTGGATATTGGTGGCCACCCACCAATTCCACTTGGACCCCCACCATTGTTTCTTTCAGCCTTTCAGTTTCCTTAGTTGTAGCAAAATTTACTATTTTTAGCAGTTTTTTGGGTCCTGAACTTCCAGAGCCATTTTGAGGACCTAAACAATGTTTTTTGGGAAAATTGGGAGCAACATGGGTCCATGGATCGATGTTGCTCTTTCCAAAGCTATAGTTCTCAGATAGATCTTTCTAAAGAGATATTGTACGCGTCAAATGGAGATCGTATGCCAAAGTTATGACCCCAGGAAGTTGATGTCCCAATTTACCCAAACAGGGCCCACAGTTTGGTGTTTCGTCTTCTAGGGTTAGGTTTTTGGATGTTTAGGGTTTTCACATGTTTCTCAACAATAAATAGGCCTTTGAGCCTCATTGTAACATAGTTCAGAGGCATGTAGCCGCCACATCTCTTCTAAGAGATAAGCTACCATCACCCTAGCTGGTTTTATTTCCATTGATGTTTGTAAGCATATTTCAGTATTTTACATTAATGAAATGAAGTAGTATTTCCACTACATCTTTGTGTTTATGGTTATCTCTATAATTTATTGCATTCCTATTTAAATCCAGATCATTCTCACATTCATTTAATGTGGGATGACTGGATTGGATTCGAAGCTCAGTGGGGTGGATCTCCAAAATGACAAATACATGGCCTAGTGTTCCCTGAATCAGAATGTGGATCATAGAAGCCACTAGTGTAATAACCCCTGAACCATACTGTGGTTATGGTAAAGCTAGATTGTGTGTCTCGGTAGACCTAGGAATCCTTGTTGGTGAATGTCGTGATATTTGGTAAAGACAAGAGGTGGATTTTCTCTCCGTTGGGCCTAGTGGTCCCAGGATGGGATGCACGGTAAAGCTTGGAGAATATGTCTCACTGTAGGACCTTGTGATCCCTGGAGCAGACTGTGGATTGCGGTAAATCTTGAGAGACTAGGAGGCACTCAAATTCCTCATGATGTAGACAGAGAACTCTGGTGGAGTCCATATTTGTTGGTGTTTTCTTTGGTGTGTTCTATGAGTCCCACATTCATGCTTGGAATATGGAACGAGGATGATTGGCTGAAGAGACACTTGGCTCAGCCAATCTATGGTTGGGTGGAATGTGGTAGTCCCATCTCCAGTTTGTTTATTGCATTCATTATTAAGATATTGATTCCCTTGATTTCCATGTGTAAATGTACTGATGTATATGTGGATTTTATAGCTGATATGTTTATGACATTTCTATTGATATTATGTCAACTATATGTATTCTTTATGGGAGTAGCTATGTATGAATCTCAACATGTGTTTACTTGTAAATGAACGGACAATGTATCTATGTCCTAATAGATGATAACGAAGTAAAAGAAATGACGGAACAATGGTTCAATGCGATTCTCAGATAAGTATGAGAGCCATACACTTAATTTTATTGTTTATACCTGTAGGTTACATGTTGATGATATGTTTGACGAAATGCCTGCCATGGCTAGTAGGGGTCTAATTATGGTCTTGTTCAGCTTATTACTTTTGCATCATTGTTTCCATACACGTTTACTGATTCTAAGATACCACTCCATTCGGGTCAATGACCTGGGCTCTGGGCCTAAAAAAGGGGCTTAAATTATGTGGTCGCTCGCACAAAACTAGAAATTTTGATCTCTAGTCGATGGAAGGCAAGCCTATCAGAGCAAATTTTGGTTTCTGGTCGCTACCTTGCCCACAACATGAGAGAAATTGTGGCTTAAGAGATCTAGAACATTAGTGGGACCCAAGGACAGGCTTTCTGAGTGACTGACATGTCTCCTGAGCATTTTGAAGTTGATGTTGGATTACTGTGTGTGATGTTTCTATCAATTCCAGTTCCTTAGGGTCACATAGGAGGTCGAATATGATCATAGTAACCTCTCGTGTCATGTTTACCTCGATTGGCATGGTTACTTGGGTGGATGTGGGAGGAGGGTGTTACAAAGTGATATCATAACATGGTTCAATCCTCAGACTAGATGGGCGGTGTGTGTGTAGGTCGTGCATGCATGTCAATTGCATTTGTGTCTTTTACACTTTTATTCCATGTTCTCGTTACATTTGCTTGATGATTAATTATGGTTGTAGTAATGTTACCATGGAAAATTTGATGTTGATTTTTTGGAATGAATTTGTCATGAGTATATGACTAGTTGTATATGGTTATATGTCACTTACATGTTGATTTTATGTTGCCTACTTACACCCTTGTATGGTAAGCTACATTCTTGTAGGTTTGATTACATGTATTAGTCTTATAGGTTGATTACAGGAATTGATCACTTATATTTTATTACATGCATTATGTGTATGTGTAGTTGATTAGGCATTATTTATGCATGTTGTTGATTGCATGTGCTAATGTGTACAATGGAGTAATGGTTGTTGACATGCATGTGGTCATAACATGAATTTGTTGATGTGGCCTTGCATTGATGACTGGACCTAAATAGAGTGATGTTTATGTGTTGTTATATTTATTTGTGTATGTCTATATGTTGTTATGATTATGTTGTACATGTATCACGTTGATTTGGTCATCTTGCAGACAAGGTATCCTCCCCGAGCTATACGAAGGTATGACAGTTTATTGTGATTTGGTTTATCTAACATATTATGTATTGTAGGAAGAAATATCAAATGGTTAGCAATAAGGTTGACTACAATGACTCTCCCTATGAATTCGAAGAGAAGTATGGTGTTGGAAATCCTTCTAATTTGGTAGTTGCACTAAGAAGCTTAAAGGAAATGAAACGAGCATGAGAAGAACTACCTGACACATGATCTTTAGTTAGAAGTGATCATACATGCATTGAAGATGTGGAGACATTATCTTCTTTGTAGGAGGTTTGTACTTATGAGTGATGATATTAGGTCGAGGTTTTGTCTAACCAACCGAATCTGAACACTGGGCAGGCTAGATGATTGGCCATGATCAACGATTTTTATTTTGAGATCAGGTAAATCAAAGTAAAGAGAAAAAGGTGGCAGATGCTCTCAACAGATGGGTATAGGTACATCACTTGGCAATTATGATCTCCTCTTGGATAGACATATAGGATGGGATAGCACAGGCAGGTCAGCAAGATGTTAGGTATATGGAGATTGTATGGAGGTGACAGCAGGGTTATGGTACATGTATAGGTGATAGTATAGGTACAAGTGTAGGTATAGGTACAAGTATTGGTATGGGCACAGGTGTAAATACATGTACAGGAATAGGTACATGTATAGGTATAAGTGTAGGCGCACAGAGCATGGACTATTGTCTTACAATAGATGGATTGGTCAAGTTCCGAGATAGGAAATATGTACCAGATAATAGTGAGCTCAAGAAGGTGAACTTGAGGTAGTTTCATGGGAAACCATATTCAGGTCACCTAGCTTATCAGAAGACACTGACAAAAGTGAAGAGATATTATTATTTTCCAAATTTGAAGAGGGATGTGGCAGATTTTGTAGCGAGGTGTTTTGACTGTCAGCAAGTGAAAGAAAAGTGTAAACATCAAGGTCAAATGTTACAAATGATCACGATTCTAGAGTGGAAATGGGAGGTTATTCCATGGATTTCATCACGGGGTTGCCTAAGACAGTGAAACAACATGATTCCATCATGGTCATTGTGGACAGGTTAACAAATGTTGCACACTTCATTACAATGAAGTCTACATTCTCATCTAGCGATGTGCACAGGTATTCATCAAAGATGTGGTTAGACTGCATGGTGTTCCAAAAACGATTATGTCAGACATGGATGTGAATTTCACTTCCAAGTTTTTGACAGACTTGTTTGCAGGTTTGGGCACAAATTTGGCCTTCAACGCAACTTATCATTCGTAGAAAGATGGACAGGCAAAGCTAGTCAACAAGATATTGGAGGAGATGTTGAGGATGTATGTGATGCATCAACAATGGAAGTGGGAAGAGTATCTCCCCTTGGTAGATTTCGCACACAACAACGGTTATTAGGAGACATTGAGGATGAGTCCTTTTGAGGGATTATATGGGTAGAATTCCAATACTCCCATCAGTTGGAGTGATTGGGTTAGCAGGGTATTGATTGGACTAGATATGTTGGCAGACATGGAACAAGAAATGCAAGTGATTAAGAAGAATCTAAAGGCATCACAAGATAGACAAAAGAGTTATGCAGATCAGCACAGGGTGTTCAAGAAGTTTCAAGTTGCGGAGCATGTTTATTTGCGCATCAAGCCCAAGAAAATCTCTTTGAGGATTAGTTCATGTGCCAAGTTAGCACCACAGTATTAGGGGCCTTTCAATATCCTTGAGAGGATCAGGCCAGTAGCCTATCGACTTGCACTACCTCCGATAGTGAAATTCTATGTTGTTTTCCACGTATATTTTCTTAAGAAGTATGTTAAGGATGTTGATCATGTGATTGATTGGTTTGTATTGCAGGCGGAACCAGATGGAGAATTCCAACTAGAGCCTTAGTGTATATTGCAAAAAAAGGTGCTCATGCTCCAGAACCGAGAAATCGAGCAAGTTAGGTGAAATGGAAGAACTTTGGGCCCGATGAAGGTACATGGGAGATGGTGGATCAGATGCAAGCTATGTATCCTTCCTTGTTTTGTGGTTGATGCAAAGGAGATTCGATATGGTGTTTTGGTATATGCTTTGATATGATGTTTTGGGTATATGCTTTCATATAGTGTTTTGGGTATATTATTTGGTATGGTGTTTTGATCTATGCTTTGATATGGTGTTTTGCTATATGCTTTGATATGGTGTTTTGGTATATGATTTGATATGATGTTCTGGTATATGTTTTGGTAGATGTTTTGGTATATATTTTGGTGATATTGTTATATGTACATATGTATAGATGGAAATACTGCCATGAGCTATGTTATAAAGCTCCCATAAGCAATATGGGTGTCATGTCATTATGATTATGTTGCCATGTTACTATGCTATCATGTGGTTATCTTATCACGATGCTATGATGTCATGTGGGTTGGTACTCAGCAATATTATCATTTTAAATATCATAATGACTTATGTTATAAAGCTCCAGTATGTGGTATGTCATCATGATGGTTTTATTTTGAGAAGGTCCTTCATTGTAAATACTACAATGAGCTATGTTATAAAGCTCCATGAATAGTATGTCTTCTTTCAGCGGGTTTCTAACGTATATGTGTGATTTAACACCGAGGACGGTGTCCCCCAAGGGGGAGGGTTCTGTAAAAACCCCGGTGAAAATTCCATGTAATAAAAGTTCAAAACAATAACCATGGTTGATGAGACATTTATTCCAAGTTGAATGTTGGGCAAGACATCCTAGGGGGTGTTCATTTGTTTTTTATGGCTAAGGAAATATTCAAAGGAAATAGCTAAGGATTTGAAAAGGAAAAATGGCATTTTTGGCACAATTATTTATGAAAAAGGGAAATTTGGAGAAAATGGAGGTTAAAGGTCATAGGTTGCATGTGAGGAGGAAATTGAAGGAAAATAATGGAAAATGAAGAAAATAGAAGCCTCATTCATAAAAATGCTTTTAAGGATCAGTTGATAGCCTTTTGTCAGTTCAGTATTGGAGCTCTCACGTTATTCCCTCTCTCTCTCATACTCTTTGACACTTAGAGCTTTCTTAGATTACTTTGGCATTAGAGCAAGAAAGGGAAAGAAGGAAAGAGGAAGCAAAGATGAAGAAGGGAAAGTCAGGATCAAGGAGCTACATTATGTGGCATTGTAGGTGTCGACTTCCATGTGTATTTTCCTTTCTAGATTTTGCATTCATGGGATTGCATGTGGTTATTTACTATCATGGCATGGGTTTTTCCAGGTGTGAAATTGTTCTTCATCCTAGCCTTGCCATTTCCTCATAGCTTTGATGAGATGGGTTCTCACATTCGGCTAATGTGGGATGGTGAGATTGGGTTCGAAGTTGAGTAGGGTGGATCTCCAAACTGACAAACACATGGCCTAGTGGTCCCTGAACCAGGCTGTGGATCATGGAAGCCACTAGACTAGTAACCCCTAAACTGGAATGTGGGTTACAGTAAAGCTAGATTATGTGCCTTGTTGGTCCTAGGAATGCTCGTCGTTGAATGGCGATATATACAGTAAAGACAATAGGTATATTTTCTCTCCATTGGGCCTAGTGGTGCTGGAATGGGATGCACGGTAAAGCTTAGAGAGTACATCTCGGTGTAGTGCCTAGTGATCCTTGGAGCGGGATGTGGATCACAATAAATCCTCATAGACTAGGAGGCACTCAATTCCTCACAGTGTATGCGGAGAACTCTGGTGGAATCCATGCTTGTTGGTGTTTTTTTGGTGTCTTCTATGAGTCCCACATTCATGCTTGGAATATGGCACGGGGGTGATTGGCTAAAGAGAGACTTGGCTCAGCTAATCTATGGTTGGGTGGAACGTGGTAGCCCCATCTCCAGTTGGTTTATTACATTCATTAATGAGATATTCATCTCCTTGATTTCCATGTGAAAATGTACTGATTTATATGTGGATTTTATGGCTAATATGTTTATGATATTTTTGTTCCTATTATGCTGGTTATATGTATGTTTTATGAAAACAACTATGTATGGATCTCATTATGCTTTTACTTTTAAATGAATGGATAATGTATCTATGGCCTAATTGATAATAATGCAGTAAACGACATGAGGGAACAATGGTTCATAGAAATTATCAGATAAGTATGAGATCCCTATAGTTAATTTTGTTGTTTGTACCTGTAGGTTACATGTTGATGACATGTTTGACGAAATGTCTGTCATGGCTAGTAGGGGTCTGGTTATGGTCTTGTTCATATTATCTCTTTTACATCATTGTTTCCTTGTACTTTTATTGATTCTAAGCTATCACTCCATTTTGGGCAGTTACTTGGGCTCTAGGCCTAAAAAAGGGGCTTAAATCCCAAGGTCGATTACACAAAACTAGCAACTTTAGGTTTCTGGTAGCTACCATGCCCATAGCATGAGAGCGACTGTAGCCTAAGAGATCCAGAACATTATTGGGACCCACTGACAAACTGTCTGAGTGGCTGACATGTCTCCTGAGGATTCTGAAGCTGACGCTAAATGACTTTGTGTGATGTTTTTATCGATTCCACTTCCTTAAGGTCACATAGGAGGTCGAATATGATCATAGTAGCCTCTCGTCTCATGTTTACCCTGGTTGGCATGGTTACTTGGGTGGATGTGGCAGGAGGGTGTTACAATTACAAATTATTTATTACTACACACAATTAGATAGTGTTGATCAATTTGGCATGGTTCTTAACATGACAACGCTAGAGTCTTACATAGGTAGGGATTAATAATTTGAAAATTCTGAGAGATTTTTCTTGGGTTTCTATTCGCCAAAAATTTCAACCATTGACCATCTATGGACCAATAATGTGAAAATTGTGAGAGATTTTTCTTAGGTTTCTTTTGGCCTAAGAATTCAACCGTTGACCATCTCTAAACTTGTAGATGTTTTGAAAAAAAGATGAAGAAACAATATTTACTAATGCTTCTTTGGCTTTTCTATAAATTATCATACTATGTCTAATAACTTTAAGAATAATGTAGAAAGTAGGAATTCAAGAAAAGTGGAGAATAGCAACTTTCTAATTATGTGAAAATTTTATTGTAAAATTGAAGATTCCACTAAATGATAAAATTAGAGGGACTAGTCAAAATCAAGAGTAAAATATAGATGAAATAAGAATGTCTCCATTATTTGACTTGTATATAAATTAGCTAGAAAATTGAATCATAAAGAATAAAGGAAGTGTACATATAAGAAGTTATGCTTTGTTTTTTAAATTGTTAATTTATGTGGATGATGTTGTGTTATTCACAAATCATAAAGATACTTGTGAAAAAATACAATCATTTCATATAGTAGTGTCATTTTATTCCTAGGTAATATCATTGTTCTTATTAAAACTATTTTGTAGAGAAATACATAACCATGAGCATGAATGTTCCCTATTCTATACATAAAGAATGAAGGAAAACAAAATAGTAAGAACAATTATATATAGTTGTTGTTTGAGCTATAGGGTTAGTTAAAGAATCGTATAAGAAGGTTGTCGATTCTAAAAATAGTAAATGAATAAAAAAAATATTAATAACAACAATTTTATATAGTTGTTGTATAACTTATAGATTTAGCTAAAGAATCATAAAATAAGGTTAAAAACATTAACAAAATATATTTAGTAAAACAAATATGTATTAAAATACGTACTGATTACTCTAAGTTTAAAAAGACAAACATTAATTTATTATATGTATCATCAAATTTAATCATAAAATTATAAATAAATACAAATAAAATTTATTTACTCAAATACAAGTTAAATAAAGGTTATCTATCTCACATAGAATGTTAGAAAACCTATAAGTAAATCTCAATTAATAATACATTTAAAGAACAATTTGTATAAATAAAAATATATACTTATAAACCAAAAAAATTATATACATCAAAATATATACTTTACAAACCAAAAAAATTGAGAACAAAGTACATGTAATAAGACATGATATTATTCACGTAAAAATAAAATGTAATTGTTTTTTCAACTATAGAGTTAGTGAATAATCCTAAAACAAAGTTATCTATTTATAAATAGTAAATGAGAAAAGAAAGTAACAATAACAATTTTATATAGGGTTAGTGAAATAATCATAAAAAAAAGTTATCTATTTATAAATAGTAAATGAAAAAAAAAGGGTAACAACAACAATTTTATATAGTTATAGTACGGGTTAGAATGTCATTAAAGAATCATAAAAGAATATTTAAAAGATTAACAAAATGTGTAAATAATAAAACAATTCTTTATTGAAATACAAACTAATTACTTTAAGTTTAAAAAGACAAAAAATAGTTTACTATATATTATGAAATTTAATCATAAAAATATAAATAGATACAAATAAAAATTATGTAGTCAAATAAAAGTTGAAAGTTATCTGTCTCACGTAAAATGTTAAAAAACCTATAAATAAATCTCAACTAATAATGCATATAAAGGGAATTTTATATACATAAAAATATATACTTTAGAAACCAAGAAAATGGAGAAAAGGGTACTATTGATTTAGTTAAAAAATCCTGGAAGAAGATTATCTATTTTATAAATAGTAAATAAAAAGTAATAACAAGAACAATTTTATATAGTTTTTTTATGGGTTATAGAGTTAGTTAAAGAATTATAGAAGAAGATTGAAAACATTAACAAAATGTGTTTAGTAAAACAATTATCTATTAAAATACTAACTAATTACTTTAAAAAGAAACATTAATTTATTATACAGTTTATCAAAATTAATCATAAAAATATAAACAAATACAAATAAAAATTATTTACTCAAATAAAATTTAAACAAAGGTTATGTGAGAGACAAATATTATTTTTCTCACATATAATGTTAGAAAACCTAAATAGATATCAACTAATAATACATAAAATTTGTGTACATAAAAATATATACTTTACAAACCAAGAAAAATGAGAACAAAGTACATGTAAAGAAACATGACGCTATTCACTATAAATAAAATAAAATAAGAATACTCAATGTAAATATAAACATTTTTTTTTCAATTCCATATAAATTTATTCTGTATAAAGCATATAATTTTTGTTCAACTCCATAATCTTATTTGTGAACATAGACTCATTGGATATCCTAATGCATTTTACAACAAAGCAAGATGGATTAAAATGTCTATGAGTTGTTATGTTTTTGTGTTTAGATATAATTTGTATGTGCTAAAAAAGACAATGCAGAAAATAAATATATCCTCCCCTTACATGTACCTTCTCAAACAAAAGAGCATTCCTCGTTAACCTTACATGAATCTCCTTCCATTTGTCTAGTGGAAGAGTCAAGTTTGCTACCTCTGAGCTTGCTACTTATTCTACCATCAAAGATATGCCCCATAACTATCCTCTATAACAAAAACCAAGATTCTGAGAAATTAACCTATAAGTTAAGAGCTGAGAGCTGAACTTACCTTATTATTACCTTCTCTGGAGAGATCATCCAGTTGGTAATAAAAACAGCTAAGAATTGTAAGAGAGGTCAATTGTGTTCTCAACTCTTCAGATTTATCATTTTCCAGCAGGTTCGTGGTCGAAATATTTTGAAGCACCTCGAGCTTCTTTGTGAAAATATGTAGTGCCCTTCCTAAATTAAGCTCCACACTCAATGTAGTGTACAGTTATAATCATCTACCTTGACCAGCGGTGGGTAGTACAATTTTCAATGAAGTTGGAAAGAAATTTCCAGTAGCTAAATGGGAGGAAAGTTGAATATTTCCTATTCAGTTGTTGAGAACATGAAAGAGAAATTCAAGAGAGTAAAAACTCTATGTAGTTCAGATTAACTAGAGAAATTTTCAACTTGCTCATCCCCATGCGTTGTTTCACTATAAAAAATTTCAAGAAGGGACATATTTTGTTACAAGATGCTTGATGTTAGTAATCATGTGAGGGTTATAGTCCATCCAAGATACTACTTGCAAGTAATGTTCATTTTGATTCTTGTAGAAACTGCTGAACCTACTCAACGAGATCATTTTGCAAACAATATCAAATTAATATAATGTGGAAAAGACCATATCAAAGTTAGAGATAATTCACATGTTGTAAAAGAAACCGAAATAATGAAGAAAGCAAGAAAGCACAATTGAATAGCAAAGACACGAAATTGAATCACAAAACTGAATTGATTGGAACTTTTATTTAACAATGATTCTCCGCATTTCATTTCATGGGCATTTGATAGTTTTATATCACCAACTATCGTTACATAACTAATTATTCGGTATACAACTGTCTATTTACATTTTACCTAAAGTTACTAATTCGTTGTCAAACTAACAAACTCCACCTTGACAACAATTTTCCCATTCATCATCTTTCCTGCAAGCCAAGAGAAGCTAAACACCACCGCAGCTTCTCTACTGTAACTGGCTTTGTGAATATGTCTACACAATTTTCTCGTGTATGGACCTTTTTAAGAGCTACTTTTCCGCCATCGATCACATGTCTCAAAAAATGATACCTTACATCAATGTGCTTGGTTCTACTGTGATAGGCAAGGTTTGTAGCCAAGTGAATAGCACTTTGACTGTCACAAAGTACATTCACTTTCTCCTGCGTTCTTCCAATTTCATCGAGTAGACCCTTTAACTAGATTGCTTCTTTACTAGCATCTGAAGCAGCAATATATTTGGCTTCGATAGTGGACAATGCAACTGTTTCTTGAAGCTTTGACATCCAACTAATTGCTCCACCTGCAAGAGTAAAGACATAACCTGTAGTAGATCTTATTTCGTCCAAATCACCTGCATAGTCAGCATCTACATATCCGCATACTAATCCTTCACTACCGTTAAAGACAATGCAATGGTCACTTGTGCCTCTTAGATATCAAAGCACCCATTTCACTGCTTGCCAATGTTCTTTACCTAGATTTGCCATGAACCTGCTGACAACTCCAACTGCATGTGAAATGTCAGGTCTTGTAGATACCATCGCATACATTAAGTTGCCTACAGCGTTTGCATATGGTACATGAGACATATACTACTTTTCTTCATCAGCTCTAGGACTCAAAACCGAAGAAAGCTTAAAATGGGAAGCTAAAGGAACATTAACAGGTTTCACATTATTCATAGAGAACTTTTCAAGTACCTTCTACACATACTTCTGCTGTGACAACCAAAGCTTACCATTTTTCCTGTCTCTGTGTATCTCCATGCCCAAGATATGTTTTGTTGCTCCAAGATCCTTCATATCAAACGTCCTAGAGAGTTGAGCCTTTAACCTGTTGATATCTTCCATGCTTTTGCTTGCAATAAGCATATCGTCAACATACAAAGCTAAGATAATGAATATGCCATTGAAACTTTTGAAGTACACACAATGATCATACTCACTTCTTATAAAGTTCTGGCTCACCATGAAGGAATCAAACTTCTTGTACCATTGTCTGGGAGACTGCCTCAGACCATACAATGATTTCCTGAGCTTGCAAACTAATCTTCTGCTGCGACCTCGTACAAAACCTTCTGGTTGTTCCATATATATCTCTTCGTTCAAATCACCATGTAGAAAAGTTGTTTTAACATCTAACTGTTCTAACTCAAGATTAAGCAACGCAGTTAGTGCCAACACAGTACGTATAGAAAAAAGTTTTACAACTGGAGAAAAAATCTCATGAAAGTCTATACCTTCAACCTGAGAATACCCTTTCGCTCATGGAAAATTTTAGGGGCTAATGTTCGCCCAGTGGGCTAATTTTCCATGATTTTTCCACAAAAAAGATTCGCCAATTTCCAATTTTATAAAAGACGATTCGCCCAAATTTTAGAATATAAAATTTTTTTACCTTAAAAATCGCCAACATTATATAGAGACTATATATAAAATAATTATAAATTTGAATAATTTTACAAATATATCAATAAACATTTATAATTTGCATATTAGGGATTAGTGAGATTCGCCAATGTTTTAAACTTCAAAAAAAAATTCCATCCTTAAAATTTTCCTTGCAAGTTTCGCTACCAGTCGCGCCTTATACCTTTCAATACTACCATCAACTTTCCGTTTCAGCTTGAAGACCCATTTACATCCAACAACACTTCTCCCTTCAGGAAGCTCTACAAGATCCCAGGTATTGTTCTTGGCTAAGGAGTCCATTTCTTCTTCCACAACCATTTTCCATTTCTTGCTATCTGTATCATCTTCTGCTTCCTGATAACAAGAAGGTTCCCCATCTTCAGTAATCAAAGCAAAAGATGAAGCAGAATCTTCATACCTTTTGGGAGTTTTCCTTTCCCTTGTAGACCTTCTCAGAGCGACTGGTTGCTGAACTGGTTCAGAAACTTGCACTGGTTCAGAAGCTTCAACGACTTCTTTTGTGTCTTCAACACCTTTTTCTCTAGAAGTCTCTCCTTCCTTTCGACTGTCACCAAAAGGTCTAGCCTCCTACTGAACTCGTTGACTCGGCGATACCTGTTCCTGTTCAATTCTTTCAACATTTGATTTTAACAAAGAGGATTCATCAAATGTTACATCTCTACTAATGACTATCTTCCCCAATGTAGGATCCCACAACCTATATCCTTTCACTGCATAGTCGTACCCAACAAAGATATAACATTTTGACTTTGGAACTAATTTTGAACGCTGATTTTTCGGAATAAGAGAATAAGCATCACAGCCAAATATCCTCAAATGAGAATAGTCACAAGACTGACCTATCCAAACTTCTTCAGGAATTTCACAATCAATTGCTACTGAAGGTGATCTGTTAACTAAATAACAAGCAGTAGATACTGCTTCGGCCCACAACTCCTTTTGCAAGTTAGCATTGCTGATCATGCTTTTGGCTCTTTCCATAAGAGTCTGATTCCTACGCTCAGCAACACCATTTTGCTGAGGAGTATAAACAGCAGTTTTGTGTCTAACAATGCCCTCATCCTTACAGTATTGTTCAAATTCAACAGAAGTGAACTCACCACCATTGTCAGTTCTTAGACATTTAATAGATTTGCTTTTTTTTTCTCTACCATTACTTTAAATTGTTTAAAGACATTTAATACATCAGCTTTCCTTTTTAGCATATAGACCCAAACTCTACGGGAGTAATCATCAATGAACGTTAAAAAAGACAATGCACCTCCATATGACACAACAGGGGAAGGCCCCCACAGATCAGAATGAATGTAGTCTAAAACATCTTTACTATTATGATTTCCAACTTTAAATCTCTGTTTACACTGTTTTCCATACACACAATGTTTACAGAAATCTAAATTCAAGGATTTCAGACCTGGAAGAGATTTACGTTTCATCAGTATATGAAGACCTTTCTCGCTCATATGACCCAAACGCTGATGCCACAGACGAGTACCTGTGTCTTCCTTTTCTGACGCAACCGCTGCTTCACTGACCTGAGTACTTCCTTTTAACCTGTAAAGATTTCCGACATTTTCTGCCTTCATAACCATAAGGGCTCCTTTAAAGACTTTCAAGACACCATCCTGACCTGTAAACTTATAACCATCTGAATCCAACACTCCCAAAGAGATTAATTTTTTCTTCAAATCAGGTACATGTCTAACACTAGTTAATGTCCTAACTGTGTTATCATACATCTTAATCCTGATATCTCCCATCCCAACAGTCTGACATGACACATTGTTATCCATAAACATAGAACTACCGTTTACATTTTCATATGAGGTACACCAATTTCTATGTGGGCACATGTGATGCGAAGCACTAGAGTCTAACAGCCAGCTATCAAAACTCTGAGAGACATTACATTCAGGTGAAGTTTCATCTATCATACATAATTCTTCAGCAGATAAAACTTCGTCTATCATACCTGAATCGACCTGATTCGCTTCGTTCTTCGGGTTTTCGGATTCCTTCCGTTTCCAACAGTCCTTCTTCAAGTGTCCAACTTTACCGCAGTTCCAACATTTTGCCTTACACTTCTTGCCCTTCGATTTCGACCTAGAAGACCCCCTTGGTTTTTCTCCTCTTTCCTTTGAGCGTCCTCTAGCGACCATGGCTTCTGATGCAGCTGTTTCAGTGCTGGATTTCCTTCATACTTCTTCAGATAGAAGAGCTCCCACGACTGATTCAAACTTCAAAGAATCAGTAGAGCTGAAGCTGATTGAAGTTACGAAGTTATCCCGTGATTCAGGCAGAGAACACAATAGGGTTATGGTTTTATCTTCTTCCTGTATTTTGACTTCCATATCTGTTAATTGACAAATTAGTGTATTAAAAACATTCAAATGTTCTGCAACGCTTGAACCTTCTTTCATTCGAAGACTGTATAACTGTCGTTTCAGATAAATTCTGTTGGTTAATGATTTTGTCATATAGAGGTTTTCAAGTTTTTCCCACAACCATGACGCCGTAGTCTCTTCAACAATGTTGAAGAGAACTTCATCCGCTAGACATAACCGGATGGTACTGAGAGCTCGGGCATCCAAGTCCTCCCAGTCTGAGGTAGTCATGGTTGTAGGTTTCTTAGTTACCCCATCCAATGCCTTGTGCAACCCTTGTTGCACAAGAAAATCCTTAACCTTCAGTTTCCAAAGAGAAAAATTGCTCTTTCCGGTGAATTTCTCCACCTCGAATTTTGCATTCGACATCTTGGCCATTTTTCCTCCTTCCTAGGGTTTCAGTCTTTCTAGGAATTATATATATAATTTTGTTAAAAAAATAATTCCCCAATTCAACAGTTTTTAAAAAATTTCAAATCCTTTGTTTCCTTTCACCCTTTGTTTTTCACAAATTTCTGGAAAAGAAAAATAATTCTTGGATTTCTTTGAGTTGCTTTCCTCCAAATTCAAATTTCTGAGAAAAATTCTCAAAATAAAAAAATTACCCGGTTCCACACGCCAGGCCTCTGGCAGCAAGCAGGCTCCTCCACCGAAGCAGTGTTGCTCTTCTCACAGGGACATCCTTTGCTCCTTCACACGCAGGTGGCCAGCACGCTGAGAATGGGCTTATTTACAGCCACGTCACAGGTCCAGCACAGAAATGCCTATGCCGTTGCACTCTCCTCCTCTCCTTCACGCAGGACACGCAGCTTCAAGTCACCTCTGGACATTCAGCACGCAGATTCTACACAGCCTCAGTCTTTCACGCAGAGATGGCCTCTGATAGCAACACGCAGCCTCAGTCTTTCACGCAGAGATGGCCTCTTGGACAACAATACGCAGCCTCAGTCTTTTACGCAGAGATGGCTCTGATAGCAACACGCAGCCTCAGTCTTTCTCGCAGAGATGGGCTCGCACAGAAAACTTCTGCTTTTGTCAACGCAGAGAGCAGATTTGCTGGTCTTTCAACGCTCACAGCAATGCCTTCAACGCACAACCGTCCTTCAACGTAGAGCCACTTTCTTTCTCAGCCGTCAACGCACAGCCTTCAACGCACATTCACGCAGACAACATTTCTCAGCGCAGGTTCCTTCACGCCCATTCACGCAGACAGTATCACGCCTTCACGCCCAGGCTCACCGCCCTCAGAGCTCTGATACCAATTGTTGTAAAAGAAACCGAAATAATGAAGAAAGCAAGAAAGCACAACTGAATAGCCAAGACACGAAATTGAATCACAAAACTGAATTGATTGGAACTTTTATTTAACAATGATTCTCCACATTTCATTTCATGGGCATTTGATAGTTTTATATCACCAACTATTGTTACATAACTAATTATTCAGTATACAACTGTCTATTTACATTTTACCTAAAGTTACTAATTCGTTGTCAAACTAACATCACAAAAATAGCATGAAATTAACTTAGTGGAAACAGTTTAAATTCATATAGACATGGTATTGACCAATTTTCCCATCCTCTGCATTGGAAACAAATAAAACTTTTCTTCCATACATCTTTCTAAGGATCATATAACCTTATAACATTTCAATGGTATATATATCGTGAAAGAAAATATCTCTCTTTGGAGCGAGGTATTTGTTTCATGAAGATTTGATTTTCCAAGGAGTATCAAAAGAAGACATGGAATAGAAAGTATTAGAGGAAGATAGAGAACAAAAAGAATATGAAAGGATTCTTGAAACCTTGAATAACCCTCATGTGCTATGGGAGAAGAAACCACGAAAATAAATTCACTAGAAAATATTTTAAGCGTTTTTTAATGAATCTATACGGTTTAAGAATCTTTTATTATTCCTTAACTAAAAAAATAGGCATAATTTATTGTGTACACCATTCAACAAACGATGTTCTAGCTGTACAACAGCACGAGAGCCAAGCATGATACCCGTGAAAACTGGTGAGGTTGCACGGTGAGCAAACCAATAAGACACAAATTTTTAGTCAATGAAATCCTAACCAATTATTTTTTTTAATTAAAATAAAAAATATTTTAATTATTTATAAATTCAAACTTGAGAACTTGTTGTACTAGTTAATGTCAAAATAATAATGGTCAACCAGCAAATCAATTAGTAAAATGACGAAATATAACAAGATGGTTGATTCATCTAATTTCATCCTATGTAATTTAAGATGAAGTGGGAATTGATTTCGATAACGCTTTGAATATAAATAACATAATTTCATGTTATCTAATTTATGATTAAAAATTTCACATCGATTAAAAATTTCACATCAACTAAAAAAATAAAAAATCAAGGTATTTTGCATTTAGTTTCTTCAACGTACGGCCTTGCCGAGTGACCTTAACTTAGAGGGGTTTAACTTCTAGCTTCACAACCTTTTAAATGACGATCAACTCTCGCTCATTCATGGTCTTGCAGATAAGGAAGGTTTGAAGGGAGGATGTGGTTTCAGGCCAGGATAACTCTTTGCTTTACACCCAAAGGCTTTGAAGAGAGGACTATTTTCTTCATACCGAGAGGCCTTGAAGAGAGGACGTGCTTGTAGGCAGGATTAAGTCTAACCACGCCACTTCAGGGTCCATAGCCTAATTATATATTCGGATTAACACAGTTAAAATTTGAATTTGTGGGTAGGTATCTTTGATTTTTGTGAACTCAAATTGTTGACTTGTAAAGTTAAGTCTTGATTTATACTCATGGGTATTGATTTTGATTTAATGGTCATGTATTGATTTGATTTTATGGTAAGTATGGAGTTTTCTCGATGTTTGTTGAATATCCAAATTTACAAAGCTTATAAGCTCATTACTTTTCAATAACCCAAATATACAATTTCAAACTCACTAAGATTAAGGATAACCTTGGATGAGGAGGCTTTGAAGAGAAAACGTAGTTGCAAGTATGACTGACATGGCACTTGCAACCATGACAAGAGAGTGGTTTCAGAACCTTCTTCGATTGTCTGATATACACTTATCTTGCAGTTCTCTCAACTCTATTTTTAAGTGAGCTGCCTCCACCTCATATCATCTATCTTCATGTTACTTAAAAAGATTATATATTTTTAAGGATTTGGTAGTAATGGTTATCATAAATTTTTCATTTATTAAATTGCATTTTTGAATATATAAACATTTAATTTCTTTTAGAATTAATCCTTAATAAAAAAGTCAAAATATAAAATAATGATACTTGAAATATTATAACAATGAGAATTTATTTTTTCAATATAGCTTTCAATTTTTTCTTTTCAATTACTTGTTACACATTCTAATATTTTACTTTAGTTGAAATATTTCTTTTAATATAAAATTTAAAGTATATATATATATATATATATATATATATATATATATATATATATATATATATACTTTAAATTAAGATATTATAAGGAGGTCAGCAACCCCACCCTAGAAGATCAAAAGTATCTCTCTATTTTATCTAGCTCAAAGAAGAAAATTAATATATCCATCTCTTGAGAATACGAACATCTACCATGAAAATCACTTCCTCTGAGAGTGCCCTACATACAACCACATTAGATCTCAGTTTCAAAATCTTTGTTGCAATACTGACCTTCCCGTTGTCAAAATTACAGTGAGCTCGTGAGACTTCTCTCCAAACTTTTTGAGCATAAGATTAAAATCTTAAATCAAACTAAATAATTCGTTTCTTTAGGTCAGATAGACCAAAATTTGTTCTCAGTGGAAGTTAACCTCCATCATCATCGTAAATCAACCTAAATAATTCATTTTTTTAGGTCCGATAAACCAAAATTTGGTCTCAGTGGACGTTAACCTCCATCATCATCATAATCATATATTAAAATAGTTTATATAAATTTCCAATTAAAATATGGAAATTATTTAAATATATATATATATATATATATATATATATATATATATATATATATATTAGTTTTTTTATTTTGATTCTAAATAATATTTTATTTTAATTTAAATAATATTTTATTTTATTTAAAAAAAACACATATCAATTTTATACAAAATTATAATATTGATGGAATTACGCATAGTCCTCATACTAAAATGTAATTATACTCAATAAATTTATCACATTCTATGCAATACGTATTTTTGTTATAAAGATATGAAAAGTTTATAAATAATTTCATCCCATATTTAAGTCTATCAATCCATAAGTTTAGTAGTTGTCTTTAGTGCTACTTTTTGGATTTGCTGGTGCCAGAATCCAGCGCCTTGAAAAACCTTTAGGGCACTTTGATTGTGCAGGGGTTACCCATCAAACTTGTGATTTCAAGAAATTCGCAAGAAAAATTAAACCAAAAAACCCACAAAATACCAATATTTTTTTTTGATTTATTTTAATATTTGATATACACCTATTCATAAGTTTGATATTTATAAATATTAATTGAGATTTTAGCGGTGGGTTAACGTTTTTTGGTAGGGGGAAAAAGCAGTAATTGCCAGAAATTGGAAAGCTTAAAGAGAAGTAAACTCAGATTTTCTTTTCATTCCAGAGCGATTCAAGTATTTTTGGCAAATTTATCCGAGTTCGAGTTAATCGTCCTCAATTCCACACATAGAAGCTTTCCCTTTAGATGCAGAGGCACTGGGATATTTGAGTTAATTGTCCTCCAATTTGATGCATAGAAGGTTTTCTTCCGGGTGTATAGCCACTGGGATATTTAATGTCCATTATTCATTCTTTCTTCATTATGTTAGAGGTTATTCTTTCATATATTCGTTATTTATTTTTCCTTAGTTCCTCTTTTGGTTTTTGAGATGTGATCCAAAGTCTGGATTTGATAAATTTCTACCCTTGCCTGGAGTCTCAATTGCTTACATGTGTTTGTAAAGTGTAAATTGGTATCTTTCACTATTTGTAAAGATTGTAGGTTTTTTAAAACATGTTGTACCCCGAATGGACCAAACATATCAAAGAGGCTCTTGTCCCTGGTATTCAAAGATTGAGGATTATTCATCTAGCATGAAGACATGATCTTTTTATTTGACGAGAACTCACTAATCTTAATATTGAGGAAGCAGCGGAGTTGACCTCGAATTTGAGAATTCTAATAGGTCATTACCTATCATTATGTTTCCATCTTTGATGAAGAGCAATAGATGTTATCTTTTTGATTCCTATAACTTGTCAAACATATTCCGACATGTAAAAAAACAAAATTTACATTGTATTTGTGATTTCGTGTCGACTCTTCTGCTTCAGCGTAATTAAATCCATTTTGTATTGAAAAATAATTGAATAAATTTATTTAAGACATTTTCTAAAATATATATTCATATGCTTTAACTTTTTAGTTTTTCAGATTACTTATATTGCTTGTGGGTAATTAGAGATTATTTAGGTTGAATTTCACTTACATTGAAGTAGCTAGGCTCTTTATATTTTGATATAAGCCACATATGGTAGCTCACTAGAACCAAGACTAACTTGGAAGATTCATAGGAGAGATGTTAAATAATGGAAACGAACTCTTAAAAATTAACATTTTCAACATTTTCAATTAGGTTTTCATTGAAGTCATTGACTACTTAATTAATTTCAATTTTTTATTTTGATTAAATATTAAGGGGTCTTGTAAATGTAGTGGGTCTTAAAGGATATTATATTTACACAAATAACACGGTAATGTAAGTGGGTTCAATGGACATTATTGCTGCACAAATAACACATGATTAACAAATAACACATGATTAACAAGTGGAAAGACAGTGGTTTTAAGGAACAAATGCATTCTAATAGGGGAGGTGGCCAACTATTAGAAAATGCCATAAAATTGACATATCCACTTAACTTTTACATAGTTTATTGAACATGTTATTGTATAAATTTGTTTGAAAATGTTGGTTATAATAAGCACTTGGTTTTCTTCTTTTAAATTATTTTTTCTCTTTATATATATATAGATAGAGAGAGGCCAGTGAAATGAACTCTTAAAAACTAAGATTATCAATTAGGTTTTTATTGAAGCCATTCACTAAAGCTTCATTAATCTCATTTTTTATCTTTATTAAATACTAAGAGGTCTTGTAAATGTAGCGAGTCGCAAAAGACATTCTAGTTGCACAAATAGCACGGTAAAACAAGTGGGTTCAAGAGACATTATGGTTGCATAAATAACATTGGATTAACAAATAACATATGATTAACAAGTGGAATTACAATCATTTTAAGAAACAAATACATTCTAATAGGGGAGGTATCCAACTATTAGAAAATGTCATAAATTGTCATATATGTCATTGTCACACAAGGTATTATGCCTAATTAACCACTTAATTTTTGTGTTATTTATTGAACATGTCATTGTATGGGGGAGGTAGTGAACCTCTGGAAAATATCATAAAATAGACATACATGTGATTGTCACATAAGGTATTGTATCCACTTAATTTTTATGTGGTTATTAAACATGTTATCGTATAAATTTGTTTTAAAATGTTTTTTACAATAAACACTTGGTTTTCTGTTTTAAATTATTCTATTTCATTTATATCTATATCTATATATATATATATATATATATATATATATATATATATATATATATGTATAAAAGAAAAAAAACTTTATAGAAATATTTTCAATTTGTTTTTTGCATTTATGAATGGTATTTAGTATATATTTATTGATGTTAATTAGGATATTTAATTTGGTAGGGATATTGAGTAAGACAATAACAAAGACATCTAACTCATAGATTAATTATGAGATTTCATATATAAAATTCAAAACTCATTGTTAAAGTTAGTCTATTGAATTACAATATCTCCTCTCTCCACATTACACACAAATATTTATTGTCAAGTTCATTTACAACCCATTATGATAGAAATGATTTCATGTGAGTAATGTTTACATAATCATGTGGCTTAAAAAAAACCATTCATAAAAATTATAACAAAAAATTGTATATTAATCATAAACAAGTACAAATGAAAATGAAAATGAAAATGAAAATAAAATATTTATAAAAATAAAAATTTAATATTCACTTAATATAAAAACATTGTCATATATATAAAAAATAAATACTATTATTATGTATAAAACATATTTATACATAAACAATGATATAGGTAAACAGTCACCTACAAACAATAAATAAAGGTTTACTATGAAATTTAAATACGAAAAGAAAATAAATCCCCATACATTCTTAAGAGGACTTTGTTGTACCTCTCATCCAAATTGTGTTACTTTGTTATTACAATGTCATTTAGAATGTATGAACCAATAAGGGTTTACGGTGATTCATAAATTTAAATACCAAAAAAATAAAAAATAAATCCCCGGACATTTTAAAAGGACTTTGTTGTACCTCTCATCTATTACTTTGATATTACAATGTCATTTAGAAAGTATGAACCTTTATTTGGAAAAAGTGACACCATTAACCTTTCATCTTGTGAGTTTACCTATAAAATATGATATTGCTAATACTATTCAATCATTTCATCTTGTGAGTTCACCTATAAAATATGATATTGCTAATACTATTCAATATGATATATAATTAGTCGTATATAAACAAATTAAGTGGATGCCGTTACAATGGGAAATGAATTAAAAGGTTTTCAATGAGGATTTACTCCATGATTTCATGACTTATATGATTTTTGGTTTGGTGTATAGAATATAATGATTTCCTTCGTTCCTTTTTTTTTTTCATAATATCAACGTGTTATATACATTTTTTTATTATTATTCTTAAATTTATTTTTTTAATTATTTATTAATAACATATTAAATAATTTTTTATCTTTAATTACTTCTTAAATATTAAATATTTGTTAGTGTGTATTAAAAAATATTTAAACTAATAATTATTTGTAATTTGAATGTTTATAAATTGTTTAATTTTGAAAATAGAAATATATATTCATTGATATAATGAAAAAACAATTAGCTGTGGAGAGATTTATTGTACATGTTATGAAGAAGATGTGTAATTTCATTCATATTCAACATTGAACTATTGATTAAAAAAAAAACAATAAGGAATCATGGAATAAACAACAAAAATCAATATACATATTTTATTAGTCATATTTAAAAACATAATATAACATTACTAATTTGACTTTAACCATATTATACTGAAATAAATTCATAAAATTTTATTTAAAAAATATAGTTTATTTAAAATAATATCTATTTATATTTATATTTAAATCACTAATATAATTAAATTTTTCTTCTTGCTTGCCCCTACTCGCATTGTAGCCTTCAATATACAAGCATTAACAATCCAAATAGACCTCCACTTTCCCATAAAAGATTGCATGCCCTTATAAGGAGATGCTCTCAGCCACATTCCAAGAAGAACTAAAACATATTTGATACATCTTAATTAATGAGAACACTCCCCAATTTTTTTCATAAACATCCTCCAAAACATCATAAATGCAAACCGAACTATTGAAGATTGGATGCTTCTCATGTCATAAACAAATTCCTTCTTGTTTGAAGATGAAATGCATTAATTCCATAACTGTATCTATTTCCGACCGATGACCAAACACTGCTACATAATAAACAAATGTTGAAATATTTAAATGATTCAATCACAATGAAATCAACAGTAGGTTTCCTTACAAGATATTTGTATTTACATTTGATCGTTACAATAGAATGCATGAAAAAAATCATGTCACACATATCACACTTGTAGAAGAACTCCTTCATTCAATGCCTCCACCAGAGTACTTATTTTAATACCTACATTAACATCTCCAACAAGTTTCACTTAACCAATAACACCTCTTTATTTTTATACCAATTTTTACCTTTTTATTAATTGCTCTTTTTTCGTTTCACTATTAATAAATCATTACATATCTTCCATTATTATTATATTTTCATTTACTTACTTATGATGTTCCCTCACGACATACAAAGAAGGATTCTACCTACACCAAATCCCAACATTCCACTATACCACCTTTACACAAGTTCACAACTATTATTTGAAATAAAATATCTTCTCAAATGTATATCCATATGCATAAACATGACACCATTTAAGAAACTGATGTTGATTGGCAATATTCATGTATGCATTTTCCCCAATGTATACAACTTCAATGGTGTTGTGAATGGCATGGTTCTCCATGTATTTATGACTAATAACATTATTTTTGTTTGATATCCACACACACAAACACACATATATGTATATCTTCACAATATAGAAATCTTCAATGTTGTTGTATTGTTAACTAATAACATTATTTTTTTCGATCTCCATATCTATATCTATATCTATCTATATATATATATATATATATATATATATATATATATATATGTATATGTTTGAACTATATCACATTTACCATTACTCCTTAATTCAATTATAATATAAACCATGAAATCAAGTTGTGTTGATCTAGAGAAATATGCCCTTGATGATTTGTCCTCATGTTTTCAAGATTAGAATTATTTTTGTAGATTAATATAAGATTTTTTTATGAACTCAAGTCTCTAGATTAATTTAAGAATACCGGATGTTCACATTTGCATTTCCAATTTCCTATCATTCAGATATATAAACATATATTCAATGTTGTTGTATATGTCACAATTCCATGAAATCAATTTGCTCATTGTTTTTTCTTGGGTTGATCAAGAGGAATAAGCCCTTGATGATTTGTCTTGATGTTTTTAACATTGGAGTAGTGTTTATATATTAATGTAAGAAATTTTTATGAATTAAAGTATGTAGATTAATTTAAGAATAAAGATTGGAGTTGTGTTTATATATTGATATAAAAAACTTTTATGAATTCAAGTATGTAGATTAATTTAAAAATAAAGACATAACTTTACTTTTGTACAAAAATTTAGATATCATTGAGATATTTAAAGTTTTTAATTCTTTATTTGAATTTTCATGTCATAAAGAAAATACATGGGGCTTCATTATAAAAAGTCACCCAACAATAACAACATTGAGATTTCTTTTTCACTCAAATTATAATATATCGCATTTATATTTATCTATGTTCTTCTTCCATATGCTATTACAATATCTGGCCGAATTATTAATCAGTATAATTTCATATTATTTAATTTAAAATAAAATAATTAATCAAATAAGGTGAAAGTGTAGAGTCTTTCGTTATTCCTTTTCAGCCTCTCCGAATGAGGCAAGCATAGCGGTGTTTGTCCTCTAGCTTGAGAACCTTGTAAATGATGATGATGATCAACTCCATTCACGAACTTGCAGTTGAGGAAGCTTTGAGGAGAGGAAATGGTTTCAGGAAATACTAAATCTTTGCTTCACGGCTCGGCCATGTAAACCAGCATTAACTCTTTTGCTTCATGGCTCGGCCATGTAAATCAGCATTAACTCCTGCCAATTCATCTTGTCTATCAGAGCAACACTTTGGTTTTAATGGTTATTTTTTTTTAAATTATCTTTTTTTCTAAAAAAATATGACGGTAAGAGTGTTTAAATATTGAAATAGATTTAGCACTATTAAAATTTTCAAAGCATCCAAAATTTGACTACTAAAATTTAGATTTCAAAAAAAATTATAGAGATTTTATTTTTCAGGTTAAAAAATGTATACTATTGAGGCCGTTTTTAGAATATGACGTGGTAAGTCACCTCCTTACACTACACTACTCACTACTCAGCCCCTTTGAGGAGAGGACGTGGTTGCAGGCAGGATTAAGTCTGGCCACGTCAGGCCTCGTTGGTTAATTGTACATTGGGATCATCTACAAAGTTAACGGTTAAATTTGTGGCTGCTAGTTTCACTGGACTGTAGATTCTTATAATGTAATGATCAATTATAAAGTTCACCATTGACTTTAGCTCAACCATTAACTTTAAGCGACGACTTTATGTCATAGGTATTTATTTTGATTGCAGTGTTAGACTTTATGTCATGCCAGTGGGTATCGTGATTTTAATGGTAGATTCCATTAATTAAATTGTTTACATAGCTTCATTTCTGTTGGACATCTAAATTTAGACTCAACATAGGACTTTGCCATCATCCAAACATACAATCTCACTAAGATTAAGATAACCTTGGATGAGGAGGCTTTCAAGAGAGGACGTAGTTGTGAACAAGACTGAGAGCCCATTTCCATATGGAATCATAACCGTGGATGAGGAGGCTTTCAAGAGAGGACGTAGTTGTAAACAAGATTGAGTGGCCATTTTCATATGGTGTTGGAAATTTCTCGTAATCTCAAACACAAATTAACTGAACACAGAGACAATGCTTTGTATTTCTGCCACAGGATTTTTAACACAGGGAAGCCAAATAAAAATTTCTGAGCAAAGCAGAGTTTTTCAACCAAAATAAACTTGTATTAATTCATAAACTGCTTCATACAAATTTCTTCCTCTCTCTCAGAGGGATTCACCAAGAACTTTCACAAAAAAAATTACTCTGCCTCTTTTACAAATAATTTTACACTGCTGTGTAAAATTTTCATTCACTGCTATGTGAAAAACTTTTACATTTACTACTGTAAACTGATAAATTCTTACATTGGTTTACTGCCAAAAAGAATCTTTCACATTCACTCCTGTGTGAAAATTTTCATTACATTCAAACTGCTAGGTTTTCACATTACATATTCAAAAAAAAAAATTACATTACTCTTTTTCACTGCTGTGTATTTTTGCATTGCTAAGTAAAAATCCTCCATTCATTTTGTACTGATGCACATTACATTTTCTTTTCAAAATTTCCCTTGTTCTTCATTCGCTGCCACGAGCCCTTTTTCTTTTCATCCCGTGTGCGATACAAAAGTCGACACACAAAAAAACATAACGCATATATATCATATGTCATCAAAATAAAAAAAACTTATATGCATTTACTACCCCCATACTTCCGTAATAATAAAAAACAATAAAAATTAAAAACGTTTACCAACCATGCTACGAACACATTTAAGTTCATTTATATTTTAACGGCGGTCAAAACAAAAAGTTCAAGTAGGTTGAAAATGATCCTGGTCCATTGATTTAATCGGACGCATATCGCTTGCTTAAGTCGCACGAACCAAACGAAGTTTACCGGCCGGGAGATGAGCAGTTTTGAAATTGTACAGTGGACGCGTGTCATTTGGTCGGGGTGTTCGGAGGCCCTTTGACAAATACAGCTTATGCGTGAAAGCGGTGCGGGAAGAGACAGGCAGTTTTGCTGGAACAACGCTGCAACAAATGCGCGCGGGTGAAATTACGGTTTCAACACTCCCCTTTAATTTCAATTGTTGGGTTATCAGTCATACCCAAACATTTTCTCAAAAATTCAAAGCTTTTCTGGTCCAATGGCTTTGTCAGAATGTCTGCAACCTGTTCCTGAGTCCTGCAATGTTGTAAAACAATTTCTCCATTGTTCACCAATTCCCTGATGTAATGAAACCTTGTGTCAATGTGTTTCGTTCTCTTATGAAACACGGAATTCTTAGATAATGCAATAGCTGAGCGATTGTCACAAAAAATCACCGTTGCTTTTGCCTGCTTTTGGCCTAAGCTCCTTAACATTCTTTTCGTCCAAACTGCTTGACATGCTGCTGCTGTAACTGCCACATATTCTGCCTCTGCTGTAAACAATGCTACAATAGGTTGTTTCTTAGAAGCCCATGAAATGGCTCCTGAACCCATGTGAAAAACATAACCGAATGTTCTTTTCCAATCATCTACACTTCCAGCCCAATCACTGTCAGTGTATCCAACTAAATCTGAACATTCTGAGACAGTATATAAAATGCCAAACCTTTTAGTACCTTTAACATACCTCATAATTCTTTTTGCTGCCTGCCAATGTACTTCTTTTGGCTTCTCCATGAATCTGGAAATTAAACTGACAACAAACATTATATCCGGGCTAGTTGCAGTTAAATATATGAGGTTGCCAGTTATGCTCTTGTACAAGCTAGGATCAAAATCCTTGCTGCTGTCCTCTTCGCTGAGCTTTAATCCCATCACTGTGGGAGTGATTGCTGCCTTGCTGTCATGCATATTAAATCTACCCAACACTTCATTTACATATTTTGCCTGTGAGATAAAAATCCCATTTTCATTTTGATCTACTTCTATTTCTAAGAAGTATCTCAACAAACCCATGTCAGTCATTTGAAATTCTTCTTTCATAACTGTTTTGAAATTTTCAATGAGATAAACATCATTGCCTGTGAAAATAACATCATCAACATACAACACAACAATTAGCGATTTATCATCCTTTTCTTTGATGTAGACGGTGGGTTCTCCCTCACACTTATCAAATCTATTTTCCAGTAAATAGGAATCTATCATACTGTACCACGCTCTTGGTGCTTGCTTCAGCCCATAAAGAGCTTTCTTCAATCTGCACACTTTGTGTTCTTGCCCTTTCTTTTCATAGCCTAGAGGTTGTTCGATGTAAACCTCTTCCATTAAAACTCCATTTAGGAATGCTGACTTCACGTCCATTTGGTAAACTTTCCACTTGTTTTGTGCTGCTATGGACAGCACTGCTCTCACGGTTTCCATTCTTGCAACTAGTGCGAAAGTCTCCTCATAGTCTCTCCCATACTGCTGCTTGTATCCCTTGACAACCAGTCTTGCCTTGTGCCTTTCTATCTTGCCTTCAGCATTACTTTTGGTCTTGTAGACCCATTTGACTCCAATGACTTCTTTACCTTTTGGTAGTTCAACCAAATCCCATGTCTTGTTTCTCTCTATGGCATTGATCTCCTCATCCAAGCTTCTATCCATTTCTTATCCTTAATTGCATATTCGAAATGAATAGGGTCATCAACATGACAATACAAAGCAAACAAGGAATTCATTCCTTCATTATAAATATCACTTAAATTTATGAATTTCTTACCTCTTTCATTTGGTGTGCAAGTGTTTGAAGACGCACTTGAATTTCCTCCTTGTGGTGTGCTTGGAGAAGCACTTTCATTTCTCCTCAAGGGTGTCTCTTGTTGTCCTTGTGTTGGCACTGCTGTTTGGGGATGTATTTCAGCCATCTCCTCATCATCTTCATCATGAGACAAACAGTTTTTAACATTCACTGTTTTCTCTATGCTTCCATCCCAAGCTTCCTCCTCAATGAACTGAACATCTTTACTCACAAAAAACTTCTTGGTAGATGAGATATACAACCTCTAAGCCTTGGATTCCTCACTGTATCCAATAAAAATACATTTCTCCCCTTTGTTGTCCAACTTCCTCCTTAGCTGTTCTGGAATGTGTGCATAAGCCACACATCCAAAAACTTTCATGTGGGTGGCTCTTTGCTTTCTCCCACTCCATGCTTCTTCTGGCACTTTGTTCATCACTGCTTTTGTTGGACACCTATTCAAAATGTATACTGCACAATGTACAGCTTCAGCCCAATAATCATTTGGCAAATGCTTTGCCTTCAACATGCCCCTCGCCATATCCATGATGGTCCTATTCTTCCTTTCAGCAACTCCATTTTGTTGCGGGGTGTACCTAGCTGTAAATTGCTTATGACTTCCATTCTCTCTACAAAACCGTAGGAATTCCTTGGAGATATATTCACCTCCTCTATCAGTTATTAGAACTTTGATATGAAACCCACTTTGGTTTTCCACAAGTGCTTTGAAATTCTGAAATTTTTCAAACACTTCACTTTTGTTCTTAAGGAAATAAACCCAGGTTTTTCTAGTAAAATCATCAATGAAGGTTAGAAAATATTGGTTGCGTTCTAATGATGGGGTTTGCATCGGTCCACATAAATCTGAGTGAACAATTTCTAAGGATGCTTTTGCCCTTATGCTTTTCCCTGATGGAAAACTTTCTCTATGTTGTTTCCCCAAGATACAACGTTCACAAAGGCTGTCCGGTTTCTCTATCAATGGTAATCCTCTTACCATTCATTTTCTACTCAAGAAGTTAAGACCTCCAAAGTTGAGATGTCCAAATCTCAAGTGCCACAACTAGTTTTCATCCTTTGGTACGCTTTGGAAAGCCTCTTGAATAACTGCTGCAATTACTTCTTTGTTTTTCAAATCTGCCCTTATTGTGAGAGGGAACATCCTGTTCCTCGTCATATTTACTTCAGCAATGCATCGTTTGCTGGGTGCTCTATCCATGACGGTGCATACATCATTCACAAAGAGAACATTGCAACCCTTTTGAATAAGTTGTCCAATACTCAAAAGGTTACATCTCATTCCAAGAACATAATAGACATCTGTTATGGTTTTCTTTTCACCTTTCTTTGTAAATATTTTAACTTCTCCTTTTCCCATAACAAAAATTTTGCTATTAGTTCCAAGTGTGACTTGTGATTTCACACTCTTATCTAAAGCAGAAAACAGGGCTATGATTCCTGTCATATGGTTACTACAACCAGAATCTAGAAACCATATATCTTCATTGTTTGTTTCAGCCATGTTACAAGCTAAAAGCACATTATCTTGGCTGATATTTTCTCTAGTGATATTTGCATTAGATCTATTACTCATATCATGCTGCTTCTTCCTACATTCATTGGCATAATGCCCATATTTTTTACAATAATAACATTGGACATTGGATTTTTCATACCTTTGTCCTTGAGCATGATGTTGTCCACTTTGTTGGCTGCTGCCTTGGCCTTGGTTCTGATTTGGATTGCTGCATCTTCCTTGAGCATTTGTTGGACTGTTCCTCCCCCTTCTGTTTTGGCTTCTGCCTCTTCCTCTCTTGTTTCCTCTGCCTTGACCTCTTCCTCTTCCAACGGACATCTGGGTTTTGAAGGCTTGCTTTAGAGATGAGTTTTCATTTCTACTCAACCTTTGCTCATGTGTTATCAGTGATGCATGAAGTTTATCAACTGAAAAGTTTGAGAGATCCTTTGTCTCCTCTATGGTGGTGACAATCACATCAAACTTTGAGGGTACGACCGTCAAATATTTTCTCCACAATCCTCCTTTCTTCAAGAACTTCTCCATGAGTCCTTATCTGTGTGACCAGACCAATCACATGTGTGAAGAACGAGTCAATATTGTCTGACTCCTTCATGTACAGATTCTCAAAATCTTTCCTCAGCAGTTGTAGTTTTGTTGTCTTCACTTTCTCCATGCTTTGATAGGTTGTCTTGAGAGTTTGCCATGCTTCTTTGGATGTCTTAGCTACTGCTATCCTTGGAAACACACTCTGGTCCACTACTTGATACAAAAATACAAGGGCTTTTGAATCCTTCTTCATATTACTCTTCAATAGATCTTTCCCTGCCTGAGTTAACCTATTAAAGTCATTTTCATCTGCTGGTTCTTCAAAACCATCCTCAACTAATTCCCATAAATCTTGTGAGGGAAACAGGGCTCTCATGGTTATTTCCCAATAGTCATAGTTTTTCTCATTAAACTGTGGGAGCTGAGTATTAAAAATACCTATGCTAGTGCTAGAGCCAGCCATTCCTTGCACTCTCAGCTATGCTTCAAATATTTGACTGTGTATTTAAAAACAGTCACTGTTTTTTCAGCAATAACACAGAAAAAACTTTGAGAAATACCTTGGATTCTTTTGCCTGAGACTTCACTTTGCTGGATAGGATTTACTGCTGCAGCAAAAGGAACCTTCCTTCAGCTTCTTTGACACATTCAAAGAGCCTGGATCAACTCTGATATCATGTTGGAAATTTCTGGTAATTTCAAACACAAATTAACTGAACGCAAAGACAATGCTCTGTTTTTCTGCCACAGGATCTTTAACACAGGGAAGCCAAATAAAAATTTCTGAGCAAAGCAGAGTTTTTCAATCAAAATAAACTTGTATTAATTCATAAACTGCTTGATACAAATTTCTTCCTCTCTCTCAGAGGGATTCACCAAGAACTTTCACAAAAAAAAATTACTCTGCTTCTTTTACAAATAATTTTACATTGCTGTGTGAAATTTTCATTCACTGCTATGTGAAAAACTTTTACATTTACTGCTGTAAACTGAGAAATTTTTGCATTGGTTCACTGTCAAAAAGAATCTTTCACATTCACTCCTTTGTAGAATTTTTCATTACATTCAAACTACTAAATTTTCACATTGCATATTCAAAAAAAAATTTACATTTCTCTTTTTACATTTTCTTTTCAAAATTTCCCATGTTCTTCATTCGTTGCCGCGAGCCTTTTTTTTCATCCCTATGCAATACAAAAGTCAACACCCGAAGAAACATAACGCATATATATATCATATGCCATCAAAATAAAAAAAACTTATATGCATTTACTACCCCATACTTCCGTAATAATTAAAAAACAATAAAAATTTGATACGTTTACCAACCATGCTACGAACACATTTAAGTTCATTGATCTTGGTCGGTTGATACATTTACCAACCATGCTACGAACACATTTAAGTTCATTGATCTTGGTCGGTTGATTTAATCAGACTCGCTTGCTTAAGTCGCACGAACCAAACGAAGTTTACTAGTCGGAGGATGAGCAGTTTTGAAATTGTACGGTGGACCCGTGTGGTGTTCGGAGGCCATCTGACAAATACAGCTTATTCGTGAAAGCAGTGCGAGAAGAGACAGGCGGTTTTGCTGGAACAGCGCTGCAATAAATGCGCGAAGGTGAAATTACGGTTTCAACATATGGAACCATGACAAGAGGGTGGTTACAGAACCTTCTTGGACTGCCTGATATACACTTATCTTGCAGTTCTCTCTAATACACGTTACGTCATCTTCTTTCATGTTACTTTCGTCGTAGGACATTTACAGTTTAGAATTGTTGTGTACGGCCTGCTAAGTAAGATTTTCAGATGTTCTTTATTTCATTTTCACTGTGTCGGTGAGTTTTGGTATATCGTATGCATTCTCCACTTTCGTCCTTTGATGGTATTGCAAATATAAATTAGTTATGTCATCTACAGTTTTACACCGCCAAAAAATGAAATTAACATCAAGGTAATTTTTTTGGACCGGTGGTCATTTCATTCCAGCGCTATGCACGCATTTCCTATGTTCAAGAAGAAATTCATAGATGTGTTACTTTTCAAGAAAAAAATCATAAACTCGCCATAATTAACTCCTCCAAGTTTTTGTTCTGGCAGAAAATTGTTTGCGAATTGGCGTATTTGGAGTAAAACATTCTTCTGGTTGGAATTGTCATCGACGACCTGCCAGGTGATATAATATGAACACCTGGTCTTGCACTCATCGTCTCTTCCTGCCGTGGAATCCAGTGTTGTGATTCTTCCTGAATATTAAATGACATTAAATCTTTATTTATTTAGACTGCAGATTCCTTATATCCAACTAAATAGACAAAGTTATAAACACAAACTCAAAACAATTTTAATGAACTATGTTTTCTAACTATGCTATGATTAACAGAATTTTTTCCCATACGTTATTGCATTCTCTCAATTTATATGGATAAATGAGACTATGAAAACATATGAAACATTTCAGGTAGATAAGTTAACCTTATCTTCCAAGATGGATGATTATAATCAATGATCTCCGGCTAATAATGCTATGTGACCGTTGAGGGTGGTGGAGGCTTTTATCACTTAGTGTTGACATTCATTTCCCTCCCGTACATCTGCTGGATATTACTTTTGGATATTTACCATTGTAGTCTCATATTCGAGTCCTCATTCCACAACTAATGTGCTTCTCGATATTAGTTTTATGGTAACGACACTCGTATGGTGGTTCAATGCAATTGTAGTTTCATATCCAACTCATCATTCCCCAACTAATGTGCCTCTTGTGATTAGTTTCGGAAGAAAAAAATGTTGCTTTTATTGGTAAATAAAAATAGTACATATATGTGGTTCATAAACTTCATCCATCTAGCCAATATGTGTCAAATAAGTATGTTTCAAAGTCATATCAGGACTAAAATTAGACTATCCAAAACAGGTAATATCTATTTAAGTATTATTCAAATTTAAACTCAAAGTTAAACAGCTGGATTACCATGTAATAAAGAAAAATAAAAATAGAAGCATATTGTTATGAAGATATAAATGCATCAGAAACAAACAGTCTCGATATAGAGGCCCTTCGTGGGTAGACCATGGCGCTAGAGGCAGGGATGGCCAACCCTCCTCCAGTAATCTTTATTGTATTTTACCACGTTCGCACCTGAGGCCAGCCTTCGAGAGAGAGGCGATGAGCCTTTGTGTTACCTTCTCTATATATATAATGATGGTGTATGTATGGAGTGAGCTCACGATGTGCTTGATCATCCTGAGCCATCCCATAAGGAGAGGTGGGCAGAAGTCAGTTGTCCCCTTGATACCATCAATCAATGCCTTTGTGTCCCCGTAAATATTTAAAGAGTCTATGTTCTTTTGTGTAGCAAACCAGAGTAGCCCCAATATAGCCCTAGCCTCCGCCTGGGTGATAGTACCATAGCCACCAAGCCACCAAAGCTGGGTGATAGTACCATAGCCACCAAGCCACCAAAGATGATATTCAGTTGTCTGGTGAATGCATAGCACTCCACTGCACCCGCAGATTCCCAATTGGGAAGCCCCATCAAAGAATCCAACAGAGGGGATTACTTTCCACGGGCTTCATCCTGTAGGCACGGTCAAAAGATTTTATAGAATATTTGTAGGTGGTCTTCAACGTTGTGTATTAACGAGGAGAAATCATCTTTCCGTGCCTCAAATATGAACCTGTTACATGCTCTCCATATTTCCTAGATGACGAATAATGGAAGAGTCCATATTTGCCGGCGGTCCTTCATCCATTCAACCATGAACTCTTCGAAATTCTTAGTCCGCCAAAAAGAGAAATTTAAAACATCAGCATAAAAATTCTAGATGCCTATAGTGAATGAGCACCGGAAGAACAACTGAGTGACAGCCTCAGAACTAGTTGATTAGTTTTATGGCAGTGACAGCCTCTTGTGATTAGTTTTATGGCAATGACATGAGTACAAGTGCACGGAGTTAGAACTATCTTGAGAAACATGGTAAAAAGTCCTTTGGGCTTATATTTAATTAAGGTTTTGTGCATAAGTCTTCTCACCTTTTAGTTAATTATAGTTTTATGCATATATCTCGATAGCTTGCTTGAAACAAAGAGTTACTCCTAGCAAGTTTCATTTCTTCTGCTCTAGAAACTCTTGTTGAAAGGTTTCTTCTTGCTAACTCAATGAACTGCAAATCGATATATTTGATAGTTAAAACCAGATCAATCACCTCCATCTCGAAAACAAGAAACTCTCTCTATATTGTTACCACAAGCACCAGCTTCCAATTTTGTCCTCTACTTTGTAGCTTCAATTTTCAGGTTCTGACTCCATCTTCTCCCTCGAACTTGGCTCTTCTTTTTTACAATTTCTTTTTATTCTGGTTATTGTCTCTATCACACTAGGTGTGCTTTCTTTTATCCTAGCTTCATTTTCTTGAAAGTTATACATGTTATTAGTTTTTGGTATATTTTTTCGTTTACATCTTGCTCTAAGTGGTTTGGTCCAGATTCTTATTTGAGTTGGCCTCTTTGGCCTCTCTAAGATCTTAAGTTGTATCATCAAATCTATTGGATTTTGACTCTCTCTTCTCTTTCCAGTTATTTGTTTTCTTACACCCTCCATGGTTTTCCATGGAGATTCCCCTTAGTTTTTCTTGTATGTAGCCATCTCCCCTCCTTTTTTTCTGAGTATCTGTTGTGGCCCCTTGGTAACAATGGTACATCTAATTTGTTTTATAAGACTTAGTTTTTCTTGCATGTAACCATCTCCCCTCCTTTTTTTTTCGGAGTATCTGTTGTGGCCCCTTGGTAACAATGGTATATCTAATTTTTCTATAAGATGCCAGCAAAAAGGGACCAATATACACCCTTCTCATGGGCCAAATTCTCGAGAGAGAAGTTGGTTGTTATTTACATGAGTTCAACCCCTCCATAGATTTGAAGATATATAAAGGAATCATAATGAAAAGCCAAAACTGAAAGATGATTCATTGGCCAAATTCTCGAGAAAGAAGTTGGTTGTTATTTACATGAGTTCAACCCCTCCATAGATTTGAAGAGATATAAAGAAAGCATAATGAAAGGCCAAACTGAAGGATGATTCATTACAAATGAGGAGGTAGAAAAAGAGTTTCATGGATGGATGCTAGATATCAGGAATACCAAAACTAGGCTTCTTCGTACCTAAAAACTATCATGAAAATGTGAAGCATTATAAAACCTTGCAGGAAATTTTCTGGAGCATAGATTAAATTCTAAAACATACAAGGAAGTTGATTAACAAGGTATGGATCGTTACCAAACATCTCGCAGACCTCAAGTTCTTTACCTCTAATGGAGAAGGTGACAACAAGTCGATTCTCCCTCAAAATAGATGATCTCACTTTCCTTCTTAGTTATATATGCTAATATAACTAGGTTGCATTTTCCTAAATTAAGTGTTGACAGTTTTTGTTTTATTAATAAATTAATTAATTGTTTCAAACTATATAATGTTTTTGGTATTAGTATACAGTTCATGTTGTTGAACAAAACTCTAGTCGTATGCCACTTATCCTCTTTAGCAAATTAATAAACATAGAGTATAATGTATCCATTTTTATGAATGAGTAATGCAATTGTTATTTGCCCAAAAAAGAATAATGGTGTAAATTATTATAATATAAAAAACTTTTAAATAGATAATTAAAAAAGACAAAAAAAAATAAAGAAGTGAACAATGTTATTTGTTGTTTTTTTAAGTCTATTTTTCTTCACTTCCCTATTTGCTTGGTTGTCTTTTTTCTTCTTTTTCTTGTGTTTTTCACTCTCTGACTCTTTGTCTATTTGCATTGTTTCTTTTAAGCAATTGTGCTTTATCTATATTGATTTTTGGCATTTGAAAATTTAATCATCTCATCACACATATAATCAATTATTGATCTCATTTCACTTTGCAAATTACTTGTCATTATTCACTACTATAGATCCATCTTAATCACTAATCTAGCAAGAGCCAAGAGATCAAATCTCTTGATGTGAAAATCCTTTTTATAGTGCAAAGCTTTAAAAATAGTTACGATATATATAATTTTTCTTTTTTTAAATTGCATTTTTGAATATATAAACATGCAATTCCAACAAATATTTGATCCATTTGAAATTAACTGTGACAGAAAGGTCAAAATGTAAAATAATGATGCTTGAAATATTATAACAATATGAATTTATTTTTTCAATATTATATTATTTTTTTTACATTTAGTTACTTTTTCTCTTTGCACATTGAAATATTTTATTGTCATTGATATATACATATATGCTAAAATTTATATTAAAAAAAATAATTTACAAATTTATTTATGTATTCAATTAAATATGAAAATACAAATAATATAAATTTTATTTGTTTTTTTGTTTCAATTACTTTAAAAAATGATATAAAATTATCTTTAATAAAAACTAACCCTATATATATATATATATATATATTAATTTGTTATTTTAATTGTAACATTATTTTTAATTTAAATATTATTTTATTTTTATTTAAACAATTTAAATATTATTTTATTTTTATTTTAGGTATTTAAATAATATTTTATTTTTATTTGAAAAAAAACACATCTCAACTCCATGTTGAAAATTGACAGAATTACACATAGCCAGATTGTAAACTAACCCACCCTTTTTTTGGTCGCAAAAATGAATTACACAAAACCCAGGTTGTAAAATAACCCATTTTGTTGCAAAAATATGAGAATTTTTTAAATAATTTCATCCAATATTTAAGCCATCAATCATAACTTTATACCCATGTTTTGTTTTTTACCCATATTTGGTCTTTTTTAATATTTGAAATACACCTATTCATAAGTTTCATATTTATAAATATTAGTTGACGATTAAGCTGTGGTTTTCTTTGGTTGTGAGGTAAGGGAGTATTAGTTGACGTTTAAGCTGTCGTTTTTTTGGTTGTTAAGTATCATATCGTTCACATTGGTGATGGTATTCATGTTTGCTGTCGGGACAAATAGAGTTATTAATGCAGGGTGGGCGTTCATGATCGCTGCGAGTTTCCATATGCGTGCATCTTTTTGCTTCTGTAATGCAGTCAGCTGTTAGACCCTAGTCGGAAAAAATGTCAAGCTATTGCAGACCCTTATATAAAGACATTCAGGTTTTATCATGTGAGTGCAATATTCCAGAATCTCAAGTTCGCTGAGATGTTGTACAATGTCGAAATAATCCACAAGGCTCCTGCTGTTTTTCAGTAACAGAGACACAAGGTCTTGTAGCATTCGTTTAGATGCTGAGGTAGTGACGTTCCATCATGAATCTCCTGGTGTTTTGCTAGATAAGCAGAGTCGGTATCTGTCATTGGCGCACACAGTATTTACGTTCCTGTTGCTGCTTATCTACTATGATTTAAAAATTATGTTATTAAAGACGTAACAAATCAAAAGACTTATCAATGGTCAAACCATATAAAAAAGCTAAATTTAGCTAATTTTGTCAACTGGCAATCTAACCTTATAACTTTGAATGCAAGCACACAATAACGAGGGGATCTGACTACAGGCATGGGCGTCTGTCAATGTTCACAGGGACCACTGGTATGGGTGTTGATAGGAACCGGAGGGACCACTGGTATGGGTCTCTTTTAATGGTGACAAGAGCTATGGCATGGCCCCGACATGGCTCTCTGTCAATGGTGACCATTGCTTTCTCTCACCTACCTTCACTCTATGAAATGGCCCAAATTCAAGTCGAATTACGCGGATAGGTCCCCTTTTTGGAATGAGGTTCTTTAATCTTTTTCTTAATTATTGTTTTTGATCGGATTGAGTAACTTTAACTTTTTTTTAATTAACGTTTTTTATAGGATTGTGTAAACTTAAAGATCTCAGTATATTCTGGTTTTCGCTAATCTATCAATTGATGAAATTCACACTACTAATTTTCTTGCATATCTAAATCATAAACCTCACTTAAATTATTTTTTTACAATCACTATTAAAAATTTACCATACAAATCAGTTTTCCACGGATAAAAAGATTAGAGAAATAAAATTAAAAACAAAAATGTTAATACTTTTATATTATTGAAACTTGGTTGAAGTGTCAGTTTCAAAAACCTTCATGGTCCAAATATTTGTCTCTTCAATTCATTGGTCTTCATTAATTGCAGTTTATTCAGACTCCCAAAACTTTAACATGGTTTTATAACAAAAATTAATAGTATTTTTAGATTTCAGATTTTAAATATTAATATAGTTTATATAATATTAGGTTTTTAATATAGTTAATATAATATATAATATAATATTCTCAATATAATATTATATATTAGTGTTAAATTTAATATAATTAATTGGTTTTGACAATAAATTTTAATGATGTTTCTTCTTAATCATTATGTCTTTCCTCCAATATTTCTTCTGGCCTATTACTTTTCTTTTACTACATTTCAATTAAATTTGTTTTATTTAAAATAAAAGTGAATTTGAAATGTGTTTCATATTATATATATATATATATATATATATATATATATATATATATATATATATATATATATATATATATATATATATATAGATAGATAGATATTTAAATAAAAATTTTGTACGCCATGAGATGCTCTCTTTCTTAACTATGAAATGCTCTCTTGGACAAATTCAAATAATGTAAAGCCCTCATGCCCCTTCATCTAAGCCTTGAATTCATTAATTTGATTGAATTTCTCTTTACTTTGATTGAATCCCCATATTATAATAAAATTATAATATTCTGTTTAGGATTTTAATGAGTTTCCAATGAATGAGTTTCATGAAGTGTTTGAATCTTCAGATTTTTAAATCCATTTCACTTACAAATGTTTGAAATAAATAAGGTTATTTTATTTTAAATTCATCCATTTAATTTTAATAAATATATTATTTATTTTAATTTTTTTATTAAAAAAGTTTTACTTTAAAATTTTGATAGAAAGGGATAAATTTTAACTTGAGTAGCAGTGCCAATAGCATTTGATGAACCTAAATGGAAGTGAATAAAAATAGTCATGGTGAAGCAAAAACAAGATATAGTAACCAATGGTAAAAAAATAGAAGATAAATGAATCAAGAGACAAGTAATTAATCAAATAACTAAGCAATAAAACAAGGCTTTGTTACCTATTGTTTCATTGGGAAGAAAGTGCTCTCAAAAGAATTTTTAGGGTTTTGCACCCTAACTCTTAAAGTCAAGTCTCATTACAAATATGCATTACACTTATGATCAAAAGTAATGCAAGGTGACAGGATCTTCAAAAATAGTAGATGACATAGGCACAGAGAAGGCATAATTAACAATATCACAGAGATGACAAGAGATAGGAAAAAAATAATGAATGTTGGCAACTCCATACATAATATTGACACCTTAAAGGCACAATGAAGAGCGTTATAAATTGGAGAATGTACAACATTGGACAGTGTTTTTATTATGCAACATTCAGTGTTCAATGTTTATTGTGGTGGAGAGCATTCAAAATAAACCAGACATGGGTTTCTTCTTCCTTTAAAAACATGTTTCTGCATTTAATGGCATATTTTATTCATATTAATAGTTTGGGGCAACACTCCAACATTTATATTCTGCCATAATCTAAGCTATTGGGCGAATTTGGTACATTATTTTTATATTACCAACATTTCTTTTGGCATTGCTTAGGGTTATTGTGTTAATATTGTGTTCACTGGGGAGTGTTCATTAGTATTATGGAACAACTTACTCATTATGGAGAGAAAAATTTACAATGTTCAGAATAACATTTACAATACAGTGCTTTACATTACATTGTGTGGTTTATGATTAATTGTCCAATGTTATCATTTTTGTACATGCACAAAGCTATTTGATATAAGAAATGAGTTATATAATATAATATGTTTACAGAAAAAAATTTAATTTTAATGAATACAACAAAGTTGTTGTATCATTGCGTTTGAATCCAACAAATACAACATTTAATTCCAATTTTTAATACAAGTATTTAACTACATCATTAAAACAAATGTCAGTTACATTGAGGTTTTAATAAATATGTTTTTTTTTAATTTTCATATTAAATTTTAATAAATATATTATTTATTTTAATTATTTTTTATTAAAAGAAGTTTTACATTAAATACTATATTTTTTATAATATTTTTAATATTCATGTTCAAATTATTATTATTATTATTATTAAAAATTAATATCAATGTTTATTATATAATATTAATTATTAAAAAATACAATATTAATAAATATAATTAATAATAACAATAACATTCAAATTAATATGGAAAATAATGTTATTAATAATATCATTAATATAATATTAAAAATGTTTACAAATTAATATTTATGATGTTATTAATCCAATATATTGTGGTTATAACTAAATACTAAGTTATCAACATATATTGGGTTATCAATATTGATGAGTCTAATATGGTTAAATCATTAGTAAATATTGTTGTGATTTGCATATACTATATCAAGTGGTATGGTTGACCAAAGTGGTTTACTAAACATTAATGTAAGCATTTATGTAAGTTTAGATTTATTATAATTAATAATAATATGGTGATTATTAAATATAATTAATTAGCAACATTTAATAATTAAATGTGATTATTAATAACATTTTTATTAGGTTTAAGAAAATAATATTATTAATCATAATAATTTTTTGAAATTATGGCCATTTAATGTTATTAATAACAATAAATTATTAATATTATTTAAATTGTAACATGAATATTAATAATATTAAAAATTGAAAAATATATACTTAATATTTAGTATTTAAAATATCATTTAATAAATATTAGCAAAAGGCATTCCCAATGCCTATTTGATTAATATTATTAGTATAAATTAATAATTATTATTTATTATAATAATAATATTTTTATTCTAATAGTTGTTTTTTAATATTATTATTATTTTGATTATTATATATTTATCAATATGAATATTAATTTTATAATTAATATTAGCTTGTAATCCCTTGGGTTTTTAGTATTAATCCCTTTGGTTTATAATATCAATCCCTTTAGTTTATTAATCTAAAGGTTATTATTCCTAGGGTTTAATATTATTCGTAAGGTTTATAATATTAATCCTTGGGTCTAATATAAATCCTCTTGGTTTATAATCATGGTCAACCATGATCCATCATCACATTGTGACAAATATTTTCTGAATATGAAAATCAACCATGGTCCAAACATTGCTTTATGACAAAGACTCATTGCATATGAACCATGGTGCAACATCGCATTGTGACAAAGATTGTGTCAATATGAAAATCAACAATGGTCAACCATGATAATTCTAGGGTTTACAATATTTATCTTGGGGTATATATACCTTTGGTTTATAATATTCATCCATTGGGTGCAATATTATTGCCTTGGATTCATAGTCCCTTGGGGTTTAAAACCCAAAGGGACTGTATAGTCAACCATAGTCAACCATGTTTATTTTAGGGTTTATAATATTTATTTTAGAGTTTATATATTAATCCCTTGGATTTAATATTATTCTCATGGTTTTATAAAACATTGGGGTTTTAGGGTATATAATATTTATCTATGGTTTAATATTATTCCCTTGAGTTTTTAATCCCTTGGGTTTTTAGTATTAATCCCTTTGGTTTATAATAACAATCCCTTGTGTTTATTAATATAAGGGTTCTTATTCCTACGGTTTAATATTATTCATAGGTTTATAATATTAATTCTTGGGTCTAATATAAATCCCCTTGTTTATAATCATGGTAAACCATGGTCCAACCTCAAATATTAATAATAATAATAAATAATAAATAATATTAATAATAATAAATAATTAGTAATAACACTAATTATTTTAAAATAATTGTAATAATAATTTATTTACATTATAATTAATTATTAATATAAATTAATAATCATTATTTATTATAATAATAATATTTTTATTGTAATAGTTATTTTTTAATATTATTATTATTTTCATTATTATATATTTATCAATATGAATATTAATTTTATAGTTAATTTTAGATTTATTCCTGAAGCAGGAGCATCTGGACTTAGTTAGCAATGTGAAAGTCTCTTCACATGTTGTGGCTAAACAAGTTGAATTTCACTGACCTGAGGGGTCAAAAGTCAGTTTTTACCGAGAGGGTTGGGTCTCTCAAGAAATGAGTTGTATTTCATTATTGTAATAAGTAGAAATTGTCTTATTTTAGATCCAAAGATAAGTTGTTAGCATAGGTGTGTGATAGGGCTGGAAAATAGAGATTTTATTGTTAGATTGTTAAAATAGAAGATTTAGTTGTTAAGCATAGTTAGAGTGGGATTCGATTGATAAAAAGGAGAAAAATGTAATGTAGAAGGATTGGCAAAGAGGAAGAAGGATTGAGGAAGCGAGAGTCGGGTGACAGAGCGAGGACTTCCATATTGAACAGAGGTCTTTTAAATCGTTGTAATCGAGCCGAAGGGTGAGACTCTGTAACCATTTTTATAATAAATAATTGATGTCGTGTGTATGTTTATATATCGATTCTATGTGAAATTTCATTTTGGCCTTTGTTTAATTATATTCAGGACATAATCAAATATTTCTCTGTTTTATGCTTTATGTTATAAAACCTAGTGTTGAAAGGTTAATCGGGATCCTTAGTGTTAATAACAGTGGTAAAAGCCCACATTAAATCCCAACCGTTGATCTAAAGTCCAAACAATGGTGCCATATCACGACGACCGTTGGACTATCCTGCATTGCATTGTATCGCAACATTCCATCGGTAGTTGAATAGACCTCAGGCCTTAAGACCATGCAACGTGTGATCACCAATCCATCGCATCATAAATATTTCATGGTATGTGAATGGGCCTTTTGCATTAGGGAAGTGCAATATACGATGGCGTGATGCGATCGCTGATTAAATTGCATTGCAATGATTCAAAGGTGGAAGTACCAAGTCCTAAGCCCTTGAGATTTGCGATTATGACATCAGTTGTGGACAGTCAAATCAAAGGTATGTGATCTATGGTACAGTACCTTCAAGCGGCTCTATTAATCAGTGAATATCAGTTGTTGGGCTTATATAAAGGAAATAAGAGCGGTGAAGCAAAAGGACTGAATATAAAGGGGAAAGGAACGTAGGGCCGATTGTTAATATTTATCAAAACAATTGATTCCTGTGTCATTTGTGGTATCAGAGCACAGAGAAATTAAGGTTGATTACAGTAAACAGCCGCCAAGGAGAGGAGCTGGCATTGTTCGAGGAAGATCGGAAGAAAATGTAGTTATGTTGGAGGAGATCCAAAGTCTGCATACGAGGATGGAAACAATTGAGACTGCTCAGAGAAGAACACCTGATGAAGGGGATGACAGTGCTAAAGAAGAATCTTCTAAGGAAGAAGAAGAGGAGGGAAATGAAACTACCAGAGTTATTAAGATTCTGGCGAAAGTAGGAGGAAAACCATAGGTAGAAATTCCTACGTATGAAGGGAGTCTCAATGCAGAAGAGCTAATGGATTGGATCAGCTCACTAGACAAATATTTTGACTATGAAGAGGAAGCTGATGACAAGAAGAAGGTGAAATTTGTAGTTACGAGATTCAAGGGTCATGCAGCTATTTGGTGGGATGAGCTACAAACATCCAGAACAAGGAAAGGAAAGTCCAATATCAAGCAATGGGACAAAATGGTAAGTAAGATGAAAGCCAAATTTATGCCTAAATATTTTCAGTTGAATATTTTTAATCAGTTACAGGATTTAAGGCAAAAAGGAATGTTTGCTAAATAATACATATAAGGGTTTTATAGATTCAGTATTAGAGTAGGACATGTAAAGGATGACATGGAGAAGGTAGCCAGATATATCAATGGCTTAAGATATGACATACAAGACAAGATTAGCTTGTTAAGTCTGAAGACTATTGAGGATGCCTATCAAGCGAGTTTGAAGGCAGAAGAGAAGATGTTGAGAAAATAGAATCAGAGGAATAGAGGAAGAAGCTCAGTAAGAGGTAGAGGAACTACCAAACCAAGGGGACAACAACATCAACATGAAGCAGGCAGTTCAAGTAGCAGACCACCATAGAGAGGGTATTTTAATAGAGGAAGATTTGCGCCCAGAGGAAGAGGCCGAGGAAGAGATATTCGGTGCTACACATGTGGAGAATGGGGACATGTATCATGGGACTGTCCTCATAATAAACCAGCAAGTCAGAGGAGTGTGAATGTGGCTAAAGAAAAGCCAGAAACACCTCGACTTATGGAAAAGGAAGAACCCCATGAAGTAGGAGAATCCCTGTTGTTGAGAAGGACATTGCTTAAGACAGAGAAAGAGATTGAAGAACCAGTGCAGAGGAAGAATTTATTCAGAACTACATGCAAAATAAAAGGTAAGTGTTGTAAAGTAATAATTGACAGTGGAAGCACTGGTAACCTTGTTTCTATAGAGATGGTGGACAAGCTTGGATTAGCAAAGACAGTGCACCCTACTCCTTACAAAGTGTTGTGGTTGCAGAAGGGATGTCAGATTATTGTGACAGAACAATGCAAGGTTGAAATACAGATTGGTACGTATAAGGATGTAATATTATGTGATGTAATGCCAATGATTGTATGCCATGTATTGTTGGGGAGACCATGGTAGTTTGATCGGAAAGCTATTCATGATGGGAGAAAAAACACTTATACTCTGGAGAAGGATGGAAATAAACATACATTGCTGCCATTGAAGGATGGCACTGACAAAGGAGCACTTGGAAATAGTGTTATGCTGATGAGCGGAAAGGAGTTATTGCAAGAGATTGGAAAAGGTGAAGAAATGCATTTTTCTATCATAGGGAGACCGAAGATAATTTTAACTTCCACAAACTTAGATGATTTACGTGAACAAATCAAAACTCTGTTAAATTATTTCACTGATATTATTGTGGATGAGTTGCCAAATGCATTGCCACTGATTAAGAGTATTAGTCATCATATTGATCTAATACTAGACGCGATTTTGCCAAATAAAGTAGCATACAGATTAACTCCTCAAGGGAATGCAGAATTCAGAAGACAAGTGCAAGAACTAATGGATAAGGGACTAATCAGAGAGATTCTTAGTCCATGTGTTGTACCAATAGTACTCAATCTAGAGAAAGGAGGTAAATGGCATATTTGCACAGATTCCAAAGCCATAAACAAGATCACAATCAGGTATAGATTTACTTTTCCACACATGGATGATTTAATGGATTGTTTGAGTGGATCAAAGTATTTTACTAAAATAGATTTTAAAAGTGGATATCATCAAATAAGAATTCGAGAAGGAGATGAGTGGAAGACTACATTTAAAAGAAACAGTGGGTTGTATGAGTGGTTAGTGACGCCTTCTGGACTCACTAATGCACCTAACACGTTCGTGAGGTTGATGAACGAAGTCTTGAAGGAATATGCAGGAAAGATTTTCATTGTTTACCTTGATGATATTCTAGTTTTCAGTAAAAGTAAGGAAGAACATTTAGAGTATCTTAAATTGGTTTTAAGAACTCTGCAGAAAGAGAAACTACTGATAAATCTGAAGAAATGTAGTTTCATGAAAGAAGAATTAATTTACTTGGGATTTGTATTTTGTAAAGAAGGATTGAAAATGGATCCAGAGAAAGTCCAAGCAATTCGGAACTGGCCTACTCCTAGAAATTGGTTGATTACCTATCGCATAAGAACCTCACTATGAGAAGTCACGGAGTTAATTCTCCTCAACACCCTCGGGGCTATGATCTGAAATGAACTGATGTGGCTAATCCCTTCAGGTGGATCTACCTAGGACCATTTCTGGGGACATGGCAATCACCAATCTTCAATGTCCATGAACCACATTGATAATAATAATAATAATAATAATAATAATAATTACATAAGTATCAATCAAATTAAAATTGATTCATAAGAATCCTGTTTAATCCAATATTAAATAGATCATAACAATTATTAATTATTAATAATTTATTAATTAAGATTAAAAGTTAATATTTTAATTAATTTCTATAAAGTTTAATTATCAATCAAAATTAAGACTAATCTAAACTTAATTATTAATCAAAATTAGAATTAATCATAAAATATTAATATCTGTAAAATTCAATAATAAGAATCAACCACTCAGTAAATTAATATAAAATAAGTCCTTACCATTGAAATTAAGGATTATGTTGCTAGAAAATTGCATATATAAGTTGTTAGAATGATACATATAAAACATACTATGAAATATAGAAACTGATATTATAATAAGATGAAGAAGATTAATATATATTCTTCACATCTGTAAGCTAACAATAAATTATTATTCTATAAAATTATTTAGCACAATTGTATTCATATTTATATGAAAAAGTTGGATAATTTATATTTTCCAAAAGAAAGAAAAAAATGTTGTATTCAATTACAAAGTAGTAACCTTGGTAGAACTTGTTCAAATCAGATTTACACCATGCGCCTAACAAATAAATGAATGTAACATTCATATAGATATGAATTACAATTTTTTTAGTATTATACATAATTATATAGTGTTGATCAATTTGGCATGGTGCTTAACATGATGCTAGACTCTTGCCTTGGCAGGGGCTAATAATGTGAAAATTGTGAACGGTTTTTATTAGGTTTCTTTTGGGCCTATTAATTCAACCATTGAACATCTCTAAACTTGTCCATGGTTTGAAAAAAAAATGAAGAAACAATATTTATTAATGCTTCTTTGGTTTTGCTAAAAATTATCATACTATGTCAATAACTTTAAGAATAATGGAGAAAGTAGGAATTCAATTAAAGTGGAGAAGAGATACTTTCTAGCTATATGAAAATTTCATTGTAAAATTGAAGATTCCACTAAATGATAAAATTAAAAGGGCTAGTCAAAATCAAGAGTAAAATAGAGATGAACTAAGAATATCTCATCTATTTGACTTATATGTAAATTAGTTAGAAAATTAAATCATAAAGGAAGTGTACATATAAGAAGTCATGTTTTTTTATTGTTAATTTGTGTGGATGATGTTATATTATTAACATATCATGAATATATTTACGAAAAATAATATAATCATTAGTTAAAGAATCCTCGAAAAGGGTTATCTATTCCAAAAAATAATAAATGAAAAAAAAATAGTTACAACAACAATTGAATATAGTTGTTATATGGGTTATCAAGTTAGTTAAAGAATTATAGAAGAAGGTTGAAAACATTAAAAAAATGTGTTTAGTAAAAAAATTATCTATTAAACTACAAGTTAATTACTCGAAGTTTAAAAAGACAAACATTAATTTATTATACATATTATTAAATTTAATCAAAGAAATATAAATAAATACAAATAAAAATTATTTACTCAAATAAAAGCTAAATAAAGGTTATCTATCTCAAATAGAATGTTAGAAAACACATAAAATAAATCTCAATTAATAATACATCTAAAGGAAAATTTATATACATAAAAATATATACTTTACAAACCAAAAAAATAGAGAAAAAAGTAAATCTAATAAGACATGATATTATTCACGAAAAAAATAAAATGAAATTGTTGTTTTAGCTCTAGAGTTAATGAGAGGTGATGATTAAATTATGATGGAATTGGAATAGAAAAAATGGCTTTGTGGTGCGAGGGTTTGCAATCTTAGACTCCGAAATTTTGTTTCTCACTAGGGTTTGGGTAAGGAGACCGCGTGTTAATGTGTAGACGGTTTAAGAGTATGTGAGGGGTAAGGTTCGCATCAGATGAGGGGATATGACCGAGGTGGCTCATAATCCTCATTAGGCTCCCATAACTGCAAAGGGCATAAGCATGTTTGAAGATTGAAGGTCACTATTTCAGAACTGGCATATTCAGCATAACCAACGACATGCTTTTTGATAATTCGTTGTTAATTGTGATTATGGTTTTGGTGCCAACATGGAGGAAGAAGTGGTGGGCTACTCGATGGACCCGTATAAAGGCTACCAGATATGATCAAAACCTCCACATAAGTATCCCACAAATTCCCTAAGCTCAACATCTCAATTTTCGTCTCTAGGTATTTACTCATCTCTACCACATATTTCAGAAGAAAATATTTGTTGCCATAGAATCTCCCTTATAGCAGCTCCTGCACAAAATTCCCCAAATTTTGGCTCTGAAGTAGTTTCGAGATACCAAGGATTGTTAGAGTTTTCTTTTGGACAAATAGGGGATGGCCCTACTTGGAAAATTTCCCTAGGGGAAGACATAAATGTTTCCGGTATATCCTTGGAGGCCCTAAATTTTACAGAGGGATGTTTTCATCAGCCATATTTTGGTTGAACCGTTTTTTTACAGAGGGTATTTTCAGGTCATTTTGGGGGATCTAGCGAGGATAATGACTCTGGTTTTATTCCAAACTCCTTGGTCATAAATCAAATTCCTTATCTTCCGATCGAGATAGATATAAGGGAAGAGGAAATCTAGGTGAGGGATAGAGTGCCCAGATGTGGAGAACCAACACCAGGGGTTTCAACTTGCTGCACTAATGATGGGTTGAAGGGCCCAAATGGAGTTGGGCCTCTTGACCGGGTATCAAAAAGATCAAGGAAAAAAACAAAGTCCACTAAGGTGAGGGAGAAGAACAAATCACTTGTTCTTGGGGAAGGTCTCAAATTCGATGAGGTTATGGATACGACAAAGAAGGTATTGGTTAGAAGAGTCAGAAGGCAAAAATATTCACCAGCCAGGCTCAGAAGCTAGGCACAAGAGAATTGGAATAGGGATTTTAAGTTAATTTCATAAATTTGGACTCTTCCACGAGTTTGGTTTGCTTTCAACTTTGACAACATAGTGCAGACTTGTTGGTTTTTACCAAGTCATTGGATTATTGAAAAATCCCCTATTTTCTTCAAGTGATGGTCTCCCCTCTTCAACCCTGAAAGGGAGAAATTGGGGGTTAGACCTATTTGACTCAGACTCCTGAGAATTCCTATGCATTTATGCACTAAAGACATTTTTTGGCATATTGGCGACGACCAGGGGAAATCTTTCGACTATGATCGATCTTTCCTAGAGACTGGGAAAACAACCTCTACTCGTGTGCTGATATTTCTGAACACGAGAGAAGGGCTGGTAGAAAATCCCAATTTTCAATGCAAAGGATATTTACATATTCAGATTTTGGACTACGAGGGGGTGCCTTTTCATTGCAGATGATGCCACAAAGTTGGACACATTTACAAGGACTATCTTCTAGTACTAAAATAGAAGGAATCCAAAGCAAGAGGCAAAACAAAGATCGATGTTGGTTCTTTTCGCAAAAGAGAGGAGGGAGTGGTTGATCATATGAGGGCTCATGGATCACCTGTAGGATGGGATAACATCTACGTTGATATAATACTGACCCAGTTAGTGGATATCGGGTTGTTGGCTCGACATCAAACCTCTGGGGTATCTCTTTTGTTTTCGGGTACTTCTTCAACACCTATCTCTTTTCCTAAACATTGTAAATATTTTTCATCTATTCAAATTGTTGAGCTTGAATGTTCATTACATCTAGGTAGGGTTTCTTGTTTGAACCTAGGGGTTATGACATGTTTAATTGACCCAATCACCAGCTATAGCCATGCCCCTTGTCTAGGGAAAATTTTAAGGATCAAAATTTATCTTAAAGATTAGAAACCTTGGTGAATCTTACTAATCCATAATATGAAAACTATAAAATGCTTGGTGATAATTTAGTAAAAATATTCAAACTTCTAATGATTTTATATAGTCTCTATAAAATTTTGTCGATTTTTAAGGTAAAATATTTTTTTCCTATAAACTTTTGGGCAAATCATTTTTAGGAAAAAATGGGAATTGGCAAATATTTTTTTTGTAAAAAGCATCGAAAATTAGCCCATTTGTGAATATTAGCCCCTAAAATTTTCCTTGCCCTTGTCCATCTATCTATAGATTTGAGAGTTCATCCTTTGACTATAAAAAACCTTGGTATAATCTTAGATCTCACATCAAGCCACAGGATCAAGGTTTCTCTCAATATCTCTCTGGGGGTGGGTTGGGTCATCTTACACCATCTAAAATTCCTAGAATCCTAAGAAGTATACAATCACATATCTCAAAAGTTATCCTTCAGGCCCATCATGAAATTATGATCGATCATCAGTTATCTTTAGGTGGGGTCCTTAGAACACATAATGCCACTGCCTCTGTTCCCCAATGAAGTGTTTTTCCTTCAGTTGCAGATCTTTCACTAGCTTCTCTAAAAAACAAGCATTGCTACATATAATCACGGACAAGAAATTGGATGTCATTTTCCTACAAGAGACGTTAGGTTCTGTTAGAGTCCTATAATAATAAGATTCATAATTCTGAATTGGCTATGGTTAGTCTTGTAATATTGTACATGCTTTTCTTTCTATAATTTTTTTTCCCATATTAAAAGTAAAAAATGAAAAGAGGGTATGTCCTAAAAGAATAATCAAATGACAAAAAGAAAGAAAAAGATCAAAAAGTAAAAAAATATGTACCCCAAAAAAGAGATAAAAATTGATCATGAAAGTGTGCAAATTCAAATGCCACTCCTTTTACTTTACTTTACTTTGTAAAATAAGATTGTGTTCAGCTTTTCAAAAATGCCACAATCCATGGTGGTCAAATAGTTTAATCTTGACTCAATCATGCTTTAAATTTCATGTTGATAGATAGAGAATAAACATCTAGCGAAAAACTAGTTAAGTAGATAATAATAATGACCTCAACAGTTTAATCTGAGCCATTGGAAGTTATAAGGTTAGAATTAGATATTTTTCTTATCAAAAGAAAAAGAAATGAAGGGTCAGCAAGCTCAAATGCATCCAATGAATGAACAGAAAATGCTAGGGTAAATAAAGGGTAGGTAGAAGAAATGTTACAAGTGCACATGGTTTCTAAGTCAAAAGCACATTCATCATGCTTAATCCTCTTTTTCATGTGTAGGAGGAATTGTGAAAGAGAAAATACATTCACACAAAGTTTATTTATTAATTTCCCCTCATTTCACTAGACCCCCACATACTTATTTGCTAATTTCCCCTCATTATCCTGTCATTACTTGTAAAAACCCTTTCCCTTCATTTTGATCTTATTTTCCCTTGGTTTCACACATTTTCCTAGACATTACTCTTCAAAAATCATCCCCCCTTCCCAAAACCCCTTTCCCTAGTGTGAAACCCATTCCCATTACAAATACTACATTCCCCCCTTATTAATTTCCCATTTTCCCTTAAAAATCCACAAAAACCCTTTATCCTAAGTTTTTTCCTAAAGTCCATCTTTATAACTCCTCCATGTTAATATTCCCCGACGCCCTTTTTAACCCACCAACCCTTGGTGCAGCTAAAAAACCACACTATATAATCCATGGTACCCACCTCTTATTAACCTACTGCTTATATTTAAATCCCGACATTATTTTGTTAATTAATTACAATTCTTTGTAATTAAACCCCTAGCCCCACCAGCCATTTTCCCGACTCCATCCGTGCAACTTCACTGTGCGATATCCCTCCGATATCCCACCCCCAAATCCAATGGAGCACAACCATATCACGTGGATTCATCATCTAACAGTTAACGACCCGAGAGCATGCGAGGTTCGCGGTTTTGGTCGGGAACTATTTTGCTATGTGGCGCACCAGGTTATATCATGTGCTCACAAAAAAATACCATCCTCCATCCAAAATCGGTGCGATATGGCCTAAAACCACCTCCCCTCCTAAACCAAAATTTCCCACTATTCATTCATTAAATATCATGCCAAAATCTAACCGTTATTGGTTAAAAGGCAGAAAAATCCCCAATTTGCTCTTTTCGCTCATTTTCACTATAAACCTCTGCTAAAAAAATTCTGACACCCTGAACCTCTGCACGACCACTTTAACCAACTTTGCCACTCGAAGACGCTACATACACCAAATTGAAGCAACAAATTAACAATTGAAGCCTCAAAAGCCTTTTCTGCCACCACAGAACCCTGCCTGTGCATCAAACCATCAAATTTCCAGGTATTCTTGATATAACCAAAAATACCCCATGATTCAATCTGTGCATAGTGATTATTAAAAGATTAATTAAGTAAATTAATTAAAAAACCTTGTTAAATTAAAGAGAAACCTATTGTGCATCCAAACCTCTTTTTTAAAGATTAAAATTACCCTCCCTCTGTTCTAAACCTTCAGACCTCACTCCTGAAGCCACAGAAAGAGTAATTCAGTTCAATATACCAAATTATGGCTTCCCAAACCTCTCTGGATGTAAGACCTCTACAAACCCCTCACCTGGATATTGACCACCTTCCATTAGCCAATAGAGAATTTCAAATCAAGGACACTGCTTCCCCTGCCTACCTGCTAAAACTCCACTCCTGGAGTAAAGACAAGTTTTTGAACTAGAAATATGACATTCACCTATAGGAGTCCAATTTTCCCAAGTACTTGTTCCTAGAAGTACACCAATTCCCAGAAATCATCCACTTCTGCCAAGCTTGTTATGTTCCCAGTCAAATAGACATAGTCACCCCTAACCAATAGTTTTTATTCACTATTACAGCAAAATTAATAAATCAAATGCTTCAGATCCATTCAGGCCAAAATGAGACCCCTCTTTTCATTGAAGGTTTACTTAAACTCTACATAAAGATAGATCTTCCCAAGAAAGCTCAGATATTTCAGACTTTCATCATTGAAGAGTCTCATACTCCAACAGATAGTCATCCATATGCTGCCACCATTTTTTCTGAGAGAGGCAGACAATTATAACCATGCTCTCTTAAATTCTAGGGTACACCATAGATGAACATGTGGATGAGGTTTTCCTTGCTTTCTTTTCTATCTTTTGCCCAAGCAAGCCTCCTGCTACAGTTTACAACTATGATCAATTCATAGTAGACATAATCCATGAACAGTTTATTAGATTACCAAATGAGAGAGTGTTCAAATACCCTTTAGTTTTGTTTCACATGTTCCTATATTATCAGTCTGACAAATTTCCAGTCAACATCCAAAAGTTAGACACCAAAGGCAATCCAAGATCTTTCGTCTATTAGACACCATTGATCCAAAGATACTCCACTGTTTTTTCCTATAAAGAGTTCATTGACTAATTTTTTCATCCAGTTATAAACATGGTAACCAGTAGCTATCAACCCAGGATCAGTCAAGAGATTAAGAGAGTTTTACAGTTGGCAAAGAATAGTAGAGTGGGAGACTATATCTATACCAAAACCACATAGAAATCAGAATATGTGGATGCCAACTTACTCCCTAAAAACTACCCAAATACCTCCCCATGAGGATATTTAGTGCTTTAGGCATATTATAAACTCTGATGAAGTTAATTTCTTATCAGCTAAGAGGAAGACCCAGCTAAAATGAAAAACCAATTGGGCCCTTTTATTTGTAATAATAGGGAAGTTGGACCAGAAGCAGACAAAATTTTACAGGAGATGAACTTCAAGAGCAGTTTTATATGGCAGTATGACCCTCATGGAGTCATAAATAAAATAAGGTTCAAATTCAAATTGAGTCCTTTCATACATGATCGTAGGCTAGACATTGAGAGATTTGCCAACTAGTCAGAATGGTTGGAAAACACTTTGATAGCTATGGAGAATATTGTAGTAAATGTGGAGAGTACTTTGATAGATGTGGAAAAGCAAAATGATACTAGTTCCTTTCTGCAGGTTCCAGCCCTAGTAGAACATATGAATATTCCTCCTATTTTGCAGACTCCAACCAATGAATACAAAAATGAAAAAAGAATTAGGGAAGAAGGTTCTAGCTCAGTAATAGACACTATAGATGACCAATTTGAGATTAGATACAAGAAGAGGACCAAGCTTAATCCAATGACTTAACAAGAAGACACCATTGACACAGTGGAAATCACACCAACCTTCTACTTCAAACACACTCAACTTATTGAGAAACAACTCAACATTGAGGTCTCTTCATCCAGCAAGCCAGTGGATAAAGAGAAAGATATAAAGGAGAAGTACAAAGAAATTAAGTTGAGAAATGAGGCATTAAAGGCTGAGACTTATGCCCAGTACTTTATGAAAACACCTTCAAAACAAAATAGGTCAATGTCAGCCTTTGACATTAAGACTGGCAAGATGCAAATGACATTTATGTATCCCACAGTCCAGTAGCCCAAATCATGAGCAGACTACAGGAAGACTGAATTTGAAGTTTTGGCCAGGGATATTCACCCTATTGACCAAATCAAATTCCATAAGTAGGTAGGTGAGATGATCTATTCCACCATGATAAATAAAGCAATGACTGTGCACAAACTCCAATGTTCACTGGATAAGATCACAACATAGTATAAACTGGAAAAGGCATGCTCAGAAGCCAAGGACAATAGAATCAAGTCACTAGAAGATTTGGTGATTGAGCTTGGGTATAATCCCAATGATGTCAAATATGTAGAGAAACTGATAAGAAAGAAGAATGAGGATATTGCTGCTATGAAGAAGAAACTGAAGTTGTCCCATTCAAAGAATCCATAGACCAAGGAGGTCCTTGAAAGCCAAACTTAGCAAGACGAGATGATGGACCTCATTCTCCAATTAAATGATCAATTAAAAGAAAAGGAGAGGGAGTTGGACAATTTGATACAGTTAAAACAATCCAGCCTTGAGACAACCACTGCCACTTCCATTCCAACAATCACTACAACAGCACCATCAACCTTGGCAGCTTCATTGGATCCCAGAGCTCCACAGGCTACAGCGCTTCTAGCTGCAACAATATCTACATCAGCAACAGGTTCAACAACAATAACAACTCAACCAAGTAATGAGGCAAGAAAATTAGTCAAAGCAATGGAGGATATGTCCATTCAGACCACAAAGATAAATAAAATAAAAGAACAAATAACAAGTCTAGAGGACGAGATGAAACTTGCACAGATTATGCATAAGAATGAAGTTCAGAAGTCAACCAGGTTGACTGAAAGAATGAATAATTTGGAGAAAGAGCTAACATTGAAGGAGTTGCTCTCCCAAGCTAAAGAACACATATGGGCCAATATCATTGACTCTGTAAATGATATTTGGCCATCTATACAAGTCATCTTTGAACAAAATGATTTAGTCAAAGAGGCTACAGAAGCAATTAAAAGAGTTAAGGATGAACTTGGAGACATGCCAGAAGAAGCCACTAGAAAAATCCACTTCCTTAACTCTAAAAATAAATATGAATTGCAGGAGCTGGACATAGCTAATAGGACTGGCACCATACTAGAGGTGAAAAAAGTGCTCACTAAGAGGAATTTAATGATGAACCTTGGGGACAAATGCCAAACCATGCAGCTGGCTATAGACAAGTTCATGGTTAAGTTTGATGCTTTAAGGTAGAAAGGTCTTCCAAATCCCTTGGTGATAAATGACAGATTAATGCCTCATTAGGACTATAATAGGAAGATCAAAGAAGTGGCAAGAAATCAAGCCAATAATTCATCCATGAAGGGATGCCTACAGGAAAGGTTGTGTACCAAACATTTGAGAACCTGTTTTACCTCCAGAATGAGGTAAAACACCTTTTTGTGAATAGACCCACCTTTGAAAAGTACACAGAAGTAGATGAAATCTACAGAAAATTAGTAAATATCAAATTACCAGAATTAGAGACTTGGCAGAAATTAAATGACTTACTATAAAGAATGGCAGGGTAAAGGTAAATATAGAGCAGTAAAAGAAAAGCAACAGGTCAGCTTAGTCAAAGAGTATCAGATGAAAGAGTATCAGTTAAAAATCCAAAGTAAAAAGAACAGTCAGCGTGGAAGACCAACAACAAAGGAGAATAAATAGTAACAGATCAAAGAATAAGACATCACAGCCTAATAAACAATGATAAATTGCAGCAGTTTGAATATCTGTCTCTATCTTCTTTCATGAAGATATTTCTTTCTCTTAGATTAATTCCCAAGATCATTTGGGGTATTTTGTAAACTATTTTTGTATAAATACTTCATAATTCGAAGTATAGAGTGTGGATTGCTAGACATTTCTATAGTTGTATTGATCTCTAACCTGAGGGTTCAATGTACCAATTTTTCAAGTCAACAGACTCGACTGAGTAATAAAGAGATTGCATTACAGGATTCAAGTGTTGAGCTACTTCAATGAAGTATTTTCTTTTGTCAAATTGTTATTTTCTTATGTGTTTCACAAAATTGCATGTTATCTAAATTGAATGAATTAACTGGAATTATATTACAGAATTTGTTTAAGTACACTCTGTCTTAAACAGTTAATCATTTTAATGTTTTCTTCTGATATCCAAATTAGGGAATCCTTCACTATTCCCTAGTTTTGATTGACCCCTACCATTTCCTTCATTGTCTGGTTTAAGGAACCCTTAATTTCTCCTTGGATCCGATTGAAAGCCACTTCACCATCCAGCCTTAAGATCTGAATTTACTCAGCTACCTTGTCCTGTAAACACTATCTTTAGAACTTGATCCAGTCTTGTTTGGTTGACACTTGACCCCATAGCCCAATGGTAAAAGACATCCCTCTATCCATCTAAGCGAGTGATCCAACCACCAAATCAAAATCAAAACCCAATTACAATCATAACTAGCCTAAAATCAATTGACTAAAAAAAAGTTAAATCATAAAGAGAGAGCCCTTTCTAAGCATTAGGAAGGCTAGATTCTAATATCCAAAGTAGGTTTGTGGTTACCTCTATCATTTCTTTCACAACAACTCTAGAGAAATTTTGTAGTGATAACATATTTGCAACCATACTGGGGACTAGTCCTTAGTTTAATAAAACCTTAACGAAATATTAAATCTCATCTTTTTCCCCTTAAGGTCATTTTAGAGATGTTAAAACGTTTCATAAAACAGTTGAAAAATTAAAATTCTGGCTCCCAAAAGAACACACTATACCAGGACAAATCGAGATCCAAATCCTACTACAATAGTTGATGATCCTGACAGAATTTTAAGGAAACCAAAAAACGTAGAAACTCAAGGAAGTAGTAGTTAGTTAATTAAAGAAAATTCCCTCCCCAAAGAATTATCAAGTTTAGAGGATATTCAGCTTGATTTATCATTTGAGCTTTCTTTGTTTAGAACCAAATCAGATAATTCAATTCATGAAACTGTAATAGACCCTAATTTTATTCAATTCATTGAGTAAAAAAGGGTTCCTATACATCCAGATTTAGATCAACATGTTTTGGATACTTTTGATAAACTAGAAGCTTTAACCTTAACCTTGATAAGCCATATAGATGAGGCCTATCTTGAACAATCAGTTGAATTAGTTGCCTTAACTGCTGCTACCCCTGAAATTTCTACAAAGTCTTCAAAAATTGTAAGTGCAGCTTCATTTACTGCCACATCACCTATAATATCCACCACAGTTCATTCCCCTAAACCATTCATACCTCAGTTTCCTCCCCAACCAAACATCTCAAGTTCATCTACAGCCATCTTAACTCCTTCTTTAAGAACCACTACTTTGCCCCACAGTCAAACCGAAATCTAAAACATGGCAAACAGATATGCACCTTTGGTTTTACCAGCCCAACTACATGCCATGCCCCAAGACTATCAAAGTAAAAATTTTCTGTTTGATGCTACTGGTCAGTATACTACCCAAAAACATGTGAATAAAATGATTAATTACCTTGAATTGCTTGAAATTGATGATTCTGATGTCTAAATAAGGCTATTTTCCAAAACACAGAAAGGGGATGTTAAAAAATGGTTCAAAGGTTTACTTGCTAACCATATTGTAGATCTAGCTTCTTTCCATAGATTGTTTATTGATAGATGGGAAAGAAAGAAAAACCCCTTACAAATATTGTCTGAATATGATAACATTAGAAGAGCTCCTAATGAATCTGTTCAGGATTATTGTACTAGGTTCAACAGTATCTATAATGCAATCCCTCCAAATATTAAACCTCCACTAGACTTAGCACTAATCAAATTTCCTAATGGGTTGGACACTGATATTTATTACTAATTGAGGGTTCAAAGAAACCCCGAAACATTGGAACATATGAAAAGTAATGTTGTTAGTGTAGAAGCAAATTTATTAGCTAAGAAAGCTAGGATGAGAAATGAGAAAAGAGTTAGCATTAAAGAGGAACCATCCACTTCAGATGGTAAAATAGATATTCTAGCTAAAAGTGTAGAAATGATAACGGATAGATTAGAAAACATGGAAAGAAAAACTCAGTGGGAGAATCAACAACCACCACTAATTAGAAACCCCAACTTTAGGAAGAATCCTAATACTGGGAAAACAAGAGATGCTATACCAGATCAGCAGATTAGACCACCCTTCCAGGAAAACTATGCTGAGGGTTCACAAAACCATGAAGAAGAGGAGGACACTAGATAAACCTATTAGGGATTAAAAATGAAGAGGTCGTTTTTATTACTTAGGAAGAATAGGAAATGTACATGTTACAAAAATTGAAATTAGAATCCGGGGAGTCCTATGACAACAAGCAAGGTTATGATTCTACTATCTATCAAGTTCACAACCAATACAACCTTAGAAGCAAAAATAATACTGAAATTCCCACTAAGAAATCAGTCCAAACACAAACTAAAAAAATAACAAAAGCTCCTCTCACTAAAGTTCTACAAATTCTCTCTAGAGGAAGTCAGGAGACTTCTAGCCCAAAAATTGTAGATATAACTTCAACTAAAACTCAAATTGAAATTGTTAATCAAACTATCCCAGATAAGAGAATTCAAAACAAAACTGCTGAAACACAAACTGAATTTCCAAATTCTTAAAAAGAAGATAAAAGTACACAGACCACATTTTCTAAAGAAGATCTCATACAATCAGGCTAAACTAAATTGCCATTCAACATTAAGACTGTGATAGCCAAGTTGAAAATATCAGTTCTTTTGACCGAGCTAGTGAAAAATGAATCATACAGAACACAAATCATTGAAACATTAAACATATGTGAAGGATAAGATGTTGTAAACTGTTGTAGGGAAAAGTATCCGATTCGAATGACCCTATCCCACTCTAAGGGTGATAGTACCTCAGCAACAACTGTAAAGAAAACTACTTAAGGTTTACTTCTTTATGAAAGCAAAAGAGAATGAAGAAATGCACTAACCGTTGCCTTGCGCTTAATGTCGAACCCAAACTCTTCTCTTTGCTTGCTTGCTCCCAGCTCCTTGCTCTTTTGCTGGCCCAGCTACAATGAGATCCTGCAAAATAACAAAGAAGGAAACTACAAGAAGCATGCAATCATAACTGATTCAAGGATTAGCATAAATCAAATATACAATTATCACAATATATCATTGAAACAAGTGCATATAGAAGAACCTCAATAGCTTTTATTAATGAAGAAGTAAAGTTCTGAGAGAGTTACAACCATTGAAGGCCCCAATCCAGCAACACCTCCCAGCAGAAAGAATTTCTCCTCTTCACCTCCTTCAAGCAATCACCCAATAGCTCTATAGTGAAACCAACAGCATATCATTACTTTGCACAAAATTCCAGCCTCCAGAGCTCATAGGAGAGAGCTCAATATATAGATGAATTGAGAAAGGATGAGTCAGCTTGCAACTGATGTGTAGCTACCTTGTGTCCTCTCTCTCTTCAGTTGATCTTCAGTTCTTGAGTCCACTTGGAGAACCTTGCTTCCACTTGGAGAAACAGAGCCTCTGACTCATCACAAGGCGAAATCCCTGATCCAAGTGTCATTTTTGGAAGATTCCAGAGCAATGACTCAGTGTGCCACTTGTCCCATCTCGCTCAGTGCAGGTGGCCTTTGTTCCACTTGCTTTGCAACGCAGGTACACCATGGAGGAGTTGAGTTTCAGCGCAGAAGCCTAGTGGAGCACCTGCTTTGATTTCAGGATTGCTTGTTTTTGAGTGTTTTCAGGTGGAGAACTGATCTGAGAGCTGTTGGTTTGCTGACCTTGTTCCTCTAGGGGTAGGAACATCATGTTTAGGGACTTTGGATCCCTTGGATTATTGACAATTCATGCCTGTTGCTGTAAGGCACAAAATTGTCTATAACAGATGCCCCCTAAAGTATGAGGTCGTTTATCGGGTGAAATGCTTTATTAGGAGGATCCGAAGTTCATTCAATCTACTGAGAAGTGTCCTGTAATAAGATACAATACAATACATTATTTTTCATTCTTTTTCATGATCTAGCTGAGGCCGGCATTCCCATGCTCAGCTTTATAAATACATTTTGGTACATAGAACAGACGATCGTCTGATGATAGACTGATAATTCTCTGCTGAAATTATCATCCTTTGAGAAGGATGATCATCTGCTGCAATGATGTACATATCAAATGTCTTTATGTCCTGAATATATATCGCAGCCTGGATGGATGAAACTAGATCCGGGGTCTTCAATCTCTTCCGATCTTCACTCGATGTACAAGTCAATCCATGTGATAATTTCTTGAAGTCGAACACGGAAAGACATCGCTTGATTACCGGTCAATGATGTAAATCGTTAACAAGCACGAGAGGAATCACTGATAAGGATGATGACCCTCAAGGTACGGCAGTACAATTCACATAGTGGGAATAAAGGACTTGGCGTCGACCACCATGCAAAATCTTCTGGTCGAAGGTCATTGATGTATACCTGTCGCCGGAAGTGAGAAACTTGCCATTGAGGCATGCAAGCTTCAAAGTACTGAAGGGGTTGTTCCTAGATCAACTCCTTGGATAATGAGCTGATGTCGACAAGGAGCGATCCGTTAAAGGAGGGCCTTAATGAATCCCACATCACTGACACGGAACGGAGCTAGTGATTGTGATGAGGTGAAAACAAACTGTGATGTATGATTCAGGGTGGCGGTCATGAAATGGATGAAGGACAATGTATGGCAGTGGATGGGACACGGTTGACTCTTTGCAGAACAACATCTCTTGAACATATAACGACACTGATGTGATGGATTGGTAGCATTACCCCAAATGTGGATGGTGTGGCGAGGACCATGGTGATGAGACCGGTGAATGAAACAACCCAACCCGATGTGATACGGAGGACAAAGTGTCATGTTCAAGAGCGACTTGCTACCATTAAAGCTGTGAGGTTCTCCCAATTTTTCCCCAGTCATTGCTGACCATTACCTCTTTATTTTTATCAAGCTTGAGGAGGATAACATATGCTTGTTCTATAACCTGCCCTTCGGGCAAGCCCATCGCTATGTTTTAACGAGCCTAGCGATAGGGAAACTCGTTCTCGTCTAAAGACAAGTTTGTCGCTATTTAATGAATTTAACGAGTCTAACGACAAGGATAACTCGGTCCTTTTCATTTTTAGAGAGTCTGAAAAGGTACATAAAGTCAACTCCAAAATTCCTTTTTCGTCATCTAATCCCTTAAGTCTGAAAAAGTATAAAACAATACAGAAGGGATGAATTTTCGATTGCTTTAACGAGCCGAACAAAACAAGCGCTCGATCTTTTTGTGCAATAATCCCTCAGGTCCAAAAAGATTAAAATCTAGAGGAGGGATAGCTCTTCCGGTCGTTTTAACGAGCTGGGAGGCCAAAACTCGGCAAACTTTTCATATTTTACGAGTCAAGAGAAAAGAGCTCAAAGAAGACTCGTATTTTGAGGAACGAGTGATAAACAGGGATAGCAGCAGATTCCAAGTACAGGTTGGAATTTTCCAATCACGGCAGTGTCACAAGGATGGCTAAGTGAAATCACTCTTCGCAGCTGTTCCTCAAAATGGGTAAACAAACATATGGAGATGAACGATTGGCCAAATGAACGGATGGAGGTGATGGCATATAAACACGACCAACGGCTTTTAATATGGCAATCAAAGGTTACATTTCTCAAGGTTATTTACCGGTTCATTTTTTCTGGGTGAGCTTGAACTCTAGGGGAAGATTGCTCACAACTTATGTTTATTTTTTAACGAGCATGAACTATGCGCTAAAACTTCTCGGATCTTGCGTTTATTTTTTAACGAGCATGAACATTGCTAAAACTGCTCGTTTATATGGTTTACTTTTGATTTTTTACCATAACTAGCTTCTCTTTTTCACTGATAGCACTGCATTTTCAAATTGCTGCAACAAACTAGTTAGAAATGAGTAATATTTACTTGAAAATGAGATTAACACATTAATATTTACCTCGAATTACGTAAGAAAGCAAATAAAAAGGGTTTTTACCTCTCATTTTACCATTTCATTTGCATTTTGCTTGTTGGAGCTTTGGAGGAGCCTCTTTCCCTTCGATTTTCATCAGCTGATTCCGGGAGATTCTGCGGACGATTTTCGGCGCCGTTTGGACTAGGTAGGAGCTAAACCTTAGCTCTTCATTTTCATGGTTTCATTTTCCTGTTTTATGCCTGTTTTGCTGTTCTATTGAGCCTCTGGGGTTTTGCCAGGGCGCCCTCTGATCAACGCAGGTTCCCCATTCGAAAACTGCGTTGGGATCCAAGCTGCTTGAAGGCAGCTTGTCCCCCAACGCAGGTAGTACACTGGGCACCTGCTTTGGGGCATAAAAGCAACAATTTTTTACAGATTTTGATGAAATTTTCGCCAGTTTTTCATCAATTTCAGGAGCTGACTCATTCTCTTGTTTGTTTTGCAGGGATTCTTGATCAAGATGGCCCTTACATGGCGAGAACGAGAACATGAAGAAGAAGATATGATTGCCCTTCATGATCCTGTTACGGTGGGCGCGCTACGAGACTGTGGTATGCTGAAGTTTTTCCGTATCTCAAGCATGAGAGCACAGATTTCACTACTGCAGTACTTGCTTGATGCTTGGGATCCTGTTAACCAAGTATTCCAGATTAGGAACAAACCTATTCCATTGACTGTGACAGACATTTACTTCTTGACTGGCTTGTCAAGGCGGGGTGCCCCCATTTCTTTATCAGGTACAGTTCGGGGGAATGATTCCGTGAGAGATTATGTCCGCCAGTATTGTAGGGAGGGGTCCCAGCCGAACAGAGACGGCAAGGTAGTCATCCGTGATGTTACTAGCAGGCCTCTCAGGTCTATTCTGTATAATCTTGGTAGGATGGCCGGTAGCGCATCTTTACATGTTGCCAACAGGTCTCATATGCAGCATGCCTTGGAGTGTCTCCAACCGAAGATCTTCAACTGGAGTGATGCAGTGCTTACTCAAATGAAAAGTCAACTGAACAAGGTGAAGGACGGGAAGCTGAAGAACTTTGGTTTTGGTTCGATTTTGACTGCCTTCGCCTTGGAGAAGATCCCTCTGATGCAACCTCAGTACATTGATCTCGGAGTGCCTTCTCCTACCGAGCCACGTATGCAGCGATGGGTCGATCACATGTCCAGACATGCAGGTCAATCCCAGATTTCTTTCAATGCCGCTTTTTTTCAGGTGGTTCGATCGTCAGGAGATGGCTTTTTCCGAGTACCCATATGTTGGTATGGATTTCCGGGGTGATCCGGATATGGTACTGCCAGACGGTGCTCAGTGGGATGCTACTGGTAAGAACTTCGACCATATTACTGTTCATTGTTTTCATTCATAATGTTCTTGTGCTTTATTCTATCAAGACTTTAATTGAACTCATGTGTGCTTGCAGATGTCGGTCCTGTTCGTCTGGCAGTTCGTCTGAGACCACCTGTTGCTGCTCCGGCAGAGGAGCCTGCTTGGAGAGTTATTATCCGTGATCTTAGCGACACAGAGACCCTTACAGCTGTGCAGGGGCAGGTTGAGAACCTTACCCGTGGTCTTTCGGATGTACAGATTGACGAGTTACCTTTACCGATGCAGCAGCATACTATCGGTGTACCTAGACGATGGACCCGTCTTCTGCGCATGATAGCACAGACTGTGGCTTACTATCAGGAGCATCACTAGGCTAGGGTGCCCCCTAGCATTTTTGAGTTTTTCGGTCATATGACCAATTTTTGTCTCGGTTACAGGACATTATGTATGAACTTTATGAACAGCTTATATATATATTTTGATTTTCGAGTTTTATTCTGGTTGATTTGGATGATTCATATGTACACTCTTTTATGATGTGTCCCTTTTATAAATGTTGCAAATGTCTATCTAACACATAGTTTGCTAATGAGTCAGTTAATGTGTTTAAATTTCTTGAAATATGTTGATATTGAATTGAATCAAATCGTCTTTCCAAGATTTTTACTCTTAGGAACATGCGATAAATAGCTGGATTGCGAACAGAATATATACCATTGAGTTGTCGTATTACGAGCTGTGAGTCTAGCCTGACGATTAGTCGGCATATGCCACGTGTGATGGCATCAGAGAGTATTTCTATCAATGCGCTATACTCAGCGATGTTATTCGTTGATTGCCCAATACATACACCTCTGAAACTTACTAACTCGCCGCTTGGATCAAAAATGGCCCAGGCTGCGGAGGATAGGTTCCGCGAACTACAACTTGCTCCGTCGGCATATCCAACACATGTCTCCATAAGGTTTGACATCTGCAATGAATGAAAAAGGGGAATCACTCAACCAGAACAAGAACTTTGGCGAAAACAAAATACAACAAAAGCATGCAGGTTACTATTTAAGCATAGTAACGCTTGAGGTACAGCCCGTTCCGGGGTTGTGCCAGTGGAATTCCGTCGTAATCTATTAACTCGTAGGCTCCTTTTGCTAACACTCTTTTAACAATATAGGGGCCCATCCATAAGGAATTGAATTTACCTGCTCCTAATTTATCGGATTCTTGGTCATAAAGCAAGACCAAATCACCTTCTGAGAAGACACGGGGTTTGACATTTTTGTCGAACTGAGCCTTGACTCGTTTCTTATGGGTTTCGTTAGCCAAAGCGGCATCACGACGGGTTTCATCCAATTGGATTAATTCCAAGAAACGAGCCTCTTCTTCCGAAGTTCCGGGGAGGAGATCAATTGCGAGTTTAAGCGACGAAATTTCACACTGGATTGGTAAGATTGCTTCTAGACCGTACACCAATTGGAAAGGTGTGAATCCGGTTGCGTTTCTTACCGAGGTTCGTTAGGCCCACAAGGCCGCATACAGGATTAGGTGCCATCTTCTTTTATGAACCCCGATCATCCTTTGCAACATACGCTTCAGGACTTTGTTGATTGCTTCAACTTGTCCGTTGGCTTGTGGATAATACGGAGTAGAGCTGTCGTGAGATAGCCCTAGTTTGGCAGCTAATTCAACCATCATGTGATTGCGGAAATGCGATCCATGATCTGTAACTATAGCCTGGGGTACGCTGAACCTGGCGACTACATGATTGAAAAAGAATAGGGCAGTTGTTTCACCGGTATTGTCCAATGTAGGCATCGCCTCGGCCCACTTGGTAAAATAGTCTACTGCGACTATAATATACCCATGCCCCCCGGTCGAGGTGGGGTTACATTTCATGAAATCGATGCCCCATTTGGCGAAAGGCCCAACTGCAACTATTGGTTGCAGGGGTGCGGGCGGTCTTCTGGTTTTTCTATCAAAGATTTGGCAGGAATGGCAACTTCGGACTGCGATTATGCAATCTTTGAACATTGTTGGCCAAAAATATCCTGCTCTTAATATCTTTTGGGCTGTAGCGAAACCTGATTGATGCCCCCCACACGCACCTGAATGACACTCATTCAGGGCTTTTTCGGCTTCTTCATGGGTGAGACACCTCCTCAGAACGGTATCGATACCACGATGGTAAAGAGTATCACCGACGATCATGTAGTCTTTTGCTTGGTATCGTATACGTTTCTGTTCGGAGTGTGAGGTGTCTGGCCGAAACTTTTGGGTTTGGAGATAGATAATTATATCTCCATACCATTCATTGCTTGCAGATATCAGAAACAAATTCTCGTCCACGATTGATTCCTTGGAGGTTTCATCGTTGGACGACGAAGGGAGGTCGCATAATAATTCTGCGAATACCAGAGCTTTCTTTGACTTGGATTTCACAAATTCCAGATCAAACTCTTGAAGAATCGCTATCCATTTGGAATACTTGCCCTCCAGCAACTGTCGTGACAGTATATAAGTCATGGGGTTGCAATCTGACAGAATGGTAGTTTTCCTAAAGAGGATATAATGTCGAAATCTCTGTACCGCTTGAACAGCAGCAAGCGCTAGCTTTTCAACGTAAGAATATTTACTTTCTGTATCATTTAAGTTTTTACTTAAATAATATACAGGATGTTCAACTCCATCGACTTCTTGAACTAAAACCATCGCAATGGTTGTATCTGCTGCAGCTAGATACAGGTTAAAATCCCTAAGATAATCTGGGGCGTACATTAATGATGCTTTTACTAGAGATTCTTTCAAAGCGTCAAAGGAAGCTTGCGCAACCTGGTCCCAATCGAAGGGTACATCTTTTTTCAAAAGACGTGTATAACCTTTAGCAAGTTCTGCGTAATTTGGAATGAACCTCCTCAGAAATTTTGCTTTCCCTTGGAGTTTCTGAATCTGAAGCAAATTCGAAGGTGGAGGCAAATTGATGATTGCCTGAACCTTACAAGGGTCGAGACGAATCCCATCTTTGGAGACTACAAAGCCAAGTAAACGACCAGAACCGACGCAAAATACACATTTGTGTGGATTGAGTCTTATCTTGTAGTGTCGGCAACGTAGAAATATCGCTCTTAGATGCTGCGGATGATCAGTCCGCTTTCGCGAATGAGCCGGAAGATCGTCGAGATACGGTTGAACAATGCTCTTGATGTCATGGAAGGCATAATTCATAGCCCTCTGAAATGTCGCCCCTGCGTTCTTTAAACCAAAGGGTAATTTTCGATAAGCGAATGTGCCCCACGGGCATATAAATGCAGTCTTCGACTGGTCCTGCGGGCAGATATTAATTTGATTATACCCGGAGAATCCGTCCATAAAGGAAAAGATTTCACGTCCAGCGCATTCATCAATTATCTGGTCGATGAAGGGTGTAGGGTAGTTGTCCTTCGGACAAGCTTGATTTACGTCCCTATAATCGACGCACACTCGTATTGTTCCTTGTTTTTTCATAACAGGTACAATATTCGATACCCAATCAGTTAGCGGAACCGGGTAGATGAATCCAGCATGGAGAAGTTTCTCAACTTCTGCCTTAATGGCAGCGGCTTTCTTAGGGTGAACCTGTCGAAGCCGTTGCCTTACTGGTTTGACATCAGGATACATTTTAATTTCATGTTCAACGATACTCGAGTCGATGCCTGGCATTTCATCATATGACCAAGCAAAGACATCTCTAAATTCGCGAAAAAGAGCGTTATATATTTCCAGTTCTGAAGGGGAACAACCTTTGCCAACATGAATATTCTCTACAACACCTGTTTTGGTCGAGATATTTATGGCTATAGTCTCTTCAATATTGGATAAGTTTCGCTCGGAATCCACCGTGTTTACAGTATTTGTTAGGAATTCAAAGACTGAAGGGTGGTAAAGATCTTTTTGAGTATCTTCTTCGTATTCCGGAAGAAGGGAACGATGGTGGTGGTCATTCCATGGTGCCCCTTCAATCATCATTGATTGTAAGATTCCTTCGTCAGTCCCATGTGCTTTTGACCAAGGATCTAATGAGGTACCATATTCTCTAGATCTATCTACCCAAACGCTCGATGAGCGCTGATTGGGGTTCGCCTCCCAGGCCTGAAACATTGATTGCTACAATATTTCAATGGGGCTTGGTGGCAAAACCATCGAATGATCCATAGCGACTCTGCCTTCTGTGACTTCCAAGGTGGATACCATATTGCATGTTGCTACAAATGGTACATTTCCTATGCAAATAGGAGGTGGTAGCGCGAAAGTTCCCATCATAGTGGGATCTTTCAACAGACCTACTCCAATATCTTGAATCGACCGGTCGCTGCCATGGATCATGGGAACGCTTCCTATAACTTGTGAACCATTAGGGAGGAAGTTTTGTTGATCGACGACCGTAATCCCTCCTTCAAAGGGGAATGCGATCTTCCTAAAATAAGTCGACACAACAGCTTGCATGGCATAAATCCATGGTCTTCCCAGTAGGATGTTATAGTCAAGATTGCCATCAATGACTTCAACATCTATTTCTACTGTTTTGCCCCCTAGTTCAACTTTCAGGTTACTAAGGATACCGTAAGGGGTATATATCCTTCCGTCGAATGCTTTTAATTTTGTCGATGATCGCGACAATGTTGGAGATCCTAAAGTTTTCCAGCAACTCATCGACATAATACATGTTGATGCCCCCTCATCAATAATCGTTCTATGAACTGTTTTGTTGAGGGCTTTCACTTGGACGAGGAAAGCTAGTTGAGCTGGTAACTGAGGATCATACCCTTTGTGATCAAAGGACACTAGATTGGAATCTTTAGGATCCACCCCACCAATTGCTGATAACAATGCCTGCCTTTGGGATGGGCAATGTTGTAGTACCTCAAGAGTCGACATAGCAGATGGCGATTGTGCCAAATCTTCCACTATGTTATAATGTTGTGCTGCTCTGGCACGAGGATTAAAGGTCGACTTGTGCACTACTCCCATTGGCGGTTTTATCGTTAATTCATGCATGATGGGGGGTACAACTTCTGCCGAGGTTGTTGTCGAACTGCTAGGTTGATCTTTACCTTTATCGTTCGACACCTGTGGATTCCCGTAATCTTTGTTTCTTATCGAAATCAAAGCATCACTTTGCTGTTTTGAAACCGACAACATAAGCACTTGAGATGGGGAAGCGTTTCCACTATCAACCAGATTTTGACCTGGGTTAGGAAATGGATCACTTGACACGGTTGAGGTATGAGGACTCTTAAAGAACCTCTTTAGCTCAGCTTTGAATGGGCAATTCCTAGTGTTGTGATCTTTGTCATCGCATATTTGACATGGACTCGGTTTCCTATTTCTAGGAGGGTTCGAAGAATTTTTCTTAGGGGATGACTCACCTTGTTTATTCTTCTTCCCTTTGTTTTGTTTCTTCTTGCTTCCTGGTTGATTGGTTTCTTTTCCCTTATCTATCGATACGGCATTTACTTCCGAAGCAAGAACTTCTTCATGCGCATTTTGGTTCGAATCCTTACGGGCCTTCTTTTGATTGGTCCTTTTCGGATTCGTGTTTGCCGTGCCAATCACGCCGTCGCCAGCATGAGAGTCACTATTTGATTTAGGAGGAGGAGGGATTGAAAACTCTGGTCTAGGGGCGTCTGGTATTTTTTCATAGAGCGTGCCGGACTGAGTATATACTAAGTCCAAATATTGTGCACGAGCTATAACCTGCTCTTCTGTTACGACTCCCCCCTTTGCCACATCTTCCGTTATGGCCGGAAGTAACGACTTTATAAACCACTCAGCTAAAAGCTGATCAGGAACGTATGTTTTAACCATTCTTCGTCGACGTCGCCACTCATGTATATGATCTGATATATGAGTTGCGGTTGTCTGTTTGAAGTTAGTCAATATCTCTGTTCCCGTTTCATACCTTATTGGTAATTGAAAGTGGGTTAAGAATGTCGTGGCAAGGGAGCTAAAATTGTCGAACGAAGCTCTTAGCAATTCTATATACCATTTTGCCGCTGAACCTGTCAATGTCCTCTGAAAGAGGCGAAGCCTTATTGAATCATCATTTAAAGTGTTCGACGAACACCACAGATGAAATGTCATCACATGATTCGACGGGTCTTCACCTGGATTTCCATTGAATTTAGGAATGTCGGATGGAAGTTTGTGCGGGATCACTGGCCACCATGGGGCGTAAGCAATTGGATCATTGGTTAATCGATGTAAATCAGGCAACTCTAAAGTCGCCACGAATGGTAACTGTTGATTCAAGTTAGGGGAAGCGTAACCAGGGTACGATGGAATCGCCTGAACAATTGGTCTTTGCATACCAGCATAATGGAGTTGATGTTGGTATGACTGATACGGTTGATGGACTTGACCACTATAAAGTGGTTGATTTTGACCATTTTGGATATATGGTTGTCCAGTATTCGCAAAGATTTGCTGTTCAGAACCTTGGTACACTTGCTGGAATTGTGGCTATTGGTATTGCACTATCCACGGTTGCGATACCATGGGTTGTTGTGCTACACTAACCATTGGACCAAGATGTGGGGTACTTGTACCCGATTGTACTTGTGTCGCCCCACCAGTAGGCGATTGTGGTTGGGTCGCAGGGTCAAGGGGCTGTTGCATGAGAACCTGAGAAATCTGAGGTTGACATACAACAGGCATCGTTTGAACTTGCGACACGGTTACGATAGCCGGTGTAGTTGGGATGTTCGTCACAGGTACACACTGTTGCATAGAATATACAACTCTTGGTGGTTGGGATAGCATAGGTACCCAACTACTCGTTGCAATTCCACCATAACTTGAGTAAGGTTGAGAACTCCCGTATGGGTACCCTCCCGGAGGGGGTAATGAAAAGGCATACTGCCCCCCATACGGTGGTAATCCAGAACTCAAGGCAATTGATTGTCCTGGAGGACTGGATGGCCTAAATTGATTCCCAAAAGGGTCAATTTGATGAGTCTCACTATAAGAGTTACCAGACATTACTCCGGAACAGACAGGAACAGACCATACTGTCGAGATAGTCCCTTGGTGGACTCCTTCTAGCGATTGAGAGCTAGTTGGGACAGATGGTATGCCGGCGAACATTGTTGGATTCGCAGCAGGTAATTCTGCTGTCGCCGTGTCATTTGAGACAGTCCTAGATGTCGAAGGTTGTTCAGACATTTTGAGTTTATCCAATTGATTGCCTAGTGATTCTACAGGAACTTCCACTGGTGATGGACAAACTTCTGTTGTAGCAGGAAATAGAGTGACCCCTACTCCAAAATGAGTTGGAGTGGATACTTGTGGTTCCTCTATAATTTCCTCTATCGCAATCAGACCAGGTGGAAGAGGAAGACCGTCAGGTCCGTAAAAGATTTCCGGTGCCGAAGAAGGGGTTGTATCAACAGCGACAGATGTTTGAGGAACAAAACTCTCTGGACCAGTTACAGATGGAACTGGTTCAGTTATATAAGTATTTGCCCCCAGACTAGGATCAGTATTACTATCCTTCTGTGGCGGTTAAACTTCTTCTATAGAGGCAGGGTTTCCGGAAATGTTTGGAGTAACCAGAATCTCCGATGTTGTTGGAACACTTGTTCTAACTTTTAAAGGAGATTTTGAACTGGTTCGACGAGCTCGCTTTGTCTGGATTGTTTTCGATTCCGGAGACAAAGATGGTTGACTCGCAAGCCTCCGAGAACGACGGATATTCATTTGACTTTCTTCCACGATTGCGGATTACTCGATCAACTAAAATATAAAGGGGAAAATTTGTGTTTCCGATTTGAATGAATTTTATTAGACGCTTTTAAACATAACTTTGCTTTTTCATGTTTTAAGAGTCGAGAAAAAGCTAAAGATGACTCTAGTCTCCTTCGATGTATTAACGAGCCCGAAGTGACAAATGCTCGGTTGGACCTTTTCAGTTATAGAGTTTGAAAAGGGCCAAAAGAAACTGCTCTGGAGATCTAGGCAGAGGGTGTGCCAAACCTTTCGCGAAACCACAGAATACGTTTTACGGTACGGGTGGTCGATCTTCATGAATGCTGTGTTCACTGCATCGCGATCAGTAGGGCGGCCGACACGGCTTCCTAAGGATAAAGGATAAATGCCTATAGGGGTCTCCCAATATATACGTGACGGTACGTGGGAGCACAAGTCCGTATTAGTGCCACCGACTCTCAGGAGGAATCACCCACCTTCGTAGAGATCGACAGTCACTATGTTTAACGACGCTGGAACACGTCTCTACCTAGACCTCTATGTGTTTGCGTTATGTTTCAAATGCGTTGTTAGGTTCATTCAGTATATTTTAAGTTGATCTTTTTAAAGTTTGCCTTTCAAGGTTCACCACGAGATGTATATGAAAAATTCCTAAATGCAACCTAAGATGAGAAGCAAGCTTTTTCAAATCTTTTTGACTGATGAAAATCTTAACTACTGAGGGAGAAGAAAGGAAAATCTTTTCACACAGTTCATACAGCACAAACTAATGCACTTTCTCCTAAATCATCATGCAAACTTTTTCAAATGCAAAATGCACAATGCATGTATTTTCTTTTCCCTTTCTTAATGTTGATGTATTACAGAAAGAAAGTTGTTATATAACTTTGATTTCGATTTAAAGCGAAAGTAAACAAGCTAGTCCAAAATCAAAAGACACCTTAAGATTTACTTGTTTAATCACTGGAAATACATGAAATCAAACCATAATGACGAAAGTAAAAAGACTAATCAGCTATGGACAGCAAACAAGCTAACTCTTTAGACCAGCAAAATGCCTAACACAGGTTCAGATCTAAGAGGCCAAGGCAAGACTAGTTCACTTTCGTTATGGGAAATTGTAAATGATGTAAGAAATACAAAAGAACAAGTACAATTTCGTTATATAACAGAGGCGGAATGATGGCAAGTAAGGTTGGTTTCAGAACAGGTACAAGAAAGACAACTTGCTACAAAAACTATAGTGAAAACAGGCAAGAAAAAGGGAGGAAACCCCAACTGCACTAGGCAAAATTGGGCCAACACAGGTGCTGCTCAGCCAGTCTGGCTCTCAGCGCAGGTAGCCCCTTCGGGACCTGCGTTGCAAAGCAGGTAGCCTGTGTACTACCTGCTTTGGAAAACGAAAGTTGCGTTTTCTCAGTTTCCGGGTCACAATTTTCTCCAAAATTCACAGTTTTTGCTCAAATCAGAAGCAATCAGTCAAGCACACACAAAGGGATGATTAGGAGGATGAAAAGCTATCACTAAGAGCTTACAAGGATCCTTGTAGATCAGCTCTTCAAATCATGAACATGCTCAGAAAAGAGCTAGAGTAGCTGCCCTCTACTTCGCTTTTGATATAGTCAAAAGCTTTTCGATTTGGTACTCTTTTGTTCAGGAAATGAATGGCAAAATACTACAAACAATCAAACAGATACGGTCCCCAGCGGAGTCGCCATTTTGTTGTAGGGAAAAGTATCCGATTCGGATGACCCTATCCCACTCTAAGGGTGATAGTACCTCAGCAACAACTGTAAAGAAAACTACTTAAGGTTTACTTCTTTATGAAAGCAAAAGAGAATGAAGAAATGCACTAACCGTTGCCTTGCGCTTAATGTCGAACCCAAACTCTTCTCTTTGCTTGCTTGCTCCCAACTCCTTGCTCTTTTGCTGGCCCAGCTACAATGAGATCCTGCAAAATAACAAAGAAGGAAACTACAAGAAGCATGCAATCATAACTGATTCAAGGATTAGCATAAATCAAATATACAATTATCACAATATATCATTGAAACAAGTGCATATAGAAGAACCTCAATAGCTTTTATTAATGAAGAAGTAAAGTTCTGAGAGAGTTACAACCATTGAAGGCCCCAATCCAGCAACACCTCCTAGCAGAAAGAATTTCTCCTCTTCACCTCCTTCAAGCAATCACCCAATAGCTCTATAGTGAAACCAACAGCATATCATTACTTTGCACAAAATTCCAGCCTCCAGAGCTCATAGGAGAGAGCTCAATATATAGATGAATTGAGAAAGGATGAGTCAGCTTGCAACTGATGTGTAGCTGCCTTGTGTCCTCTCTCTCTTCAGTTGATCTTCAGTTCTTGAGTCCTCTTGGAGAACCTTGCTTCCACTTGGAGAAACAGAGCCTCTGACTCATCACAAGGCGAAATCCCTGATCCAAGTGTCATTTTTGGAAGATTCCAGAGCAATGACTCAGTGTGCCACTTGTCCCATCTCGCTCAGCGCAGGTGGCCTTTGTTCCACTTGCTTTGCAACGCAGGTACACCATGGAGGAGTTGAGTTTCAGCGCAGAAGCCTAGTGGAGCACCTGCTTTGATTTCAGGATTGCTTGTTTTTGAGTGTTTTCAGGTGGAGAACTGATCTGAGAGCTGTTGGTTTGCTGACCTTGTTCCTCTAGGGGTAGGAACATCATGTTTAGGGACTTTGGATCCCTTGGATTATTGACAATTCATGCCTGTTGCTGTAAGGCACAAAATTGTCTATAACATAAACCTTAATGATGATCAACCTGAGTTATTATTTGGTCCAAACGTAAATGGAAAACATCAACAAGGGGGTATCCCTCCATTTTACATTAGCTTAACTTTTCATGATAAAATCTTACATAATGCTATGCTAGATTCAGGGGCATCCCATAACCTAATGCCTAAAGCAATCATGGAGAGATTAAACTTAGATATCACCAGACCATACAAGGACTTGTTTTCCTTTGATTCTAGCCAAGTCAAATGCCTTGGCTTGATCAAAAATTTGTGTGTGACTCTAGTCCAGTGCCCAGCAAAGAGTATTGTTATGGACATAGTAGTTGCTGATATCCCACCCAAGTATGGAACGCTATTATCTTGTTCATGGGGAGAAAAATTGTAGGGATCTCTACAATTAGATATGTCATATGATACCATCTTTGTGTTTGGTGAGCAAAGAAAACTTTACAGAGAAATATTGATGAAATACATGGTAAGTAGTTCAGAAAAACCACAGAATTACCCCATATACTCCATGCATTCTGATGTGGACTCATTTATCTTGTACAATTTAGACAATGACAAAAATGAAATCACAGCTGTAGAAGAAAAATACAAAGCACCTGATAGTGAAAACATATTTCATGAGTCTCTATGGAATTTAGATTTTGATGGCTCTATAAATAGATTAGGAGCAGGTGCATGAGTTTGGATTCACAACATGGAAAGTAATCATTTTGAAGGTCATGCCTTTAGATTATACTTTAAATTCACAAACAACATGGCAGAGTATGAAGCTTTAATCTTAGGACTACAAATTGTAAGAAATCTTTGAGCTAAGAGAGTTCTTATCATGGGAGATTCATAATTGATTATAAAACAAATTAAAGGAGAATACTCTGTGAATAATCCCAGAGTTAGCCAATACAGAGAGACTGTCCTAGATCTAATTAAGGACCTTCTTGAAACTGATTGTGCTGTTATTCCCAAAAAATAGAACATACAAGCTCACAGTTTGGCTACTTTTGCTAGCACTTGCAAATTTCCATTTCAACCCAACCACAAGTACACTGCATAAGTAAGACATAGACCTGTTATACCTAAAAATCTGAAATATTGACAAATTTTTTCACAAGATTCTCAAATCTATGATTTCATGAATGTTGAAGAAGAGTTTCAAAACTATAACATAGATACTAACTATGTTGAAAATACCAACAAGAAATGCTGAAAATAACATTTCTAAGGATAGAATTTCAATATATTCCAATTTTAATTTGTGCTTGAATAAAAATTGAGAATTAAAATTCGAATTTAGTCTCACTAGCTATTTGAAAAATAATTAATTAATTCATCCTGAGTTAATTAGTTGGAGAAATTCAAACATGAAGTCTTTGTGAAGTCATGCAACAGTTATCCCTTTGATTGAGGAAGTTATTCCTTTATTAAGGAGAGAAGGATGAGTTGTATTTGAGTTGTAATTAGTTAGCTCAGTTAATTGAGTTAAGTCCTGTTAAATTAGTTCCAAATAGTTTGAGGAACTAATTGTGAGTTCAGTCAGTTAATGCATGCATTCATCAAACTAGTGTACTCCAGATAGCTAAAGATTCTCTCATAAATAGCTCATGCATGTCTATTCAGAGAAAGACCTAGTTAAGATTAAAGGCAGGGACAGTATATTATTAGTTGTTAGAATTTTCCTATAAGAAAATATCTTGCATGCAGAAGGATTTGATTACTTGAGATTTTTGCAGTTTTATAGTGTGTTGGAGCAGTGTGTGAGATCAGTGTCACACAAGGTTACAGTTGGAGCACCGAGGGAAAATAGCGCAAGGAAATAGGAGGCTTGGAGGACAGAAGGAAAGGCATATGAGTTGTCTAGTTTGTCTATGAGCAGTGAGAGGGATTGTGCTGAGAGCTGGATAGCTGTGAGAGCTAAAGCTTTGTGTAATCTTGACATATTTCCACTTGTACGATAATACAAATAGCAGGGTTTTTCGTTGAGGCTTTCCCTAGAGTATTCTTCTGTGTTTCATGTGTGACTGATTCGTCTTCTCTATTATATGTGTTCCGTTTGATCTTGCTAAAAATCGATTAAGCTTCCGCAAGTTTGATTGTAGAAGTAGATTAAGTATTTTTCTTTAGTACAATGCATAATCAAATTAATCTACAGTGAGAATTTATACATGGTATCAGAGCCAGGTTATGAGAGCTATGAATAGCATATTGAGAAGGGAACAAAGTCGAAGTTTGAAGTTCTTGATTTCAAGTACAAAATTGAATTCTTATCACACCTCAAAGTTCACCAATGACGTTCAATGGCTTGAGACTCGAGTATGCACTGGATGGAAACTTGAATTATATAGCATGGAAGGATCGAATGGAAGCGGTATTAGAAGACAATGATTTGAAGGATTTCATTGATCAAGAAATCCCCAAGCCAACAGCAGCTAATGCCCAAGAATTGGCGGAATGGAAGAAGTTTGTGGTGAAAGCGAGGAGGATTCTTCTGGAGGAAGTTCGAGACCATATTGTCTCGAGTCTCCATTGGAAGGAGACTCCATTCTCAATGTGCAAGACATTGAAGGACTTATATCAGAACAACAGGGACCAGAGGAAACCGGTGCAGAAGGACAAGCTTTGGAAAACCAAGTGTGAAAAGGGTGACACTATTTCTACGTATCTAAACAAGCTCACCACCTACAAAGATGAACTTGGAAGTGTAGGAATAATGACAACTGATGATTATATGGTGAGTCTTGCTCTCTTCAGTCTTCCTAAGAGCTGGCATAGCTACCAGGACTAAGTGAATGGAAGAGAGAAACTGCCAGATTGGGAACAACTGTGGTCGGATATGATGTAGGAGGAGCACCAAAGATGGTTCTTCATCTAAGCATGATGATGAAGAAAATCTAGCCTTAGCCAATAAGGCAAGGAAAGGGAAAGGGAAGGCTTCCCATTCCAAATCGAGTTGTTCTCATGGTGGGAAGAAGATTGAAAAATCTAAAGTGAGATGCTTTAATTGTCATGAGGTGGGCCATTATGCAACTAATTGTCCATTGAAGAAACCCAAGAAGGGATCCTCAAAAGTATCAGAAGGTAAGGCACTGGCCTCTTAGTTTGAATTGGATTTTACCCTCATCGCATGCATGGTCATCGATGGTGGGTTGTGTTTGTTATGTGGACAGTGGAGCCTCATTCCACATGATCGACAGTAATAGATTATTTAGTACCTTGGAGGAGAAAGACCTCAAGATGCACACAGAGATGGGAAATGATGGAAAGTACCATGTTTCAGGTGAAGGTACAGTTGTGTTTCAGAGGGAGCATGGAGCTCCTCTCACCCCGACTGATGTAAAGTATGTGCCTAGACTGAAGAAAAACTTGGTATCGGTCACGACATTGGAAGACAAAGGCTATGATGTAGTCTTCAGTAAAGGAAAGGCATTACTAAGACACATAACCACGGGTCAGACCAAGAGGATTGGAATTCGAGTAAAGAATCTCTACAAGCTGGAGATAGATGACTACGCTCCATTGAGTTCTAAAGCAAAATTGGTGCAAAGCCAAGACATTGGCGAGTTATGGCATAGGAGGTTGGGCTACATGCATCATGGGGCCTTGAAGATAATGCAGCAGATTTCTACCAAACTTCCCAAAGGTAAACTTGAGCAAGTGGGCACATGCAAAGGTTGTACCTTGGGTAAGTATGCAAAATCTTCCTTTCATGACCGAGACAGTCGAGCTAAAGAAATCTTGGAGTAAGTTCATACAGATGTGTGTGGACCATTCTCGACAGCCTCCACCATGAAACAAAGGTATTATGTGATTTTTATTGATGATTTTTCTCGTAAATGCTAGATCTATTTCATGCAAAAGAAGGATCAAACCTTCTCAAATTTTTGTGAGTTCAAAGCTTTAGTTGAGAAAGAATCAGGAAACAAGATCAGGGCCTCAAGAAGCGAAAATGGTGGAGAGTATCTCTCAAGAGTTTAAGGACTTCTATGCAGGAGAAGGAATTAAACGGGAGTTGACGGCACCCCATAACCCACAGTAGAATGGGGTGGCCGAAAGGAAGAACAGAACAATTCTGGGGGTAGCTCGAGCGATGTTGCATGAAGCTTTCTCCGAGAAGAGACCAGATGTGATTCAATTCAGGATCTTTGGCTCATTGGTATTTTGCCATGTGACCAGGATGCCCAGAAGAATCTTGAGCCGACAACCGAGTTGGGAATACTTGTGGGGTACACTGATACACCCCACAACTATTGAGTTTACTTGCCTACCAGTCAGAGGACAGTGGTTCGCAGAGATCTTAAGTTTGATGAGTAGAAGGCCATGCGAGTTTCCCTTGAGAGGGATCTCCAACTACAAGCTATGGAGGAACTTTTGGTTCCTAAGGAGGAGGAGCCTCAGACTGATGCGGAGCAGCCGCATGCATAGGTTCCAAGAGTGGAGACATCTACTCAAGCAGAGTCTTCCAGAGATGGGCAAAAGCACACAAGAGAAGCTAACATATTATTATCAGATGTGAGAGAGAATGTGGGAGAACCATATTCTCAGTGCAGACAGAGGAGGTCACCTGATAGGTACACTAGATACATGGACCTTGTTGGGGAATGTGTTGAGACCGAGCCATCTTCCTTTGAGGAGGCAGTGTAGCAGCCGACTTGGGTTGATGCTATGGTGGAGGAATATGACTCCATAGTTCAGAACAGTGTTTGGGATGTAGTTCCAAGACTAGACAACAAGTCAGTTGTGAGTTCCCGTTGGCTTTACAAGGTAAAGAAAGTTGTTGGTGGTAGTGTGGAGAAGCATAAGGCAAGCTTTTTTGCCCGTGGTTTCTCACGGGTCGAGGGGATCAACTATGATGAGACTTTTTCTCCTGTAGCAAGGTACTCATCTATCATATCGATGTTGGCACTATCAGCATAGATGTGTTGGAAGATCCATCAGATGGATGTAAAGACTGCCTTCCCCAATGGCAAGATTGGGGAAGAGGTCTACATAGAGCAACCGGAAGGTTTTGAGACCTTCGATCATGAGTCGCATGTGTGCCGACTCAAGAGAGCTTTGTATAGGTTGAAGCAAGCACCTTGTGCTTGGTACACCAGGATCGACAACTACTTCACCGGGTTGGGCTTCACAAAGAGTGAAGCAGATGCGAACTTCTAACACATCACGGTGGAAGGTAAGTAGTTGATCATTGTTCTTTATGTTGATGATCTGATATTGACAGGTGATGATCAGTTGATCATTTCTTGCAAGGAGTACCTTGCAAGAGAGTTCGAGATGAAAGACATGGGTCTCATGCACTACTTTCTAAGCATGGAAGTGTGGGAGAAGGATGGGCAGTTGTTTGTGTCTCAAGGCAAGTATGCTAATGAGATACTTAGGAGATTCCACATGGAGAAGTTCAAGCCCATGCAGACTCCTCTAGTAGGTAACTGGAGGAAGGGGGATGCTACTTCAGGAGAAGTAGTAGAAACTACTGTGTATCGACAGCTTGTGGGTTCACTGATGTACTTAGTGAACACACGACCATATTTGTGCTATGTGGTGAACCAGCTGAGTCAAGCTATGGTTCAGCCTACCAAGCTGTTTTGGAAGGTAGCGAAGCATGTTTTGAGATACCTTAGAGGCACATCTTACTATGGATTATGGTACAGATGATCAGAGGGAGTGAAGCTACAGGGCTTCATAGATGCAGATTAGGTAGGGAGTCCATCAGATCGGAAGAGCACATCAGGAGGAATTTTCAACCTTGGTTCAGCTGCAGTTTCTTTGTACAGTAGGAAACAGAGGTTAGTTTCACTCAGATCAGCAAAGGCTAAATACATGGCTGCAAGTGAGGCAGCATGTGAGGCCATTTGGATGTAGAAAATTCTAGTTGGTTTGTTTGATCAGAGGATGGATCGTACTGTGGAGTTGTATCAAACTCTCTAAGAATCTAGTATTTCATTACAGGTCCAAGCATATAGACAATTATAATCATCATCTCAGAGACTGTGTGGTGAGGAGGATCATGTTGTTGCAGTATATTTCAATCGAGGAGCAAGATGCTGACATTTTGACTGAGGCATTGTCAAAGTGTAAATTTGAGTTCCATAGAGACAGGATCAGGGTGGTAGATAATCCCTTTCTTGTTGAGAGGGAGTGTTGAAAATAGCAACAAGTAATGCTAAAAATAGCATTGCTAAGGATAACATTTCAGGACATTCCAATTTTAATTTTTCCTTGAATTAAAATTGAGAATTAAAATTCGAGTTTAGTCTCACCAGTTGTTTGAAAAATAATTAATTAATTCATCCTGAGTTAATTAGTTGGAGAAATTCAAACATGAAGTCTTTGTGAAGTCATGCAACAGTTATCACTTTGATTGAGGAAGTTATCCCTTAATTAACGAGATAAGGATGAGTTGTATTTGAGTTGTAACTAGTTAGCTCACTTAACTGAGTTAAGTCCAGTTAAATTAGTTGCAAACAGTTTGAGGAACTAATTGTGAGTTCAGTTAGTTAATGCATGCATGCGTCAAACTAGTGTACTCCAGATAACTGAATATTCTCTCATAAATAACTCATGCATGTCTATTCAGAGAAAGACCCAGTTGAGATTAAAGGTAGGGACAATGTACTATCAGTTGCTAGTATTTTCCTATAAGAAAATCTCTTACATGTAGAAGGAATTCATTCCTTGAGATTTGCATAGTTTTACAGTGTGTTGGAGCAGTGTGTGAGATCAGTGTCACACAAGGTTACACTTGGAGCACCCAGGGAAAATAGCGCAAGGAAATAGGAGGCTTGGAGGATAGAGGGAAGGAATATGAGTTATCTAGTCTATCTATGAGCAGTGAGAGGGATTGTACTTAGAGTTGGATAGCTGTGAGAGTTAAAGATTTGTGTAATCTTGAGATATTTCCACTTGTATGATAATACAGGTAGCGGGGTTTTTAGCTGAGGCTTTCCCTAGAGTATTCTTCTGTGTTTCATGTGTGATTGATTCTTTTTCTCTGTTATATGTGTTCTGTTTGATCTTGCTCAAAATCAATTAAGCTTCCGCAAGTTTGATTATAGAAGTAGATTAAGTATTTTGCTTTAGTATATTGCATAATCAGATTAATCTACAGTTAGAATTTCTAAAAATTGTACAGTAGATAACATCGTACACAGTGAAATAGATATAAATGCTTTAGATGTATATAAACCCCCTAAGTTCACTAAACTAGAAACATATAACTTAGAAAATGTAGAAATAGAAGAAATAATCAATGATGATTATGAGATTTTAAACCTTAAAAATAACTTTTTGTGTAAGGGATTAGTCCCCTTAGAGGATTTATTTGATTCAAGTGATGTAGCTAGGAAACCAAAAATGGAGCCTTTAAGAGCAGACATAGAAGAATGTAACATAGGAATAGAAGAAAAACCCAAGCTTATCAAAATATCCAAAGCATTACCTCTAGATGAAAAGCTGAAATACATAAGTCTATCCAAAGAGTTTCAGGATGTCTTTTCTTGGAGTTATGAAGACCTTAAGTCTTATGATACCGGCATAATTCAACATAAGATACCCATCAAAGAAGATCAGAACCCCTTTAAATAGAAGCTTAGGAGAATTAATCTAGTTCTTATGCCATTAATTGAAAAAGAAGTAAAAAGGATGTATGATGCACAAATCGTAGCACCAATTAGATATTCAGATTGGGTCTCTAATTTAGTCACTACTAGAAAGAAAATAGGAGAAATCAAACACTTTGTTGAAATCAAAAACTTGAACAAAGTATCACTAAAAGACCACTTTCCTCTCCAAAAAATGGACCACATTCTCTAGAGGGTATTAGGGTCATCTAGAATTTCATTGCTTGATGGATTCTTTGGATACAATCAAATCTTTGTTCAACCAAAGGATCAAGCAAAGACTGCATTTACCACTCCTTGGGGTACTTTCATGTATTTGAAAATGCCTTTTAGATTGATGAATGCTAGAGCAACATTTCAAAGAGCAATGGACATAGCTTTTACAAAAGAAATCCATGACTTTCTAGTTGTTTACCAAGATGACATCACAGTTTTTTCCAAATCAGATAATGAACATCTAGATCACCTAAGAAGAGTTTTTATTAAATGTATAAAATTTCACATTTCATTGAATCCCAAAAAGACACTCTTTGGTCTAGAGGGAGGTAAAATCTTGGGTCACATAATATGAAAAGATGGAATTAGAATAGATCCAGCTAGAATAGAGCCAATCCTAAACATCATCATCCTAGAAACATCAAGGAATTACAAGCATTTTTAGGAAAAATAAATTTTCTTATGAGATTCATTTGTAACTTAGCAGAACTAATCAGAGAACTAAATAACATGTTAAAGAAAGATTCACCACTTAAGTGGATAGTAGAGGCTAAACAGTCTTTTGAGGCAATCAAAGAAGCCCTTACTAAAGCACCAGTCCTCATAAGTCCTGATTTCAAAAAAGGTTTTACAACTTTTTCTTTTGCTTCAGAACATACTATTACAGCATTCTTGTTGCAAAAGAATGATCAAGGTTATGAGAAGCCTATTGCATTTTTCAATAAATCTTTGAGAGATGCTACACTAATGTACAACATAATGGAAAAACAAGCATTTTCTTTAGTGAAAGCTATTAAAGATTTCAGAGTGTACATCTTGTATTCACACATCATTGCTTATGTTCCAAATTTACTAGTAAAGGACCTTCTGACCCAGGATGGGCTTGAAGGAAAGAGAGGAAAATGGATTGCCATTATTTTGGAATATGACATAGAAATAAAGCCTACAAAACTTATCAAAGGCCAAGGTTTAGCTAAATTCATGGCTGAATCAAACTATCAGACCTTAGATATAAATTTCGTTGGTGCCCTAGATGATTAGGAAGAGATGGCGACTCCACAGATCAGTGAACCTTTCATAGATTCACCTTAGTATGCAGATATCATATTTGTTTTAATAAATTTACAAGCTCCTCTTGGTTTATCTAGAACTAAAAGTAGATTTTTAAAATGAAATCAATGAAATATTGTATCATAGACAATGCTTTATTTTGGAAAGATAATGGTGGAATTTTATTGAATTGTTTATTAAACGATCAAGCTGACAAAGTTATGCAAGAATTTCATGCAAGAGATTGTGGAGGACACTTATAATGGAAAACAACTACTGATAAGATTTTAACGGCAGGTTTTTACTGGCCAACCTTTTTGCAAATATCAAGAAATATGTGGCCTCTTATCACAAGTACCAAATATTTGAAGGCAAAATGGAAACTCTTGCCATTACCTCTCAAACCCATCTCCACAGAAATTCCTTTTCAACAATGGGGTTTGGACTTCATTGGGGAAATTCACCCATCCTCCTTAGCCCAACATAAATGGATATTGATAGCCACTGATTACATTACTAAATGGATAGAAGTCATCCCTTCTAGACAAGCCATAGACTCTGTCATCATTTCATTCCTTGAGAACAACATCCTTTCTAGATTTGGATGCCCACAAAAGCTCATCACTAATAATGCAACTACTTTCAAATCCAAGAAAACGGTAGAATTTTGTAGCAAATATCACAATACCCTTATTCATTCCACTGCCTATTACTATCAAGGTAATGGAATTGCAGAATCTTCAAACGAAAGCCTTGTCAATATCATTAAGAAACTACTAGAAGACAATAAGAAGACTTGGAACAAAAAGTTGATTAATGCCTTATGGGCAGACAGAATAACTACCAAAAATTCCATTGGTACATCTCCTTACTAGCCAGTATATGGAATGGATGTTGTTTTTCCATCCTCCTTAGGAGTACAAATGATGAAAATAATTCAAGAGTTGCAAGTAGAACCAAATGATATCCAAAGGAGGATAAATCAGACAATACACTTGCAGCAAACCAGAGAAGAAGTATATGTCAAATCACAAGTAATTCAGGATAAAATCAAAAAGATTTTTGACAAGAAAACTGAGGCTGATGATTTTTACTTAGGTGATAGAGTACTCAAATGGAATTCTAGAAGAGAAGAAAAGGGAAAACATGGTAAATTTGATTTCCTGTGGCAAGGCCCTTATATCATTTATGGTTACAGAGGTAACAATGCATTTTTCTTTAAGCAGTTAGATGGAATAGATTTACCAGGAGGACCAGTCAATGGTAGAATGTTGAAGCATTTCTTATCCACAGATTAACACTAGTTCATTTTGCTTTTCTCATTGTATATAACATTGCAAAGTTTAGATTGGATTGGATGGTAATCGTTTGAGGTTGAAGCCCATAGAGAAGGCCCTGAGATTTGAAAGGTTTACCATAATATGTATGAATAAAGTAGATCACAGAGGAGAAGTTACAAGACAACTACAGTCAAAGTTTCAAAGGCTACAGACGTTAAAGTTCTTGACATTTCACCAGGAAATTCCATCCCCATGTGGAGCCACTACTAGGGTCCTACAATAATAGGATTCATAATTTTGAATTGGCTATGGTTAGTCTTCTAATATTGTACATACTTTTGCTTTCTGCAAAATGTTTTCCCATATTAAAATTAAAAAATGAAAAGAGGGTATGTCCTAAAAGAATAATCAAAGGACAATATATATATATATATATATATATATATATATATCAAAAAAGTAAAAAAATATGAACCCCAAAAAAAGAGATAGAAATAGATCATGAAAGTGTGCAAATTCAAATGCCACTCCTTTTACTTTACTTTACTTTGTAAAATAAGATTGTGTGCATCTTGTCAAAAATGCCACAACCTATGGTGTTCATAAAGTTTAATCTTGACTCAATCATGCTTTAAATTTCATGTGGATAAATAAAGAATAAACATCTAGCTGAACTATTTAATCTTGGCAGATCACTAGTTAGGAAAAGAATAATAATGAGCTTATAATTTTAATCTGAGCTATTGGAATTTATAAGGTTAGAATTAGATAGTTTGATTATCAAAAGAAAAAGAAATGAAGGGCCAGCAAGCTCAAATGCACCCAATGAATGAACAAAAAATGCTAGGGTAAATAAACGTTAGGCGGAAGAAATGTTGCAAGTGCACAAGGTTGCTAAGTCAAAAGCACATTCACATGCTTAATCCTATTTTTCATGTGTAGGAGGAATTGTGAAAGAGAAAGGACATTCACACAAAGTTTATTTATTAATTTCCCCTCATTTCGCTAGACCCCTACACACTTATTTGCCAATTTCCCCTCATTATCCCTTCATTACCTGAAAAAACCCTTTCCCTTCATTTTGACCTTTTATTCCCTTGGTTTCACACATTTTCCTAGACATTACACTTCAAAAATCATCCCACCTTCCCAAAACCCCTTTCCCTAGTGTGAAACCTATTCCCATTACAGATACTACATTCCCCCCTTATTAATTTCCCCTATTCCCTTTAAAACCCACAAAAACCCTTTATCCTAAGTTTTTTCCTAAAGTCCCACTTTATAACTCCCCCATGTTAATATTCCTTGACACCCTTTTTAACCCACCAACCCTTGGTGCAGTGAAAAAACCCCACCATATAATCCATGGTTGTTGGCCGGATAAATCGATCTTGCGAACAAGGCCGATCTCCCTAGTATCAAAAGATATCTAGCAATAAGCAGGACAAGCAAATCTACCTTTCTCTAAACATATTGTGATTCATTAATAAAAACTATAGAGGTGTTTATACCCTACCTTAAGTCCAACGCTAGTTTGTAGTAGCCATCCTTCAATCGTCTGAAAGAGTTTCCTTTTGAGAACCTGCAATCACAAACAAGCACACAACAAACAACACCTGCATAGCTAATATAACAAATCATGTTCATTATGATGATCAAGGAATCCATAAAATAAACCATAAAACACAGCTTATTGAGAAAAATAAACCTGATTGTATTAACTTTGAAAATAGAAGAACTTTACAACCTTTGGTGCCTTGATGTTGTACAAGCTCTTCCCAGGGTCCGAAACAGGAATCTCCTCTACTTTAACAAGCCTCACACTCTTCCAAATGAGATCAAAAAGATATATAATCTTTCCTCACAAAAGCTCAATTAGGAAGACTAAGTTCCAACGGCATTTCACCTCAAAAATATTCAGCTTTTAACCTCTCAAGTAACTAGCCCAATGCTTCATTTTATAGTGCAAAGGAAGGCGGTTACAGGTCCACCTATGAAGGGATAGAGTCCTCCTTCAAAGGGATAAGCTCCTCACATCAAGGGGTTAGCTCCTTAAGGTATGGGATGCATGAACCTTAAAGGAGCAAACTTGCCACCTCAAGATTCCTTCCAGAAGCTTCTAGAAATGACTCAAGGTGAGTTTTTAAGAATATACTTGCGCCTTTTTGACTTTTATAGGGGTCCGCACCCATTATGAAGAGACAGAGCGGTCAGGTGCGGAGGGGACATGACCTTCAAGTGTGGGACCGCAGGTAATGCTAAGAGAAAGTGCGGAACCAGAGTTTTATAGACTTTTGAGGGCTTTCTCTTATTTTCAAGGCATGATATGAAGAACTGAGGCTTAAGACTTGCAAAGGAGGAAATTATGAGTGATAATGGACTCAAACAGATTGTAGAATGTCATGGTGATAATTTTTGTGCAACAAATTTCCCCCTAAAGTGCGAATTCTGTAATAGATGAAGATAGAACTTGTCATATATGAAGAGTGAAGTGCTTTATCATTTCAAAGATCATCCTGTGGACACTCCAGTCGGAACCTATAAAAACATTCAATTTAAAATATATATATGTGAACATATCATCGCTGAGGTAGGCATTCCCATACTCAGATCAAAACTGACTAGAAAACTAACTAAACTGCTCTGATACAGTAATGATTTTGTAATGCGTCACAAGTATAGACATATGTAGACACAGTATGGGCACAACCATCTATTTATGAATAGTCCACTGTATAATGAATAACAAAATTCCCCACAGCCTGGATGGTGGAAAATAGATCCAGGGTCTTGATTTCTGCTTCTCGTACTAGTACGATTCTATCCATGTGAATGAATGTGTCGAAGTCAAACATAGTAGAAACCACTTGATTACCAATCAATGATGTGAACTGCTAACAAGTGTGAGAGAAACCACCAGTAATGTTAATGGCTCTCAAAATACTCAGTACAATCCATGAAATTTGAATAGATGAGCTGATGTCTAACATGTCATAGAATCCTTTGATTGAAGGTCAATGATGCAACCTGTCATCGAAGGCGAGAAACCTGCCATTAGGGCATGCAGATTCCAAGGTACTAACGATTTCTAGATCATCTTTCTAGATAATGAGCTGAAGTCGATAGAAAGCGATCTGTCGTAGGGAAGCCCACAACACAAAATCATAGATCAAGTTTTGAAGAAATATATTTGGCAAGGACTAACTCAGGGATGGTCAAAATGGATGACAGATATTTTGCAAATGAATGGTTTATTTGAACTGACCTCTTGAACACATAACGACAGTACAGATGGTTTGGTGAAAATTGACCTAAAGCTAATACCTAGAAACTGGCTAAAGACCTTCAATATGGTTTGATTAACTGTTAGGCAAAGGATTTCCCAACCCAGGTAAACAAAAGCGTCTTGTTCAAGAGTGGTTGACTACTTTTCTAAAACACAAATTATAACAAATAGGTTCATTTTTCTCTCTTTTCCCCCACCATTTCTGGCAAGTACCACTTTAATTATGACAAGCTTGAGGAGGATAACATTTGCTTGGTTATAAGCTCATCCTTCGGATGAGTCTAACTTAGTTTAAAATTCAAACCCTAAGAAGGAATGGTTTGTTCCTGTTTAAAATTGAACAGGTCCTTTATTGTTAAATTTTAATGAGTCCGGTATAGGAAAAACTCGGTGTTTTTCATTTTTAGGGAATCAGGAGAAAAACTTAAGAAAACTCCATGGATGTCCTTTTTCATAAATTTGTGTCTCCCAAGCCCGAAAAAGTATAAAATAATACTTGAGAGAATCGCTTGACCACTACGATCAAGGAGTACTTTTCATAATTAATGGCCCTGATCTAAAAAAGTAAAAAAGAGATCGAAGACACGTCATTTTATAACCAACATTGAACTTGAAACAACAAAAGTTCGACGATCTTTTCATGTTTATACGATCAGAAAAGAGCTATAAGTGGACCATCCTTTTAATTCCATTTTAACGAGTTTAAAAAGGAAAAACTCGGCAATCTTTTTATGTTTTATGAGTCAGAAAAGAGCTTAAAGAGGACACCAATGCTTTTTTTGTTGAAAATGATCAATTTTCCCTGAAAAATCCAATATTCTGCACAAAAACTCAAATCATTACTCATACCTGTTTAAGGTAAATAAAAATGCATCAAAAAGTTACCTTTCTAAAGTAAAAAATAAATAAATTAAAAATTCATTTATTCAAAAAAGCTTATAAAAAGGGCTTTTGTAAATTCATTTTTACCATTTGACTTCAGAGTGAGAAGAGAGCTTTTGGGTAAGAAAATTCCTGTGAAGATTGCAGAAAATCCATCTGTTGGAATCGAAAACCGTCAGCTCCAGGTAATCCACATCATCCTTATCTTACATTTCAACTGTTTGCATTTCATTTTAGGGCTTTAAATTTGATTTTTTAAGGAGAATTTGTTTTAGAAAAATGCTCGCAGGGGTCCGCAGGTGCAACATGCGGCCCCTGCGGACCCCGACTTTTTCCTACAAAGGAAAATGTCATGGGTATGCACCTATTGCTTACGACAAGTGCGGACCTACGCACTGTCCCTAACTAGCAGGTGCGGACCCCACGAAATAGGTTTTAAAATTTGAAATTTCTCCATTTCCACCCAATTTTTTTTTAATTAAATTGTTCTAATATGTCTTTTGTGCAATATAGGACATACAAAATGCTTATTTGGTGGGAACATGAGCACGAGGATCTGGACCTAGCTGCAATAAATCATCAACCCACATTGGATGCATTGAGAGCATGCAGACTATTTAAATTCTGGGCCATACCCGGCATGAGGGCCCAAGTAGACTTCTTACAATGGCTGGTAGACAGGTGGAACATACAGGACCAGTGTTTCATGATTAGTGGCCACCGGCTCAAAATTGAGCTAGAGGACATATATCTTTTGACTGGTTTTCCCAAGAGAGGCGAACAATTATCTCTTTTCAGGACTAGGCCAGGTGGCCAGTCTGTCGCTAGTCTCCGATTGGAGTTTTGCAATGATCAAACATCAGACAAACGGATCAATATTAAAACTATCGCCCATCTTGAACTTAAGGTTATCGCATTCACTGTCACCAGACTATGCGGGAGTGTAGCATTGCATGTAGCTACCGAATCCCAGATGCGAATGGCAGTAGACTTTTATCGAGGTACCATCTTCAACTGGTGCAAAGCTGTGTTGGCAAATGTAAAAGGCCAACTAACTCAAGCAAAGAATGGAAAACTAAAAAACTTTGGATATGGTTTCCTGGTTGTGAGCTTTGGTCTAGAGAGGGTCCCGATGTTGGTCCCACAGTAGCTTTCCGTTGAGGCTGGACTTCCTCGAGAGCCTAGGATAATGCGTTGGGTTGCAGTGATGGCCCGTCATCCTGAGGAGGGTTCAGAGGTTGTTCGATTTCTGCCTGAGTATTTTTGTTGGTTAGGGAACCAACTTTTTGTGATTCAGGATTTTCCATATGCTGGGATGGATTATCGTGGTGACCTAGACATGACTCTTCCACCAGGAGAGCAGTGGGATGATTCAGGTAAAATCATTCTCAACATTTTCTAAGTTTTAACTAATTTTTTATTTTTTTTTAAATCATCCAAAACTGATAATAAAAAGTTTTAAATATAGATGTGGGTCCACGGCGACCAGCCACTCTCTAGCCCTATGAGAGGAGACACCCAGCTACAGTAGTACCGGCTCCACAGGACCAATCTACAGAGTCCCTGACCGAATTGGAGAATCATCTAGAGCGTTTGATCGCAGATATTATAGAGACTGGCATAGATGATATCCCACTTAGGTTACAGTGATATGTGATTGGGGTCCCAGGACCTTTTAGGAGGTCCCTTTGTAGGGTGGCCCGAGCAGTGGTTTCTTATTGTGATCATCACCAGGGATAGGATGATCACTTTTGTAGACTCACACGACATTTTATGTCTTTTTGTATTATCATTTTTGCCGATCATAAGGTGTTTTTCAACCTATGATCGAAGACGATGTATATTTGACACACTTCTATGCTATGATATATTACTATTACTAGCTATCTTGTATAACATGTTATGGAATGTTTTAAATTTACTTTTTTGATTATTGCAAATGTCTATTTAACATTCGAGAAGCAACTGCATTTGCTAATGTATTTAAATATCTTGGAATATGTTGATATTCAATGTAGTCAAATTCACGTTCCAAGAGATGAACTCTCAAAAATAATCTTAATAATACTGGATTTCTAATGGCATAAACTCTATTAAGCTGTAGTACAAGGAGTTCAGAATCTAACCTAACAATCAAACTCTGAATCCCAAGTGAGAAGGATTCAAATAATAACTCAGTCACTACACTATACTCTGCAATGTTATTCGTTGTTTGACCGAGGCTTACCCCATGCATAGATACTAACTCATCAAAGGGTGAATAAATAACCCAAGCTATGGAAGAAATGTTCTGTGTATTACGACAAGCACCATCAGCGAAACCAATGTATGTTTGAAGAGATGTTGACATCTGCAATATCAAGAGTAAAATGAAGATAAGCAGGAATAATGATAAAACCACTCTCTAAACTAGGCACACATTTTTAATCTAAAACACACCAGCTAGAAGAAACTAATCTAACAAAAATATCCACACCAAGGTTTAGGCGTAATATCTCTTTAGATAAAGCCTATTTCTGGGTTTACCTAAAGAGACACCATCAAAATCTACCAATGCATAGGCCCCTTTTGCCATCTTTCACTTAACAATATAAGGACCATGCCACATAGGTACAAATTTTCCAGCCCCTAGCTTATCATTTACTTGATCGTATAGTAAGACTAGGTCCCCTTCCGAAAAATTACGAGGTGTAACATTTCGATCGTACTGAGATTTTATTCGTTTTTCATGAGTCTTGATTGCTAATGCAGCATTGCATCGATTCTCATCTAGCTGAGCTAAGTAAAACAAACGTTTCTCCTTTTCGGAAGTGGCTGAGAGTAATTCTATGGCTATTTGCAATGATGGAATTTCACATTCAATGGGTAACACTGCTTCCAAACCATAGACCAGTTGAAAAGGAGTGAAACCAGTTGATGTTTTTACTGAGGTTCGATATGCCCAAAGTGTTGAAAATAACATGTTATGCAAATTCGACCTATGAATACCAATGATTCGTTGGATCATAGTGACTAGAACTTTATTGATAGCTTCAACCAGACCATTAACCTGTGGGTAATATGTAGTAGAACTATCGTGACGTAGGCCAAGTTGATCTGTCAGTTCAGTCATCATGATGTTTCGAAAATGACTTCCATGATCAATAATAATCACTTGAGGAACACCAAATCTAGAAATGATATGATTGAAAACGAAAATTGCAGCAGTTTTGCCATCTGCTGAAAATGTAGGCATCGCCTCGGCCTACTTAGTAAAATAATCTACCGCAAGGATGATATACGCATGCCCCCCGACTGAGTGAGGGTTACATGTAATAAAGTCGATACCCCACTTTGCAAAAGGACCGACGGCAATTATTGGGTGGAGAGGAGCAGGTGGAGCATGCATCTTACGATAAAAAATTTGACAATTGTGGCATTTCTGGACTGCATGGATACAATCTTTGAATAAATATGGCCAGAAATAACTAGTGTGGAATATATTTTGGGTTGTGGCATACACAGACATATGACCGCCACATGCCCCAGAGTGACAGTCATTTAAAACCTTTTCAGCTTCTTCATGAGTTAAACAATGTTAGAAAATAGAATTCGCCCCATGATGATAGAGTGTATCACCAATAATATTGTATTTTCGGGATTCGAAACGTATTTTCCGTCACTAAGATGATGAAATTTCGGGCTGAAAAGATTGGGTTTGGAGATAAACAATGATATCTCCATACCATGGATCAAGAGTACTGATAAGAAACAAGGATTCGTCCACCATGGGCTCTTCCACCACAGTGTCAGTATCAGCACATGGGAAATCACACATCAGTTCTGCAAAAACCAAAGATTTCTTTGCCTTGGATTTTTCAAATTCCAAGTCAAATTCCTGCAGGATAACTATCCATTTGGAATACTTTCCCCCTAGCAATTGTTTGGTCAAGATATATATCATAGGGTTACAGTGAGAAATTACCGTGGTTTTGCGTAATAAGATGTAGTGACAGAATCTTTGGACAGTTTGAACAGCTTCCAATGCCAATTTCTCCACATGCAAATTTTTAGGCTCAGTCGAATTCAGAGTTCGACTAAGATAATAAATCACATGTTCACTGTTGAATTCATCTTCCTGAACTAAAACCATCCCAATGGTGGAATGAGAAGTGCGAAGTGCAAAAAGTAATCCTGGCTGTAGTTGGGAGGATGCAATAATGGTGCATGGGTCAACGCATGTTTAAGTGCATCAAAAGATTTGTCAGCGATCTCATCCCAAAAGAATGGAGTATTCTGTTTCAACAACCTGGTAAAACCTTTCGTTATCTCGATGTAGTTAGGAATGAAACAACGTAAAAAGTTTACTTTCCATTGTAAACTTTGGAGTTGGCGAAGAGTCAAAGGAGGAGGTAATTTAACAATAGCTTCAACCTTCGAGTGATCAACACGAATGCCAGCTTTCGAAATGACAAATCCCAGTAAAAGACCCTTTTCTATACAGAAAACACATTTGTGTGGATTCATCCTAATTCGATAATGCCTACATCTCATAAAGATTGCTCATAAATGAGTGAGATGATCGGCTCTACGTAATGAATGGGCAGGTAAATCATCGAGATAAGGCTCCACAATGTGCTTGATGTCACGAAATGCGTAAGACATAGCTCTTTGAAAAGTTGCTCCAGCATTCCTCAATCCAAAAGGTAATTTGCAATAAGCAAATGTCCCCCATGGACAAATGAAAGCCGTTTTTGGTTGATCAACAGGGAGTATGTTGATTTGATTGTAACCGGAAAAACCATCCATAAAGGAGAACATTTCACTGACGGCAAAATCATCAATAATTTGATCGATAGAGGGGGTTGGATAATTGTCTTTAGGACAAGCTCGATTAATATCCCTATAATCGATACATATTCTTATCGTTCCTTGCTTTTTGTTAACAGGAACAATATTCGATACCCAATCCATTAAGGGAATTGGATAAATGAAACCTGCTCGAAGTAATTTCTCAACTTCAGCTTTAATAGCAGCAACTTTTCACAGATGTATCTGATGCAAACGTTGTCGGACAGGTTTAGCATCCGGGTAAGTTTTAATTTCATGGACAACAATTGATGGATCGATTCCTGGAATTTCTTCATATGACTAGGCAAACACATCACGAAATTCTTGAAATAGGGCTTTATAAGTTTGGATTTCATTGTCTGTACAGGAAGCACCTATATGAATGTTTTCAATAATTTTGGGTTTAACTGAAATGTCAATAGGAACCGTTCGAGAGATATTTCCCAAATTTAACTCAGAATCAGGATGTTGCAATAGATTATGTGGTTCTTGGACATAATCAGCGGTAAAAATAGATGAAAAGTCATTTTCAAAATGATCAAGCTCAGGTAAAAATGAAGATCAATAATGAAGATCTTCCCATGGTAAATCATCAACAGGCAAAAGTTCACAAATCTGCTCATCAGTATGAACAGGATCAGAAAATGTTGTTGAAGTTGAGGTTGAAATTGAAAGTGATTCTCCATGGACCACATTCATTGGATCAATTACGGTTGAAGAAAGCTCAGAAAACGACTGCATAGCCTGATATGAAATTTCAAAGGGACTCAAAGGGATCGCGTTACCAAATGAATCCACCTCAGAATCTGAAGGTACGATCAAAGGATCATCAAAAGCAATAGTGTTTGATGAAATCATATGAATAGTTGCAATAGAAGGTGATACGTTAGGAGGAGGAAAGGAAAAAGTTCCTAGTAAACCAGAATCTTTAATCAATCCTACCCCAACATCCTTGTAAGGGATAGTTGTTTTACTGACATGTTGAATACTTTTAGAAGAGGCTGGGTCGGACGAGAAATAAGTTAGCTGATCTATGGTAACGATCTTTCCATTATGAGCAAACTTGATAAGCTGAAAGACTGATGAGACAACATCAGTCATAGCGTAAGACCAACTGTGACCCAAGAGAAGGTTGTAATCTAGAGGGGCATCAACCACTTCCACATCTAGATTTACAATTTTGCCTTCAACCCCTATAGGTAAATCCTGCAAAATGCCAAAAGGATGGAACCCTCAGTCATCAAAAGCTTTAAGAATCATCAGGGACTGATTGAATGTCAGAGAACCAAGCGATCTCCAACACTGGATCGACATAATACACGTAGAAGCTCCCTCATCAATTACAGTCCTAAAGCAAGGGTTGTTTTTTACTAACACTAGAATTTGGAAAGCCATTTGATGAGGTAGGCAAGGTGTACTATTCTCTAAATCGAAGCTTATAAGGTTTGAATCCTGAATATCAACAGCTCCTATAGCCGACAATAGTAATTTACGCTGTGCTGGAAATGATTGTAGCACCTCCAAAGCCAACATCGATGAAGGGGAAATAGCTAAGTCTTCAACAATGTTATAATTATGAGCAGCTCTCGCATGTGGATGGAAAGCTGAATTATGAAGTATACCTTTAGTAGGTGGTTTGATTACTAAGTCAGGGTTAGGTTTCTCGATCTGTAGTGGATCAGAAACAGAAGGAGTTGAAGTTGATGGGTTTGAATAAGAAGATTCTGCATCCTTACCACCAACAGGACTTTTACTACCATAATCTTGCGATCGTGTCGCAATCCTGACATGAGTCATCATCATGATGGGTTCTTCTGAGGCATTTGGGGAAGAAACGATCATCTTACTATCTTGACTAGGAAAAGGATCCTTCAAGACAGCAATTGTTTGATAACCTTTGACGATTTTCGCAACCTCAGCTCGATGTGGACAGTCTCTTGTAAAATGCTCCTCATCACAAATGAGACAAGGATAGTGAGGTTTACGTTTCTCGTCAGTAGATTCACTTTTATCTGATTTCTCTTTTTAGTTTTGTTTATTTTTCTTCTTTCCCTTCTTTTTACCACCGAATTTGATTTGGCCATAGAGGATTCTATGACATGGATATCGGCAGGAATTTCAGCAGAAGAGTCTCCTATCGGGGAATCTGATAAAGTTATAATAGGAGAATAATTCTTTGAAGACTTCTTTTTTCTTTGGGTACTAACTGAACCAATCATACCATCAGCGGCATGAGACCCTGAAGGAGCTATAGTTATTTGATTGTGTTTCGGAAGGTCGGGGATTTTTTCATGTAAAGTACCTGACTGCGTATAAACGAGGTCAAGGTACTGAGCCTGAGAAATTACTTGCTCTTCAGTAACAACTCCTGCCTTAGCTACATCTTTAGTGATTTTAGGTAATAATGATTTAATGAACCATTCTACTAAAATTTGATCCGGAATAAAAACTTTCACTAAACATCGTCTACGTCACCATTCATGAATATGATCTGAAATATATGTGGACATGGATTGTTTTAATGAAGTTAATAATTCCGTGCCATTGTCGTATCTGACAGGCAACTGAAAATGAGTTAAGAAAGAAGTAGCTAACTGACTAAAATTATAAAAAGAGGCTCGTGGTAACTCAATGTACCATTTGACAGCAAGACCAATCAGAGTTCGTTGAAAAAGACATAAGAAAATTGAATCATCATTAATGGAATTTGATGCACACCAGAGGTGATAAGTCATCACATGATTTGACGGATCTTCTCCTGACTTACCCTCGAACTTCGAGATATCACTGGGCAACTTATTAGGCATTGGCGGCCAATACGGAAGATAGTGAATTGGATCATTTGTAAGGCGCAACAAATTAGGTAAGTCCAAAGTTGCAATAAAAGGTAACTGATGGTTAGGGTCTTGAAAACCTTGGGTAACAAGACCAGCCCTAGGAGGAGGATATCCAGGATAACCTAGAATTGGATTTGCATTAGGAATATTATAACCTCCTGGAAAACGAGGATTAACCGGACCAAACTAGGGTTGTTGAGGTTGCTGATAAGTATATCCAGGGTACGGTTGATACTGATAAGCCAGATTTTGTACAGTAGGACCGAATTGATACTATCCCTGGTATGGTTGATAAGCGAATTGCAGTTGACTTTTGACAACCGTACTTGGACTAGGTTGTCCTACGGGCATCTAAACCGAAGTCTGAATTGTAGGTCCTGACTGTGGTAAAGAGGCTTGAGGAGTCTGCACTGATGCAGGAACAGTAGAAATCGGAGCTACTAATACTCCAGAAGTAGGTGGGGTAGATTGAACAAAAGTTGCAGTAGTTGTAGCAGCAGTTTGAGGCAGAGTTCGAGGTGAACTAGGCCCAGGCTGCTGAACTACACTAGGTGCAGAGGTTTGAATAGTAGACTGGACAGGTTGCTGGGTTGAACCGGAAACCAAAGGTTGTCGAGATTGAGCTGAGAACTGCACGTTAGGTTGCAAAGTCTGTTGAGTTTGAGATGGATCTCACACCATGTTCATTCTGGGGTATGGACCCATAAAAGGTTGAACATATGAAGGGCCATAACCGGGTTGAGCTTAGGGCTGATAATTAAATGGTACATTTCTAGCTCCTTGTACAAATGATTGACCAGAAGGTGGTTGGAAACCTTGAGTTGGGTACTAACCTTGAGGTTGATAACCTTGAGACACATACTGAAACTGGGGTTGACCTTGAGGTATATATTGATACTGGGGTTGACCTTGAGGTATGTACTGTCCTAACGGTACGTAGTGTCCTTGAGGTTGCCCCCCAAGAAGTAACTGACTACCTTGAGGTTGCCCCCCAGGCGATAATTGACTACCTTGAGGTTGCCCCCCAGGTGGTAATTGACTACCTTGAGGTTGCCCTCCAGGGGACAACTGACTACCTTGGGGTTGTGCCCGAGGCGGTAACTGACTACCTTGAGGTTGCGGATTTGGAATAGTACCAGACATCATAAGAATTTCTTCTACGCTCAATTCTTGAGTTCTGTTACTACCAGTTGATATCTAATGTTCAATTGGTTGAGGTGAAGCTCCTGAAAAAGTACCAGTGAGTGACTGATACCCCGAAGGAACAGAAGGACCGCCATATAAAAATGTTTCCGCTGATTGGGAAAACATAGATGACTGTCTCGACATATTCAATGGAGGATAATAACCTCTGGCCATAGGATGAAAAGGAATTTGAGGTGGTCGAAAACTAAGACCCAGGTTTTCTAAAAAGTTTTTCAAAGATACGTACCAAGCGTCACTGCTAAAAGGACTGTAGAAAATTGATTCATGCTCCCTAAGTTCCAAAGTTGGTTGATTTTCAGGGAGAGTTATGTCTTCGTCTGGACTAACAAGTTCTTCAATGGAAATGAGTCCAGAAGGAAGATTTTGGGTAATGATACTTCCTACCTTGGGTGAACCAGGACCACTAGAAGTTGGAGAAGCAAATCCTAAAGATGGAGTAGCAGCAGGTTCAGTTTCGGGCTCAGAAATTTCAGGTTCTTCAACTAATTCACTGGTAGAAGAAATACTACCAGTAACTTCGGAAAATGAAATTGGTTCAGAAATATACTCTGTTGCTTGAACTTGATAACTAGGATGAACAATTAAAGATGACTCTCTGGCTTTTGGTGACCCAAATTTACTGTCACTAGGTGATACAAGAGCTCGTAGCCCTTCAAGCTGGCTTGGTGTATACTCGAGAGGTTGCCCCCGAAGTCTACGGGATTGTCTCGGTAATTCAGCCATGATTAAATATTTAATTACTCACACGCAAACAAAGAAAATCTCAATAAAACCACCTAAAGTCTCTAAAGAACCGAACAATTGAATCACACGCCTAAAAAATCTAAGAGTTCAAACCACACACAAACAGTAACTTTCCGTACCAAAAACACTAGTTGGTGATGAAATCCAACATCGTAGAATTCAATACAGAAAGGGTGGTTGGAGCAGTTACCCCAACAACCTGCTTAATGAAACATACTGGCACAAGTTTCTTCACAAAACCGTCTCGAGTGAAGAGAACTGTCTCGGGGGAACATTCTACGATCCGATCTACGCGCAAGGGCAGAGTAACAAAGTTCAATCCCCTTGAAGGCTCCTTGACATGATCAATCCGAGGTTTACCAACAAGTGACCCCAGGCTCCTCGACAATGATTAATCTAAGGTTTACCGTTTATAATACGCGCAAATATTCTATCTTTCCCAATGAGACAAACTTGATTGTCTCAAAGGTTCGGACATGATCTTGTGATTGACTCCTTTAAGAGGAGCTTCCCAGATTATATCAATTACAATTGGATTTATTTCCTACCGTAAGATATAGCTACTTGTTTGTTTTAACTATCTTGGAGAGTTAATTACTCCCTACTCCAAGATACTAGCCTAAGCTATATTGGCGATAAGAGCCCTAGAAATAAAAAGAATGTTAGATCAATTTTAATTAAGCGTTACTTTTATGGGTTTTTTCTTAAGTCAATAGGTATGGAAATGAAACTTTGATGGTGTGAAGACTCGACTCCAAAAACACTAAAAATGCACCTAAAATGATAAACAATTCGTTTTTCCTTCAATGAATTTCTAGCTAAAATAAAGAGTTGAGAATGCAATTCTTTGAACAACAGATCTTTCCTTCAACATGTAAATGAAAAGAAAATATTTTTTTCTTTTTCAACAAAAACTCAAAACGAGACTACTAGTCATGCTCATAATAAATCCCTTTCTTTTTCAACACTCAAAAACTACAAAAAATAATTTCTTTCAAAAGGGATTCTACAATTTCTAGAAAACACTCAAAACTATAAAAAACTAATCTTGAGATCTAAAAACTTCTAAAAATCTAATTGAAATAAAATCTTCAAATTCTTTTCAAGGACGTTTTACTTAGTTATTCAGTAAACTAAGGATTAATTCGTTCAGAATAACAAATCAATCAAAAAACATCCAAATGTGTTTTCTTTTATAAAAATGAAATTCAAAACTTATAAGCAAGTTCGTTCAAAGCTTTGCAAAGAGAAAATGAAATCTATTTCTCACCAAGGGCAGATTTCACAAACCAGTTAGACTCATCAAGAAGAAAAAAAAGACCAGGGTAATCTAAGGTTTCTTAGGCTTCTAATCTCTGAGTCACTACAAAGACCAAGTGAAAACCAATCCAGGCACGCAAAACTTCTAGAAAATCATCTAAAACAAAAATTCCAATGGAACTCACTCACAAGAGATTTTTGACAGAACACATGCAGATCTGTGTAGACACTAAAAGTTGTAAATAAAACCTAAACTTAACTAGATGAAAACATTTTAGGTTTTTCAAAAATTTTAATAGGGTACGCAGGCTTCCAGTGGAACCAGATGCGGTACCACTCTATGTAATAAAGGAAAAATGTGGAGAGGTCCGCACTGTCTGTAAAAAGAAAGTGCGGTTCCCTGTAAACTTTAGAAAAAACAAAAAGAATTCAGATCCTAAAGACTACCCAATCCCACACACATCAAACAAAAACCAGAAACAAGAACAAGTTTCTCAAGTCAAAGAAAAAGGAAAACCAAAAACCAAATTCAGTTCCCCAGCGGAGTCGCCAATTTGTTGGCCGGATAAATCTATCTTTTGGACAAGGCTGATCTCCCTAGTATCAAAAGATATCTAGCAAAAATAAAGACAAGCAAATCTACCTTTCTCTAAACATATTGTGATTCATTAATAAAAACTATAGAGGTGTTTAGATGCTACCTTAAGTCCAACGCTAGTTTGTAGTAGCCATCCTTCAATCGTCTGAAAGAGTTTCCTTTTGAGAGCCTGCAATCACAAACAAGCACACAACAAATAACACTTGCATAGCTAATATAATAAATCATGTTCATTATGATGATCAAGGAATCCATAAAATAAACCATAAAACACAGCTTATTGAGAAAAATAAACTTCATTGTATTAACTTTGAAAATAGAAGAACTTTACAACCTTTGGTGCCTTGATGTTGTACAAGCTCTTCCCAGGGTCCGAAACAGGAATCTCCTCTACTTTGACAAGCCTCACACTCTTCCAAGTGAGATCAAAAAGGCATGTAATCTTTCCTCACAAAAGCTCAATTAGGAAGACTAAGTTCCAGCAGCATTTCACCTCAAAAATATTCAACTTTTAACCTCTCAAGTAACCAGCCCAATGCTTCATTTTATAGTGCAAAGGAAGGAGGTTACAGGCCCACCTATGAAGGGATAGAGTCCTCCTTCAAAGGGATAAGCTCCTCACATCAAGGGGTTAGCTCCTTAAGGTATGGGATGCATGAACCTTAAAGGATCAAACTTGCCACCTCAAGATTCCTTCCAGAAGCTTCTAGAAATGACTCAAAGTGAGTTTTTAAGAATATACTTGCGCCTTTTTGACTTTTACAGGAGTCCGCACCCATCATACAAAGACAGATCGGTCAGGTGTGAAGGGGACATGACCTTTAGGTGCGAAACCACAGGTAATGCTAAGAGAAAGTGCGGAACCAGAGTTTTATAGACTTTTGAGGGCTTTCTCTTATTTTCAAGGCTTGATATGAAGAACTGAGGCTTAAGACTTGCGAAGGAGGAAATTATGAGTGATAATGGACTCAAACAGATTGCAGAATGTCATGGTGGCAATTTTTGTGCAACAATGGTCCCCACCTCTTATTAAACCATTGCTTATATTTAAATCCCGCCATTATTTTGTTAATTAATTACAACTCTTTGTAATTAAACCCCAAGCCTTGCCAACCACTTTCCCAACTCCATCCGTGCAACTTCACTGCGAGATATCCCTCCAATCTCCCACCCCCAGATCCAATGTCACATAACCATATCGCGTGGATTCATCGTCTGACAGTTAACAACCCGAGAGCATGCGGGATTCGTGATTTTGGTTGGGCACTATTCTGCTACGTGGCGGCACCAGGTTATATCGTGTGCTGGCTGGGCTATATGGATAAGCAGGAACAGGAAAACTTCTGAAAACCAAAATATTACACCTGAGAAAATGGGAGCACAAATTATTGCAATATATGATATCATTCTCAAGGTGGAACAAACTATCTTTATTCACACTATAACAACTGAAGTTATTGATTCCTCAAATCCTTGGGCTTATTTCCACAGATATTCAAATCAAAACAAAAGAGGAGGTGGCGTGATCCTTTACCTAAAAAATTATCACTATTACAAAATGAGTTTCAGTTTTGGTCTTGGAACTAATAATTTTGCTGAATTATATAGCTTGAAACATATCCTTATATATGCTCTCGAAAACAATTGCACGCAGATTCAAGTATTTGGCGACTACAAAATCATTATTGACTAGTTCAATCAAACATCTCAATGTCAACACACACACTCAAAATTTTTTGGAAGAAACTCTTATGATCAAAGCACAATTTGAGCAAATTACATGTTGCCATATTTACAAGGAGAAGAACCATACTGTCGATTAGCTATCAAAAGAAGGTGTGCAACAAGGCCTAAACACATGGGTAATATGTGAATATAATGGATCTGAACATTACCAGTATTATCATCATTCATTCCTCGACCTTACAGGGAATGCAGACAAAGATTAGTCATGGAAAAGACATGAAAATAGCATCTCATACTTTTTTCACTACTTTTCTACTTCTGTTATTATGCACAATCTCTTTTATTTGACTGTATGTATATAAAGTATCATGGCGACCAATGGCAACAATATAAAGATATTTATAACTTTTGTATTTTTTGTCTTTTTTTAATTAATAGGATCGCATAGTTACTATGGAAAAAGACCTACATTCATTGTTTTCATAGGCATATGAAATATGAATATGCTATATCATCATCTACTACATGTAATTTTAATTTTCTTCATCAATGGAAATTACGTTTTTCAAAAAAAAAACTAGAGTTAAGGAAATAATCCTAGAACTATAAATAGTAAATGAACAAAAATAATGACAACACCAATTTTATATGGTTGTGGTATGGGTTAGAGAGTTATTAAGAATCAGAGAAGAATGTTGAAAACATTAACAAAATGTGTAAGTAGTAAAACAATTATGTATTAAAATACAAACTAATTACTCTAATTTTAGAAAGACAAACATTAATTTATTTTATATTATCAAATTTAATCATAAAAATATAAATAGATATAATTAAAAATTATTTAGTCAAATAAAAGTTCAACAAAGGTTATCTCTCTCACATAGAATGTTAGAAAACCTATAAATAAATCTCAAACTAATAATGCATATAAAGAAAAAATTATATACATAAAATTATGTACTTTACAAACAAAGAAGATTGAAAAAGACATGATAATATTCATGAAAAAATAAAATGAAATTTTTGTTTGAGCTATAAAGTTAGTTAAAAAAATCGAGGAAGAAGGTCATCTATTCTATAAATAGTAAATAAAAAAATAGTAACAACAACAATTTTATATAGTTGTTGTATGGGTTCACTACTACATAATGGAGGTTTTAAGACAATATTTGAGACATTTTTTGGGTGTATTGTCTTAACATGAGACAAAAAGAAACTTGTGTATTGTGTTAAATATTGTCTTTAAGCGGGTGTCTCAAAATTTATTGTCTTAAAGATTATTGTCTTAAAAAATTGTCTCTATAAAGACAATATATAACACAAGCATTATTGTCTCTATTGAGACAATTTCATTTTTGTCTCTCTAGAGACAACACTCAGATTAGAGACAATATGTCTTTAATACTAGCTATTGTCTCTCTAGAGACAACAAATTTTTTATTTAAAGATCACTTTTGTCTCTCTAGAGACAATATAAAACAATGAATCCAGAAATATCTCACCATTGAAATAAATCAATATAAAAAACATTTAACTAAAAATAAAGTACAAAATTGTTGATTAATTCATGTTAGCACATAGTGGAATCGAACCACCAACCTCCTGCTTGTAAGGCAGGTGCTCTTCCATTGAGCTAGCACACTTTAAAGAATTATGTGAAGAGTTATGGCAATCCTGAAAACTACATTTATAGCCATTGATTTAATACACAAAATTCTGACCATAAGGTACATGATAGAGAAATCAACATTATGATATGAAGCATGGAGAAGCAAATCCATGGCTAATATAAGCTCAATATCGGGGTAGCTTTTAAGACAAGGAGTACAATTATAACTACAAAAAAAAACAACAAGAGTATGTAAAATGATTTATTAAAAACAGAACTGTAAGACTTAGCATACAAGTAGTTCCCGAGAAAATTGCATGGGTTTTTGGTTTTTGGGTGTTGCAAGCCCATGCTTCCTTAAAAATAGATGCTTGATGTGATGCTACAAGAAATTCAGCAGCCACGCATACAAGCGATAGCAAAAATTTATTATAATTCTACCCAGATAATGGAGATGCTAACAAAGAGAGGCCAGATCTTTAAATGTCAAGGAGCATTGCTACTTGATACTCACCGAGTAGGTCTCACCCAAAATTTCATCTCTTCGGTATGTAGTCAAGAGGGACTTGTAAGGTCCCTTAAAATAACAGAGCTGCCAAATAAAAATGCTACAGTTTCTTTTATTTGAAAATAGCGAGGACATTTTCTACTCCTCCAACAAGCCATCCCAAATGTCAGATCTTTTTAGTATCGGTAGTGAGAAGGCTTGTTAGATCCCTCAACAAGCACATTGATATACTCTGCCTGATTAGGAGAAATATTTGTTAGGTTGGCATCCAACTTGGGCAAGTGTAGAGCAGCCACCTTCTCATCTAGATGCTTAAGTAGCACATAAACCTTCTTCTCATACTTCCCTGATTTCTTCTCGTTCCAGAGCTCTAACTGAGCAATGACCTGCAACAAAAAGTAGAGATTATGCACCATTTATGGAACATACACCTATGTAGCAATGGATCATATGCAACAATATAATCAAGGGATTGGTATGCCTAAGAAATCTAGTATGTAAAAGCAATGGTTGCAGGGAATTAGAAATATTTACCTAGTTTGTAAAGGAGCAAGACATGACAAAATTTGGGTGGCCAGTTTCACAACCCAAGTTCATCAGACGTCCCTCTGCATGAACAATGATGCCATTGTTGGTGTCATGGAACACCCACCTATCAGTTTGAGGCTTGATGGTAATATTCTTAACACCAGGGAAAGTTTCAAGGCCTTGCATATCAATCTCATTGTCAAAGTGACCAATGTTACAAACAATGGCATTGTTCTTCATTTTCCTCATGTGATATACAATGATGATGTCCTTGTTGCTAGTGATTGTCGCAAAGATATCAATAGTGCTAACTACATCCTCAAGGGTGGGAACAGGAAGGCCTTCCATAAGTGCTTGCAATTCACAGATAGCCTCAATCTCTGTAACAATGACCCTAGCTCCAGCGACTTTCAAGGCTGCACCACAACCCTTGCCAACATCTCCAAACCCACAAACAATAGCAACCTTACCAGCAATATTGACATATGTGGCTCTCATAAGACCATCTGGGATAGAGTGCATACATCCATACAAGTTTTCAAACTACAAAAGAAGAAAGAGAAAGAGAATCAACACAAACTGCATCTCAAATAGAAAAATTTGAAGAAAAAAAGATTTGAGAAATCTGGCCCTAGATCTATAATTTCACAGTAATTCAAAACTTCGATACAAGTACAATTAGCATTCAAAACCTTAGCTAATAGTAACCCGTCATAGCCAGATAATTGAATATATGTAAAGGTCCTTAATTTTAAATATGAAGATGCTTTTACACCCACCATGAACTCACATTGATTCAGCACCCTGAAAATTGGTTTCTTTTTTAATGTAGTGGAAACTAGTGAATCCTAAAATGTAATGCAATGCAAGATAACTATACCAAAACCATTATGATATGATCTCAATGACACCAAAGAATCAAGGCAACTAACAAGAGCAGTGCAAGTCATAACATCATAAACGAGACCAAAATTCCCCCAAGGCCATATCAGATCCAACATCAAGAAGTTGGTATCACATGATTAAGATTAGCATTAAGATTAAGATACCTCATAATGCTCTAAACATATATAAGATAATATTGTTGAAACTGATAAATAGCAGTCTGAAATTTACCATATTATACTATAAATCTATATAATAGTTTGAAGATGAGATCCTAACTGCTTTAAAAAAAAACACAAATCTCATTCCTTGATCTAAATGGATCCTAAAACATTCTCTAAAGTCTTCGAAATCTACTTAAAATCGTTTAAAAGATCAAAAAAATTGCATGAGAAAACCTTTCAAAAAGGCGTAAAACACTATAGGCAGCCAAAATTATGAAGAAACAATGAAAAAATGGGTTATCGACAACTTTGCACAATAGCCGTTAGATCTGGCTGATCAACGATCTAGATCTGATCGAAGAATTGCAATCGGCAGCGTCAATCAACGGATATCGATGGAGATCATATGTATGTTGCGATAGCAATCGGCGGGGTCAACGAGGACCATCGATCAAGCAAGCAGATTGATGGCCCACATTGCACTGCCATATCGCATTGGCGGATTTCAATAGAAGCACTTACCATGACACAGGGCCCATGCGACATGCGACTGCGACTAGTCGCACCACAAAGTTGCATCAGAGCCATGCAGTGGGGCAGACACATATATATACGCTATAGCCGGACCCGATAGAATTACAAACGATATGGTACAAATTTTTGGACCCGTCGATTGACATTTTTAATATAATTCTGTGTATTTCAAAATACAAAGAAATAGCACCGATGCGATAAAAACCTAGACCCAAAGGGGTTGGGAATGAAAATACATAATGTTTGAAGCCCAAAGGGAGCCATTTTTGTGTTATTTTCACAAGTTTAATGTATTTCCAAAATACAAAGGGACAGGCCATTGCGACATGCGATAGCGACTTATAGGCGGACCCGATAGGAGAATAGGGCGCAATTCTGAAGATTTGAAGTCCGGAAGACTGTGTTTTGGTGGATTTTCTCAGTTTCGAATACATTTCTTTGTGTTGACAGAGAGTGGCTATTTCAAGGGTTCCAAAGTCCCGAGGCACTCTTACGTTACAAAATAGGTGGCCACCTCCCCTTAATGTGTTATGCAATGATTGTGTAATGCTAGAAGAGGGATTCGAGCGGACAGAAGCCGGGAGACAAAAAGCCAAGAAGAAGAAATGAACAGGAAGCCCAGATTAGCTTTAAAGCCATAGATAGAGAGCAAACAAAGGCAAGCAGTATTGCAGGTAGTGCCAAGATAGAGAGCAAAGACAGAGACAAAGAGTGATTGAGAGAGTCTGTGTACTCAGAGAAGCTTGAGAGGTTCAATAAAACTCTTGTTGTTGTATCTGTTGTGTGTTGAGACTCAAGTTGAGCTCACATTGTTGTAAAACTCTGTTCTGAAGACATAATAGAGAGGTCACCACTGAAGGTTGGACGAGGAGATGTATCCCAGGAGTATTGGGTGAACTCCTTATTAAATTTGTTGTGTTTATGTGTGTTGTTTATTATGCTTGTTTACTGCTTCATTTTCTGTGTATTTCACAATCTTATCGATCCATTGCATAAAATAACATAGGCAAATCCATGCACATTAGTCTGTAATACCTTATTAATTGTCTTAGATCTCATTATCAGATCAAGTGGTATCAAAGGTTTAGGTTGCTAAGGTTAGATAAGCTTGTGCGAGATTTGTGAATGATAACTAGGTCAAAGCTCAAATTAGGAGAAGGAGAATTGCTTGAAGCTAACCCAGAAATAGGAAGAGCCTATCCTAGGAGGGAAATGGTAGAAGAAAATCCCTTGGAATAAAACTCTCAGTTCATGGACAGTTTCATGACCATGAGAGCCATGGTAGAAGAGATGTATCGAGAATTTAATAAAGGTCGAAGTGAAGATTCTTCAACTTCCAGACAAGACAAAGGAACAGAAGAATCTCTTCTAGATGTCCATTCTAAAGGCAAAGAGAAGGGAAAAGAGGCTCCTTTATCAACACCTCCTTATAGCCCTGAAAATAAAAAGAAGAAAACATTTTTTATGTAAATTATATGTTAAATTTGATTTTCCAATATATGATGGAAAATTAAATGCAAAGAAGCTAGATAACTAGATTAGATAGATTGATGTGTATTGCAGGGTGAAGAACATTGATTCAGACAGGAGTAAAATTCCCCTGGCCAGCCTATGCCTTGGAGGAATTGCCTTGGTATGGTGGGAAGGCAGGACACAAGCTGACTTTAAGAAGCATGGTAAAATTCTTTTTGTCTGGAGTGAAATTGTTTCTGCCATTAAAAGACAATTCTATCCACTAGCTTATATGTAGGAAGCTATGATGAGTTGGCAAACCCTTCGCTAATTAAAGGGGAAAAGTGTACAAAGCTACACCCAAGAATTTAGAAAAAGAGCTTTAATTCTAGGCATTTCTTTAGACTCACTTGAAACTTTGCTAAAGTATATAGGTGGTCTACACAGCTATTTGAGGCACACCATTCTCATGTTTAACCCTACTAGCATAGATGAGTTATCTGTTCAGGCTACCTATCTAGAGGTTAGAGGAAAGAATGTGAACCTAGAGATTGGGGGATCATCAAAACCCACTACAAGAAAGAACAAGGAAAAAAGGAAGCAGAAATGGAAAGAGAGGAAGGCAAACGTTGTATAGAAAGACAACCCTTAATCCACTCACTGCAAGAAGGATGGACATGATGATGAACATTGCTGGTCTTTGCATTCAGAGCTGAAACCCAAGAATTTCGATGGCAAGACGAAGAAGACTATTGCTGCTATACATAAAGATTTGGGGTTAGACTCAAGTGATGAAACAACAATCGTAGCCACAGGTATAAAAGGTAAAAATTCTGAAGAATCTACTAGTAATTCTACACAAACTATTGATAGTGAAGAAAATGGGAGGAAAAGACATGATATTTTTCATATTAGAGTTATTTTCAAGCATCAAAAGATTGATACTTTATTTGATAGTGGCTCACAAGTAAACTTGATTTCTAAAGCAATTGTAAAGAAATTGGGACTACTAACCACACCTCACAAGAAGCCATATCCATTAGGTTGGGTATGTGATAAAGCAAAGCTACAAGTGACTAGACAATGTAAACATAGGTTTTCTTTTGGGTCAGCATTTGTAGATGAGGTTGAGTTAGATATTGTTCCCTTGGATATATGTGGAATTGTTTTAGGAATTCCTTACTTGTATGATAGAAAAGCCATTTTCTATAGCGCTGAAAATAAGTATCAACTCGTTAAAGATGGAATAGAATATATCATAAGAGCTCATAAACTCAAGAATAATTATACTCACATAAACTCACGGTAGACGAAAATAATTGTAAATTCATGAAAGCAATTTTTACTGATGGTTGTAAAGGAAAAAAAACCCGATAAAACCAATGTATTTGAAGGTTGTGATGCTAAACAACAAGCTGATTTAGAAAAAGTTGTTTCAAAATATGATATCCTATTTCAAGAACCTAAAGGTCTACCACCCAAAAGGGAAATTGTACATGATATTAATTTGCAGCAAGATGCTCCATTTCCTAACATTGGAATGTATAGGTTATTCGTTTTAGAGAATGCAAAGATCAGGAAGCAAGTACAAGAGCTACTCGAGAAAGGGTTCATAATACCAAGCACATCACCATGCAGATATCCAATCGTGTTGGTGAGGAAGAAATATGGTTCGTGCAGGATGTGCATTGATTACCGAGCACTGAATAAAATAACGATCAAGAATCGTTATCCCCTTCCTCGCATTGATGATCTATTAGATCAGCTAAAAGAAGCTGTTTACTTTTCCAAGTTAGACTTACGTAGTGGTTACCATCAGGTCAGAGTAGCAGAGCAAGATGCATGGAAGACTGCTTTCAAAACAAAGCAAGCACTGTATGAATCGATAGTTATGCATTTTTTCTTGACTAATGCTCCTGCCACTTTCATGAGAGTTATGAATGATGTACTCAGGCCTTTTATTGATGATTTTGTATTTGTATATTTGGATGACATTCTTGTTTTGAGTAAAACATGGGAAGAACATTTGAAGCATGTAAAGCAGACTCTAGATGTTTTGAAAAAAGAAAATCTTTATGTTAAATTATCAAAGTGTGAATTTGGCAAAACATATTTGAATTATTTGGGTCATATTGTAGGGGGTGGTGAATTGAAGGTAGATCCCTCTAAGGTTGAAGTCATTGTAAACTGGCCTAAACCCAAATCTACTACAGAAGTTAGAAGATTTCTAGGAGCATCACAGTATTGGAGAAAGTTTGTTGCTAACTTTTCCTTAATTGCAGCGCCCTTACATGATTTGACAAGATTGAACAAGGTGTTTCAGTGGGGAGGAAAACAACAGAAAGCCTTTGACACCTTGAAAGAAAAAATTAGTACAACACTAGTACTAGCATTGCCAGATCTTCAAATACCATTTGAGATCAAAACAGATGCCAGTGACTATGCCATGGGAGTAGTGTTTATGCAACATGGTAAAATCATATGCTACCATTTTGAGACATTTAATTCTGCAGTAGTTAATTTTCCCACATATGATAAAGAATTGTATGCATTAGTACAGAGTGTAAAAAAGTGGAAACATTACTTAATGGGCAAAGAAACAGTTATACATGCTGATCATCAGCCATTTCAGTATTTGCACTCACAAACTAAATTGCAGCAATCAAAACACTATAGGTGGATGGGTTTCCTACAACAGTTTTATCTAGTCATTAGATATAAGAAGGACATACACAATAAAGTTACAGATATGTTGTCTAGACCAATTATAAATGCATCAACTATACTTAAGCATAACTCAGTAATGCATGAAAGCTACATTGAACAGTATGCTCAAGATACAGATTTTAAAGATGTATATGCAACTTTATGTCATGGAAAAAAAGTACAATAATTGGACTATTATGTTAAGGACAAACTCTTGTATCATTCGGGAAAGCTATGCATTCCGTAAACTGAAAGAGTTAACATAATTAGGGAAGCACATACTTCTCTGATATTAGATCATTTTGGGGTAAGAAAAACAGTTGCATAGCTGCAAAGATTCTGCTATTGGCCAAGAATGCATGAAACGATTTCTAGATATATTAAAGGGTGTACCATGTGTGCTAAAATCAAGCCCAGTAATAGAAAACTAGGCTTGTACACTCCACTTCTAGTTCCCTCTCGTCCTCGGGAAAGTGTTTCCATGAATTGTTTTGGGGGATTGCCAAAACCTAGAAAAGGTCATGACTATTTGTATGTTATTATGGACAGGTTCAGCAAAATGTGTATTTTAATATCTTGTAACAAACAAATTATAGCTGAACGAACAACAAAATTATTCTTTCAGCATGTCTGGGTGCATTTTGGGTTACCCACTTCCATAGTATATGATCGAGATTCCCAATTTGTTAGGAAGCTTTTGTCAAGTCTGTGGGAATTTATGGACACCAGACTGAAGAAAAGCACAACCTTTCATCCACAAACAGATGGCCAAACAGAGGTGGTCAATAGGATAATGATCCAATTGCTCAAGGGTTATTGCAGCAAGCATCCCAAGCTTTGGGATGAACATTTATGCTATGTGCAACATGCTTACAACAGTGCTAAACATCTTCTACATAGAGATCTCCTTTTGAGACTTGTATTGGTTTTATACCAAGGTCTCCCTTGGATTTTGTCTTTGAAAAAGGCATAGTGGTTTATGGAAACAACGATGTGGACAAAGCAACCAGGTTCATTGAATAGATCCAAGAAATTCACTAGGTAGTGCAGGAACAACTACAAAAGAGCCAAGCCAAGTACAAGGCAAGGCATGCTAAGCATCAGATGCAGCATAGCTTCCAAGTTGGTGATCAAGTCTGGCTGTATATCAGCAAAGACAGAATGCAAGGTGAAAGAAAGAAGCTAAAGCCAATAAGGTATGGGCCTTCCAAGATACTTGAAAAAATTGGTGAGAATTCTTTCTACCTTGATTTTCCAACTTACATGCACATCTATTCAGTGGTAAATGCAGGAAATTTAAGACAGTTTGAACCTTCATTAATTGAAGATCCCAAAGAGTAAAGTCAATTGCCTTCTATTGATGATCTGTTTCCTAAATATCTCAATGAGTTGTAGGAAGATACAGTTATGGACAGGAAGGTGAGAACTACGCATAGAGGGGATGTTGAGTACCTAAGAATTGGACTCAAAGGTTCAAAACCCAGCAGTGCAAAATGGATAGAGATTGGACAAGTGAGGAAGTTGTATCCTCACTTGAGCGATGCTTGAAAACCAACTTTTGGTGGTCCAAAAGCCTTTTCAATGGGAAGGCGTGATAAAGTCTTCTAAATCTACTTAAAATCGTTTAAAAGACCAAAAAAAGCATATGAGAAAACCTTTCAAAAAGGTGGGAAACACTATCAGCAGCCAAAATTATGAAGAAACAGTGAAAAAATGGGTTATCGACAACTTTTCATAGTAGATGTCAGATCTGGCTTATCAACGGTCCAAATATGATCAAAGAATCGCAATCGGCAGTGGCAATCAGTGGATATCGGCGGAGATCATATGTATGTTGCGATAGCAATTGGCGGGGTCAACGAGGATCATCGATGAAGCGCGCAGATTGACGGCCCACGTTGTGCCACCATATCGCATCGGCGGATTTCAATAGGAGCACTTACCACGACCCGAGGCCCATGTGACATGTGACTGCTACTAGTCACATCGCAAAGTCGCATTAGATCCATGCAGAAGGGTGGAAACACACACACACACACACAGATATATATATATCCTCCCCATTGTTGGTGTCAGGAAACACCCACCTATCAGTCTGAGGCTTGATGATAATCTTCTTAACACCCAAGAAAGCTTCAAGACCTAGCATTTGTAATTAAAGGGGTACTTGCAAGAGTTGATGTCAAGATAGGAGGGTTTCTACTAATGGCCATACAAGAAAAAAAGACAGAAATCTTTTAATCTATATTTGAAAAATAGAAAGCAATTCTACCAGATATCAAAGAATATATAAAACCATAAATCCAGACTTTGCAAACTTAGTTATCCTGTGAGAGATTATAGAAACTTCAAATGTAAAAAGAAAATGTACAAATAGTTATTCTAATTTTACATTCATAATGAAAAATTCAGAGTATCTTACAGCGCACTCAGGCTCACCAAACCTCTCTGGTAGTGAAACGGTAGCATGTTTGACCTACAAAATCAAGAGCATATAAATTCTATTAATGTCTAAAATGGAGCCCCAAAAAATCCTTGTTCATTGTAAGGGAGGTTATTCTTTAATGCAATTCATACATTGTACAAGTAGAAAGATAGCACAATACAAAAGAAATGAAGCAAAAGGATGAAGCCTAACTAACAAGTGCATTATGATGTTATGGCAGGAGGAGGTTGCGTGGAAAATTAACTCAACTAAAAGCTCAGAACAAAGAAATACATGAGTTGATTTGGATCTATAATCTCTAAATAAAATTCCAACTAAACTCGATATGTCCACCAATTCCCATATAAGTTTAGCTTATATCTTCATGCAACATCAATTTCAGTAAGAACGAGCATGACCTCTAGTAAGTGTGCTTCAGTTTATGTAGGTTGGGTTATGGTCTAGCAGAATCTTGATGTGAGTCTACCCCAACTAACCCAGGTTCGATTCTCAATGTATGCATGGTTGGGCATCCCCAAAGTGACACATGCCAAGAATTTTGCACCCACTCAAGCCAAAATTTGCATAGTCCAGTAATAAAGCATCACAAGTGTTATAGACATTTTTGTGACTTACAGCTATAAGCATGAAATGTCCATAATTCAAGGGATCCAAAGTCCCTAAAGATGTTGTTACAGCTCCTAAAGGAACAAGGTCAACCAATGACAGCTTCTCCCAGAAGTTCTCCACCAAAAACCACTCAGAAACAGTCAATTCAGGATCAATTCAGAGGCTCCACTAGCTGCCTGCGTTGAAATGCAGAAGTTACACTGGCTAGGTGCACTGCAACGCAGGTGGAAGCACTACCAGGGTGCGCTGAGTGGGAAATGACAAATGGCAAGCTCATTCAACGAGGTGGAAAGACCCTGGAAGCTTCCAGAATCTTCTCCAATGACACTTGCCTCAATGAATTCGACTAGTGATGAGTAAGAGGTTCTCAACCTCCAAGTGGAAGCAAGAACTGACAGAGAGAAGCCACAAGTCAAAACATAAGCTGACTCATCCTCTCTGCTTACATCTATATATGGATCTCTCACCCAGAGGTTCAGGAAGATGGAATTTTGTACTTTGCAGAGAATTGTTGTTGGTTTGAGATTGAGATTAGTACATTGGGTGATTTGTGCTTTGTTGGAGGAGAGGAAGGGATTCCTTTGCTGGGAGGTAGATGCTGGATCGGGCCTCACTTGGTTGTATCTCCTCTTGGACTTTATTACTCTATCAATAAACTATTTGAGTTTCTCCTACATGCTGTGTACCAATGATGTTTTGTTATGCTTACATGTTTAGCTTAATCTGATCTTGAACTTTTTATGAATGTATATCTGTATCTTCTTGTAGTTTCTCTCTCTTGTGATTTTGCAGGAATTTGGTGAAGCTAGGCCGGTGAAGGAGCAAGGAGTTGAGAGCTACCGAAGAGAGGAGTGATTGGATCAACAAACTAGCGGAAGACACCGGTTAGTTACATCCTTCTTCCTCATTTACATCTCATAAAGAAGAATACTCAATTAGTTTACTTCGTTTGTTGCTAAGGCACTATCACCTCTTAGAGTGGGATAGGGGCATTCCGAATTGGATACTTTCCCCAACAACAAATTGGCGACTCCGCTGGGGAAAATATCTTGTTAGTTTATTTGTGTTTCTATTGTTGTTGTTCTCATAAATTCAGGAGTGTCGAATCGAAATGCATTTGCCATTTTCAAATGCAAAGTAGAGATCTGCCACTCTAGTCCACTCACTGGGCCTGTTTTTATGATCTGAACAAACTGATCCACAAGTGCTCTAACAGCCCTTTGTGATAGATCTTAGTCCTCCTTTAAATCATCCTCCTAATTGTACCTAATTGATAGCTTTGATCCGGCCAAAAACTGTAGATTTAACTGCAAACCGTGACCCAGAACCCAGAAACAACTCTTGTTTCTGCTTCAGTGCAGACTCTGTGAAGAGGTTCTGCATTTCAACGTAGGTCCCGTGAAGGATACCTGCGCTGAAGTTCAGATTCTCTGTGCTGAGGGTGCGCTGATCAGCCTTTTCCTTGTGCAGCTGTGGTTCCCTGCTTCCTTTTGCTCAGTTTTATCTCTGTTTTTTGCAGCGTGTTATCAGTCAGTGTACCTATCTGAAACCCCTTCTCTCTGCCTCAATTCCACCTCAGTTGTATAAAGAAACTGTATTTGTTCTTTGTGTATTTGTTACATCATTTGTAGTTTCCCATTACAAAAGTAAACTAGTCATACTGTCGCCCTTAGATCTAGACCTGTCATAAGTGTCGTTTTGATCTTAGGAGTGAGTGAGTTTGTTGTTCACAGTTGATTGAGCTTTTACTTTTGTTGTTTGGTTTGAATTTATGCATTTCTAGTGTCGAAACAAGTAAATCATAAAGTGTCGTAATCGTCTTTTTGATTTTGAAAAAGGAACTTGTTTATGTTTTCACTTGAAATCGAATTCAAATTTATACAACAGCTTTCTTTTTAGGCATCAATATTAAGAAAGCGAAAAGAAATACATGCATTTGTGCATTTGCATTTTGATAGTTTGCATGCTTTGATTTAGGAAAAGTGCATTTACAGTGTGCTCTATGCTCTTTGAGAAAAGATTGTGTCTTTCTTTTCCCCTTGTAGCTAGGATTTTCATTGTTGAAAAGATATAAAGCTTGCTTATCATCTTTAGACTGCATTTAGGAATTGTATCATACATCTCGTGGTGATCCAAAAAGGCAAACTTCTAAGAAAGATCAACCTAAAATAAATTGAATGAACTTAACAACGCTTTGTAACTGAATGCACAACATAGAGGTCTAGGCTAGAGACGTGTTCCGGTGTCTTAAAACCTGGTGACTGTCGATCTCGCTGATGGTTGGGTGATTCCTCCTGAGAGACGATAGCGCCAGTACGGATTGTGCTCCCACGTACCGTCGAGTATATATTGGGAGACCCCTATAGGCATAAAACCTTTATCCTTAGGAAGCCGTGTCGGCCGCCCTACTGATCGCAATGCACTGAACACAGCATTCAGGAAGATTGACCGCCCGTACCTTAAAAAGTATTCTGCAGTTTTGCGAAAAGTTTGGCACACCCTCTACCTAGAACTCCAGATCAGTTCCTTTTGGCCTTTTTCAGACTCTATAACGGAAAAAGATCATCCGAGCATTTGTCACTTCGGGCTCGTTAAAACATCGAAGGAGACTAGAGTCATCTTTAGCTTTTTCTCGACTCTTTAAAATTGAAAAAGCAAGTTGTGTCTAAAGCGTCTAAAAATTCATTTAATTCGGAAACACACTTTCCCCCTTTTTTGTATTTTGGTTGATCGAGTAATCCGCAATCGTGGAAGAAAGTCAATTGAAACCCCGTCGTTCGCGGAGGCTTACGAGTCAACCGTCTTTGTCTCCGGAATCGAAAACAGTACGGACAAAGCGAACTCGTTTAACCGGTTCGAAATCTCCTATCAAAGTTAGAACAAGTGTTCCAACAACATCTGAGATTCCGGTTACTCCAAACATTTCTGGAAACCCTACCTCTACAGAAGAAGTTCAACAGCCACAGAGGGACAGTGATACTGATCTTAGTCTGAGAGCAAACACTTGTGTTACTGAACCAGTTCCATCTGTAACTGGTTCAGAGAGTCTTGTTCCTCAAACATCTGTCGCTGTTGATTCAACCCCTTCTTCGGCACCAGAAATATTTTACGGACCTGACGGTCTTCCCCTTCCACCTAGTTTGATTGCGATAGAGGAAATTGTAGAAGATCCGCAAGCAAGTACTCCAACACATTTTGGAGTCGGGGTCACTCTATTTCCTTTGACATCAGAAGTTAGTCTACCACCAGTGGAAGTTCCTGTAGAATCGCTAGGTAATCTTTTGGATAGACTCAAAATGTCTGAATAACCGTCAACATCTAGGACTGTGTCGAATGACACAGCGACAACAGAACTCCCTGCCGTCACCCCGACAATGTTTGCCGGCATACCATCTGTCCCAACTAGCTCACAACCGCTAGAAGGAGTCCACCCAGGGACTATTTCGACAGTGTGGTCCGTTCCTGTTTGTTCCTCCGGAATAATATCCGGAAACTCTTATGTTGAGACTCGCCAAATTGATCCATTTGGAGGTCAATTTGGGCAATCCAGTCCCCAAGAGCAAACAATCCCCTTGAGTTCCGGATTGCCGCCGTATGGGGGGCAGTATGCCCTTTCATTACCCCCTCCGGGAGGATATCCATACGGGAGTTCTCAACAGTATTCAAGTTATACTGGAGTCACATCAAGTGGTTGGGTACCTATACTACCCCAACAACCAAGGGTTGTGTATTCTATGCAACAATGTGTACCTATGTCGAACATCCCGACTACACCGGCTATTGTGACAGTGTCGCAAGTTCAAACGTTGCCTGTGGTATGTCAACCTCAGATTTCTCAGGTTGTAATGCAATAGCCCCTTGACCCTGTGACTCAACCACAATCGCCTACTGGTGGGGCGACACAGGTCCAAACAAGTACAATTACCCCACACCTTGGTCCAACGGTTAGTATAGCGCAACAGAACATGGCTTCGCAACCATGGCTGGTGCAATATCAACAACCACAATTCCAACAAGTATACCAAGGTTCTGACCAGTAGATCTTTGCGAAAAGTGGACAACCGTACATTCAAAACGGTCAAAATCAACCACTTTACGGTGGTCATGTCCACCAACTGTATCAGTCATACCAGCATCAATTACATTATGCTGGTATGCAAAGGCCAACTGCTCAGGCAATTCCATCGTATCCTGGGTATGCTTCACCTAACCTGAATCAACAGTTACCATTCGTGGCAACTTTAGAGTTACCTGATTTACAACGGTTAACAAATGATCCGATTGCTTACGCCCAGTGGTGGCCAACGATTCCTCACAAACTTCCTTCGGATATTCCTAAATTTAATGGAAAACCAGGTGAAGACCCATCGAATCACGTGATGACATTTCATCTATGGTGTTCATCGAACACCCTAAACGATGATTCGATAAGGCTTCGCCTTTTTCAGAGAACGTTAACGGGTCCAGCGGCAAAATGGTATATTGAATTGCCTAGAGCTTCGTTCGACAATTTCAGCACCTTAGCCACGACATTCTTAACCCATTTTCAATAACCGATAAGGTATGAAATGGGAACGGAAATCTTAACCAACTTCAAACAGACAACGGCCACTCACATATCTGATCATATACATGAGTGGCGACGTCGTCGTAGGATGGTAAAAACGTACGTTCCCGATCAGCTATTAGCTGAATGGTTTATCAAGTCGTTACTTCATGCCATAATGGAAGATGTGGCAAAGGGGGGAGTCGTAACGGAAGAGAAAGTTATCGCTCGTGCGCAATATCTAGACTTGGTCTATACTCAGTCTGGCACGCTCTACGACAAAATACCTGACGCACCTAGACTGGAATTCTCAATTCCTCCTCCCCCTAAATCAAACAATGACTCTCATGCCGGTGATGGCGTGATTGGCACGACAAATGCGAAATCAACAAAGGCCAACTCCAAGAAGGCCCGTAAGATTTCAGATCAAAATGCAAAAGACGAAATTCTTGCTTCGGAAGTAAATGTCGTATCAGCAGATAAAGGCAAAGAAACCAAACAACCAGGAAGCAAGAAGAAGAAAAACAAAGGGAAGAAGAAGAAACAGGGTGAGTCATCTCCTGAAAAAACTTCTTCAAACCTTCCTAGAAATAGGAAACCACCCTCAACGGGATGTCACATATGTGATGAGGATCATTGGACAAAAGAATGTCCATACAAAGCTGAGCTTAAAAGATTCTTTAAAAGTTCTCAAACCTCAGTTGTGTTAACTAATCCGTTTCCAAATCCAGGAACAAATCTGGTTGATAGTGGAAATGCTTCCCCGTCACAAGTGCTAATGTTGTCGATTTCGAAGCAACAAATTGATGCTTTGATTTCAACAAGGAACAAAGATTACGGGAATCCGCAGCTGTCGAACGGCAAGGATAAAGATCAACCAAGCAGTTCGACAACAACTTCGACAGAAGTTGTACCACCCATCATTCCTGAATTAACAATAAAACCGCCAAAGGGAGTAGTACACAAGTCGACATTTAATCCTTGCGCCAGAGCAGCGCATAATTATAACATAGTGGAAGATTTGGCCCAATCGCCATCCGCTATGTCGACTCTTGAAGTACTACAAAATTGCCCATCCCAAAGACAGGCTTTGTTATCAGCCATTGGTGGGGTTGATCCTAAGGATTCCAATCTTGTATCCTTTGACCACAAAGGATACGATCCTCAGTTACCAGCTCAACTAGCTTTCCTTATCCAAGTGAAAGCCCTCAACAAAACTGTTCATCGAACAATTATTGATGAGGGGGCATCTACATGTATTATGTCGATGAGTTGCTGGAAAACTTTAGGATCTCCAACCTTGTCGCGATCCTCGACAACATTAAAAGCATTCGACGGAAGGACATATACCCCATATGGTATCCTAAATAACTTGAAGGTTGAACTAGGGGGAAAAACAGTAGAAATAGATGTTGAAGTCATCGATGGGAATCTTGATTACAACATCCTACTAGGAAGACCGTGGATCTATGCCATGGCAGCTGTTGTGTCGACCTATTTTAGAAAGATTGCATTCCCCTTTCAAGGGGGGATTACGATCGTCGACCAACAAAACTTCCTCCCTAATGGTTCACAAGTTACAGGAAGCATTCCCATGATCCATGGAAGCCCCCATTCGCTTCAGAATATCGGAGTAGGCCTACTAAAAGATCCTATACTAATGGGAACTTTCGCTCTTCCACCTCCAATTGATTTGGTGGAAATAGCGTCCATAGGAACTTGCAATATGATATCTTCCACAAAGATCTCAGAAACCGATATCAACATGGATCATGCAATGTTTTTGCCCCCAAGCCCAATAGAGATATTGTAGCAATCAATGTTTCTGGCATGGCAGGCGAACCCGAATCAACGCTCATCAAGCGTTTGGGTAGATAGGTCTAGAGAATATGGTACCCCTTTAGATCCTTGACCGCGAGTGCATGGAACCGACGAAGGAATTCTACAATCAATGTTGATTGAAGGGGCACCATGGAATGATAGCCACCATCGTTCCCTTCTTCCAGATTATGAAGAAGATACTCAAGATGACCTTTATCACCCTACAATCTTTGAATTCCTATCAAATACTGTAAATACGGTGGATTCCGAGCGAAACTTATCCAATATTGAAGAGACTATAGCCATAAATATCTCGACTAAAACAAATGTTGTAGAGAATATTTATGTCGGCAAAGGTTGTTCTACTTCAGAACTTGAAATATATAATGATCTTTTTCGCGAGTTCAGAGATGTCTTTGCTTGGTCATATGACGAAATTCCAGGCATTGACTCGAGTATCGTTGAACACGAAATTAAGATGTATCCAGATGTCAAACCGGTAAGACAACGGCTCAGGCAGGTGCACCCCAAGAAAGCTGTTGCCATTAAAGCAGAAGTTGAAAAACTTCTCCATGCTGGTTTCATCTACCCGGTTCCTCTAACCGATTGGGTATCGAATATTGTCCCTGTTATGAAGAAACAAGGGACAATTAGAGTGTGTGTCGATTATAGGGATGTAAACCAAGCTTGTCCAAAAGACAACTACCCTACACCCTTCATCGACCAGATAATTGATGAATGCGCCGGATGTGAAATCTTTTCATTCATGGATGGATTTTCCGGGTATAATCAAATAAATATCCGCCCATAGGACCAGTCAAAGACTGCATTCATTTGTCCGTGGGGCACATTCGCATATCAAAAATTACCCTTTGGTTTAAAGAACGCAGGGGTGACGTTTCAGAGGGCAATGAATTATGCCTTCCATGACATCAAGAACATCGTTCAACCATACCTCGACGACCTTCCAGCTCATTCGCGAAAGCGGACTGATCATACGTAGCATTTAAGAGCGATATTTCTACGTTGCCGACACTACAAGATACGACTCAATCCACATAAATGTGTATTTTGCGTCAGTTCTAGTCGTTTACTTGGCTTTGTAGTCTCAAAGGATGGGATTCGTCTCGACCCTTGCAAGGTCCAGGCAATCATCAATTTGCCTCCACCTTCAAATTTGCTTCAGATTCAGAAACTCCAAGGGAAAGCAAACTTTCTGAGGAGGTTCATTCCAAATTACGCTGAACTCGCTAAAGGTTATACACGTCTTTTGAAAAAGGAGGTACCCTTCATCTGGGATCAGGTTGCGCAAGCTTCCTTTGATGCTTTAAAGGATTCCTTAATAAAAGCATCATTAACGTACGCACCCGATTATCAAAGAGACTTTACCCTGTATCTGGCTGCAGCAGATATGACCATCGCAATGGTTTTAGTTCAAGAAGTCGATGGAATCGAACACCCTATATATTATTTAAGTAGAAACTTAAATGATACAGAAAGTAAATATTCTTATGTTGAAAAACTAGCGCTTGCAGCTGTTCAAGCGATACAAAGGTTTCGACACTATGTCCTCTTTCGGAAAACTACCATTTTGTCTGATTGCAGCCCCATGACTTATATATTGCCGCGACAGTTGCTGGGGGGCAAATATTCAAAATGGATAGCAATCCTTCAAGAGTTTGATCTGGAATTCGTAAAATCCAAATCAAAGAAAGCTCTAGTTTTCACAGAATTATTGTGCGATCTCCCATCGTCATCCAACGATGAAACATCCGAAGAATCAATCGTGGACGAGAATTTGTTTATGATATCTACAAGCAATGAGTGGTATGGAGATATAAAAATTTATCTCCAAACCCAAAAGTTCAGGCCTAACACCTCTCACTCAGAACAGAAACGTATACGATACCAAGCAAAAGACTACATGATCGTCGGTGATACACTTTACCGTCGTGGTATCGATACAGTTCTGAGAAGGTGCCTCACCCATGAGGAGGCCGAAAAAGCCTTGAATGAGTGTCATTCAGGCGCGTGTGGGGGGCATCAATCTGGATATGCTACAGCACAAAAAATCTTACGAGCAGGATATTTCTGGCCAACCATGTTCAAAGATTGCATAAACGCAGTCAGAAGTTACCATGCTTGTCAAATTTTTGATAGCAAAACCAAAAGACCACCCGCACCTTTACAGCCAATAGTTGTTGTTGGGCCTTTCGCCAAATGGGGCATCAATTTCATGACATGTAACCCCACCTCAACCGGGGGTCATGGATATATTATAGTCGTCGTTGACTATTTTACCAAATGGGCCGAGGTGATGCCTACATTAGATAACACTGGTGAAACAGCTGCCCTTTTCTTTTTCAATCATGTAGTCGCCAGATTCGGCGTACCACAGGCTATAGGTACAGATCATGGATCACATTTTCACAATCACATGATGGTTGAATTAGCTGCCAAGCTAGGGCTATCTCACGACAGCTCTACCCCGTATTATCCGCAAGCCAACGGACAAGTTGAAGCGATCAACAAGGTCCTGAAGCGTATGTTGCAAAGGATGATCGGAGTTCACAAAAGAAGGTGGCACCTAATCCTGTACAGCCTTGTGGGCTTACCGAACATCGGTAAGGAATGCGACCGGGTTCACACCTTTCCAACTAGTGTATGGCCTAGAAGCAGTCTTACCAGTCCAGTGCGAAATCTCGTCTCTTAAACTTGCAATCGATCTCCTCCCCGGAACTTCTGAAGAAGAGGCCCGTTTCTTGGAATTAATCCAATTGGATGAAACCCGTCATGATGTCGCTTTGGCTAACAAAGCCCATAAGAAACGAGTCAAGGCGCAGTTCGACAAAAATGTCAAACCCCGTGTCTTCTCAGAAGGTGACTTGGTCTTGCTTTACGACCAAGAATCCGATAAATTGGGAGCAGGTAAATTTAATTCTTTATGGATGGGCCCCTATATTGTTAAACGAGTGTTAGAAAAAGGAGCCTACGAGTTAATGGATTATGACGGAATTCCACTGGCGCAACCCTGTAATGGGTTGTACCTCAAGCGTTACTATGCTTAAATAGTAACCAGTATGCTTTTGTTGTATTTTGTTTTCGCTAAAGTGGTCGTTTTGGTCGAGTAATCCACCTTTTTACATTTATTGCAGATGTCAAACCTTTTGGAGACATGTGTTGGATATGCCGACGGAGCGAGTCGTAGTTCGCGGAACTTGTCCTCCGCAGCCTGGGCCATTTTTGATCCAAGCGGCGAGTTAGTAAGTTTCAAAGGTGTATGTATTGGGCAATCAACGAATAACATCGTTGAGTATAGCGCGTTGATAGAACTACTCTCTGATGCCATCACCCATGGTATACGCCGACTAATCGTCAGGCTAGACTCACAACTCGTAATACTACAACTCAATGGTATATATTCCATCCGAAATCCAGCCATTTATCGCATGTTCCTAAGGATTAGGATTTTGGAAAGACAATTTGATTTGATTCAATACCAACATATTTCCAGAAACTTAAACACATTAACCGACTCATTAGCGAACTATGTGTTAGATAAACATTTGCGACATTTATAAAAAGAAACACATCATCAATGTTGTACATGTGGATCACATAACCCAACCAAAATAAAACCCCGAAAATCAAAAAATATATATATATAAGCTGTTTATGGTTTACATATAATGTTCTGTAACCAAGACAAAATCGGTCACATGACCCAAAAACTCAAAATGCTAGGGGGCACCCTAGTCTAGTGATGCTCATGATAGCACGTCACGGCCTGTGCGATCATGCGTAAGAGACGAGTCCATCGTCTAGGCACACCAGTAGTATGCCGCTGCAACTGTAAAGGTAACGCGTCGATCCTCATGTCTGGAATGCCGAGAGTAAGGCTCTCAACCTGTTCCTGCACAGCTGTAAGGGTCTCGGCCACATCAAGGTCACGAAGAATAACCCTCCCGGCAGCCTCTCCTTCTAGGACAGCGGCTGGCGCTCTCGGGCGAACTACTGGACGAACAGGACCAACATCTGCATGCACACATGAGTTTGATTAAAGTCTTGATAGAATAAAGCACAAGGACATTATGAATAAAAACAGTAAACAGTGATATGGTCGAAGATTTTACCAATAGCGCCCCACTGCTCGCCGTCTGGCAGTACTAAATCCGGATCACCCCGAAAGTCCATGCCAACATATGGATACTCGTAATAGACCATCTCCTGACGCTCAAACCACCTGAAGAAGGTATCAGAAAAATAAATCTGAGATTGACCAGCATGCCTAGACATGTGGTCAACCCATCTCTGCATGCGTGGTTCAGTAGGAGAAGGCAAGTTGAGTGCGATGTGCTGAGGCTGCATCAGTGGTATCTTCTCCAAGGCAAAGGCGGTGAAAATGGAACCGAACCCAAAGTTCTTCAGCCTCCCGTCCTTTACCTTGGTCAATTGAATTTTCATCTGAAGAAGTACTGCATCACACCAGTTGAATATTTTCGGTTGGAGGCACTCCAAGGCATGCTGCATATAGGATCTGTTGGCTACATGAAGAGATGCACTACCAGCCATCCTACCAATGGTGTACAGGATAGACCTAAGGGACCTGTCAGCAACCTCACGGATAACGATCTTGCCGTCTTTACTCGGCTGAGATCCTTCCCTGCAATACTGGCGGACATAATCTCTCACAGAGTCACTCACTCGGGCTGAACCTGACAAAGAGATGGGGGCACCCCGCCTCGACAAGCCAGTCAAGAAGTAAATGTCTACTGCGGTCAAGGGGATAGATTTTCCCCTAATCTGGAAAACTTGGTTGATAGGATCCCAAGCATCGAGCAAATACTGCAATAGGTTGATCTGCTGTCTCATGCTAGATATGCGGAAGAACTTCAGCAGACCACAGCTCCGCAGCGCGTTCACCGTAACCGGATCATGTAGGGAAATCATGTCCTTTTCTTCATGTTCTCGTTCTCGCCATGTAAGGGTCATTTTGATCCAATATCTCTGAAAAACAAACATGAGATGAGTTAGATCCTGGCTTTGATGAGAAACAGGCAAAAATTTTCATCAAAAACTGTGCAACAAAATCCTTTTCTGCGCCCAACGCACCTGCACAGTGTTCCACCTACGTTGAAGGTCAAACTGCCTTCATACTGCTTCACATTCAACACAGGTTTCGAGTGCCCAAGGTGCGCTAATGGCAGAGCGACCCCATCAAACCCCAGGGGCTCAGAAAAACAGGAAATCAAGCATAGAATGCAGAAAGGAAACCATGAAAAGAAAGAGCTCAGGTTTAGCTCCTACCTGGTCCAAACGACGCCGAGAATCGTCCACAGAATCTCCCGAAATCAGCTGATGAAAATCAAGGGGGAAGAGGCACCTCCAAAGCTCCAACAAACCAAGTTTAAATAAAATGGTAAAATGAGAGGTAAAAACACTTTTTAATAGCTTTTTATGTAGTTCAAAGTGAAATATTAATGTTTTAATCTCATTTTCAAGCAAATGTTATTCATTTCTAACTAGTTTGATGCAGAAATTGAGGGTACAGTACTATCTTTGAAAAGAGCAAAGCTATTTATGGTAAAAAATCAAAACTAGACCATGTTATCGAGCAGTTTTAGCACATAGTTCATGCTCGTTAAAAAATAAACATAAGATCGAGCAGTGTTTTTCTGCGTTTAAGCTCGTTAAAAAATGAACTATCCTCCGGTAAATAGTCACCGTGAATGTAACATTATCAGCCATTAAAGCCTTGGTCGTGTTTGCACCGTCACCTCCACTTTTCCATTGGCCGATCATTCACGTCCATATGATTGTTTACCCATTTTGAGGAACAGCTGCGAAGAGTGATTTCACTAGCCATTCTTGTGACACTGCCGTGATTGGAAAATTCCAACCCTTACCTGGAATCAGCTGCTAACCCGTTTTATCACTCGTTCCTCAAAAGACGAGTCTTCTTTAAGCTCTTTTCATCTGACTCGTAAAATATGAAAAGATTGCCGAGTTTTGGCCTTCCAGCTCATTAAAGCGACCAGAAGTGCTATCCCTCCTCTACATTTTAATCTTTTTGGACCTGAGGGATTATTGCACAAAATGATCGAGCGCTTGTTTTGTTCGGCTCGTTAAAACTATCGAAAACTCATCCCTTCTGTATTGTTTTATACTTTTTCGGACTGTTGTGGTAAAAACACAACCCCCCCATTTTTGACTTGTTCACTTCAAATAATGGGGACCCTTTCTATAAAAATTTTGGCTAAACTCCTTTTTGGATTTTTATTTAGTTAATTCCCCTACGCTTTTGTTAATTTTTCGTTTTCCTTGGATTCTTGTTTTGATTGCTTTGTTAAAATCGATTTTTTATAAGCTTCCCATTGACACTTGTTTCACCTCATTTGGTCAACTGGTTTGAAAATGGCACTCCTTTGAAAGTCTGATTATTTATGTAGCCTGGGTTAAAAATGCGTAAAATGTACAATATTGCATTTTGTAGATAAATTAGTTCAATAATGCATTCATTTTAAATATTAACCCGTAGTGAGTTTTTACTAACATTTTTCCATATAGCCAAATCATGAAGCAACCAGATTTTAGTAATTTACTCCAATAAATTATTAATCTCGAAAAATCATAATTTCAAAGTGGCTATAATTTATTTTTCATTTTATTAAAAATAGTTGTAATTTATAAAATAAACCAAAATAAAAAATTAATCTTTAATATTAAATCTTAAATTAATTATTATTTAAAAATATAATTAATTTAATTAAATTAAAATTTAATATATGAAAAATATAAAAAATAGATTTTAATCGCATCGGGAGCTTTCAAATGACATGTTTTTAAAAAACCCCGATGGACTCATACCCCCGACGCCGATTGCCGATATCGCATCGGGGACTTTGACATTGTAACATGTTTGACAAACCATGCACTCCCCCGACTCTCCGATTGCGAAAAGTCAAGTCTCCCGATCGCTCATCGCATCGGAGCTTTCATACAAGGCAAGTTTAACCATCCTCCCAAGTCTCCCGATTGCCGATGGCCTCTTATCCCCGATCGCCGAAATTTTGAAAACCCCGAAAGGCATATGGGCATGATGCATTAATTCAAAGTTTTATTAAAAAACTTGGTATTTATTTCAAGCCTTAACCTTCACGTATGGCTCACGTATTAATTCATATTTTAGGAATGATTTATGTGAGTATCTTACCATAGGAGTAAGTAAGAAGTAGTGTAGGTTAATATATATTAATATTAGTTTATATATTAATATGTAATATGTAATATATTATATTAATTAAATTAATTAATACTATTTAATATTTAATTAATATAATTAAAATTTAAATATCATTTAGATTAATATTGATTAGTTTTTAATTAGATTAAATTTGTTTATAAATCGTTAATTAGATATCAGTTAATTAGATTAATAAATAGGTTATTAATAATTAGTTTAGTTTATAATTAACAATTAATTTAGAATTAATTAGAATTCTAATTTAGGATTTAATTTTAATAAGAATATTGATATTTTTTTTAGCCTAGCAACAGAATTTCCAGATTCATGCCAGATTTGACTCATCAACTTTGGAGGCTCATAAATTGAGTTATACTTGGCCAAATGAGGCCCAGGACAACTCATTGGAAAGAGAAAATCAAGGAGAATATTTCTGAGGAGGTTTCACTAACAGAGTTAATCATTTATTGGGTCAAAAATCAGGCAGAAGATCAAGCTCCGAATTTTGAAAACAAAATCAATTTTCTGAGTTATTTTCTTCATTTTCATTTGTCCAAAGCCTCTTCTAATTGCAGATGCATTGGTTAATAATATCCTTGGCCAATCAAAATATCCCAAGCATCAATACAGAGCTTATATTTTATTTTCAATTATTTATTTGAATAGAATTTGATTGAATTTGATTTAAAGGCCAGCAATGCTATTTTGATTTTATGGTTGCATTTTAATTTATTTTGATTTCTTTTTGCAAGAAAACAGTGGAAGAAATATGGAGAAAAAGATCTCAGTCAATGAGAATGCTCCAGCAATTGAAGATCAGAATTTTGAGCAAGTAAAATTGGATTTAGCAGATTTCTCTTGAACAAACTCTCCTCTCCAAAATTCCTACACAAATATTATAAATAACAGATTGTAGAATGGAATAGGGGCTGCTCTCCTCTGCAATGCTAGACTTCTAAAAGCACTACTGTAATAGAAATGTAGTGTTGTAGGAGAGAGGAGAAAAAATCTCATATCTGGGGATTATTGAGGATTTTTCATTTGTATCTTGAATTATGTATGAGGGGCAGAGTTTTCACTCTTGTGGCTTTAGCTTTGAAGGCAGAAGTTCAAGCAATGTAAAGGACTGTTGGAGACCAAGATCAGAGAAATGGATGCAATAAATTGGTATTTTTAATACTACTATTTCAAATATCAGTTTCATTTTTATGGTAACAGGAATGTGTCATTTTATTCATGTTTGTGCACTATTGTCAATATGGGTAGTTTGTCTCAATGTTGTTATCATGTATCTCTGTTCTTATAGATTAATTTCTGATTTCTGAGTAACTATTTACTCAGAAATCTATCTTATTAAAACTGATTTATTGAGTGGTAATATGTTGTGAACTATTTCCACATATTTTTGTTTAGTTATTGGATTTGCTGATTTGATAATCAATATCATTTATGTGAACTACTTCCTGAGTGTTGTTGGTTTATTATTTCAATTAAGAGGTCTCAATAGGATGTGTTTTGATATCCATAATATCAGTTAATTGAACTACTTCATTAACTTGGTATTCATTATAAACAATACATATCTAAATCCCAATACTTTAATTATCTTGCTCTTAGTTGGGCTAGATCTATATCTGCCTAATTAAGATAGGATTTATATTAGTTTCTTTTGCTTACATCATAGAGTAAGCTTGCATTTAGAGTAAATTCTACATTCTTTTAAGTCCTCTCCTCAAAGAGGCAAAATTTTAGTTTTGGCTTGGCTGAACCCAAATCAGCTTAAGGGTCATTCTCTTGCCTGATCAGCAAGAAGAAGTGATCTGATGTCCCTGTCTATTGGTAGTTAAAGATACATTATAAACCAATAGCAATAGGGAGAAGGTAACTGGACCTAGTTGAACAGTCGGAGCCACCACACCAAACGGAAAAGGAGCTGCTTTAAGGTCCGGACTGGGTGGTTATCCCCCAATGTTGTTGCAGCGATTTTCGAGGCATCAACATTTTTGGCGCTAGAAGGAGGGCCTGAGATTTTTTGTCTATTGGAGTCTTTTCAATTTTAATATTTTATTTATTGTGATGACTCCTCTTAAACTTCCAATTTGGAGTTGTATTCATGGACGTGCATCTTCCAATACTCCACCCGAAGTGGTAAGACTCTTATCTCAGGCAAAGTTTAATGGTAAGAGAAATTCTTCTGCTTTTAATCATGTCTTTCAATTTATTCAAAATGTTTCAAAATATGATTTTCAAGGAATTGATGAAGGCATTTTATGCAGAATTTTTACTCTTACATTTGCGGCAAAAGCCAGAAGCTGGTGTAGAACTCTTCCAGTTGCTTCAATCCATAGCTGGGATCAATTTGTTACAATTTTCATTTGTAAATTTGACGGCTACGATTATGAACAAGTATGTGAAGAAATTGAATATCTACGAAGGTTTAAAAATGAGTCTGTTAATGATTTTCATATTCGATTTCACTTGAATTGTTTAAGATTTAAGGACGAAGATAAACCTACAGAAGAAGAATCATTAGATTGGTTTAAATATATTTGTTCTCTTCCAACCATTCCCAATCCATATGAAATTGATTCAAGCTTTATTCCATCCCCTTCCAATACAAATGAGAATCCCAATTTGGATGTGCAAATAAATTGTGATGAAGTGGTGTCACAAAGCTTGGAAAATAATTCCATTCAAATGCAAGAAGACAACAATAGCAATTTTGGGGAAAAAGCCGCCTTGAAATCTGAAAGCTACTTTGAAGTAAATTCAGAAAATCAAATCGCAAATCAGCAAGTACAAGCAGTAATCAAAGTAAATAATAAAATGCAAATTGTTGTACAAATTTCTGAATTTCTCCATGATGAGCAAATGCCGAAATCAGAGAAGCAAAGAAGCATTCTTCAAGAAAGCATATGCACGCAAAGGAATGATCTGCAATCTGAAATTTACAATGAGCATAATGAACAAGAACTCTCAAACAGAGACAGTTTTAAATGCATTGTTTCAGGTTCACATTTTTCCCTTTATCTTGATATTTTCAATAATGGTAATAATTTTCCTCCTGGTATTAATGATATTTCAGAAATTAAAGAGGATGAATTAAATAAATTACCATTAAGTTTTTATCAAGATAGAGAAGCAATTAATGATCATTCTTTTGCCATTAATGAACATGAAATTCTTGTTCCTCCTTGTTTGGATATATTGGATGAGATTGAAGGGAATTCTAGAGAGTCTTGTGAGGTCATTTATGATGATTACTCTGATATTGAGGATGTTGATTTCAATTTTTCTCAAGAGAATCCTCATGATAAAATTCAAATAACATCTGAGGATGAGGAATGCTTCAATTTAGGAATTATCCCAACTAATCCTCATTTTAGAGCAGCAAATTATCTTCATGATTTCACCATTCAAGAAATCATTCCAATTTATGATTCATATGAGGATCAAACTCCCATTCCTATTCATAACCATAATTCGTTTTCTATTTCACAAGTTGGAATTCGAAATTACCCAAATTCCATAATTTTGGACATTCCTTGTGAAAATGAAATCATTTCAAAACGATCCCAAATGTGCTGTAAAATTAGTTGTAAAAATAGTAATTTCATTTTATTTTTATTTCCCCACTTATTTTGTATAAAATCAGATTTAATTTTTCAAATTTTTCACACTTTTAGCTGGCATATTGAATACCTTATTATCAAACACTCAATTGATGCATTGCCCAATTGGGAAATTCAAGTTTCATATTATAATCATCAGCATCGAAAGATATTAATATTCCAATTTATATCAATGCTAATGTTTCATCAAAAGCTTCTATCTTTTCAAAGGCAATGTCAACAAGAGAATGTATTTTTGCAATCTGGCCAGCAATTCAATTCAATTAATAAATTGCCATTTTATTTGAAAGGCTTCCATCCATTTTTCATTGACTCATTTGAAAATTGTTTGGAAATTTTTTCTTCAAGAAAAATTGTCAATGATTTAACATTTGTACATAACACTAACAAATTTTTTCAGGTCAAAGAATCCAAAAGCTCATATTCACAATCTGGCCTGTTATCTCTTCCTTTGAACATTTCTCAATCCTTAATAGAAATCCATCCAGATTTTTATGATCCTTTTGGTAGTCAATTGGAAAGGAAATTTCAGGAGAGAGAGATTTTAATTAAGTTCCTAACAATAACTGTACATTCTGATTTCATATTTATTTTCCTTAGTTTAGTCAAATTTGTATTTTTATTACTAACATTTGGACTGTACATAAACGCGGGAATAAAAATGAGAGAATGGTTACACTGGAAATATGACTATACCTAGTCATTTTCATGTATATGGTTAGAATAGGAGTAGAATTAAATTAGTTAGTTTGTTTTGTATAGTTAATTTGTTTTTAACAGTTTTGTAGATTTAAAAAAAAAAAAAAAACAAAGCAATCAGCCTTCTCATACATGTTCAGCGAAAACATTCTTCCCTATCAGAAAATTTTAATTTTTGCTTCTTTTTAAAATTCCTTACAGCAATACCTCTACTCTGCCTATTTTGAATAATATCTTGATTAGATTCAATTAAGGTTGCACTTGGCATCAATCGCCTCAAAGCCACTTTCCTTTATTTCAAGATTTCCTTCTAAGATTTTCTTTTGAAATTTATATGGTAAGGATTTAAGGATATAAAAGCTTCATGATCCCATTATCCCATGAAATGTAGGATTGTCTATCATAAGCTTAATTCTAATTCAATAATTATTAGTCAGTCTAACCTTTCACGGTAATCATATGAAGTTCATATTATCTTCCTCGAAATTTGTTAAGGATGTCCATTTTTCCAAGTGCACACATTCAAATCTATTTTGATACTTTTTTCACAATTAGTGGCTTTATCCCATTCTGATCTTCAGTTTATTATTTGATGCTACAAAACGCATCATATTCATTTACTAAAGGTATTATTGAACAGTCGCTATAACAATACAAATTTTTCTCAAGATTAATTCACAATGAGCAGAGGTAATAAATTGTTGTTTCAATTCAAAAGGGGAGCCTATTTTTATATTTATTTCTGGTAAATTTTATATTTCCTGAACATGAATAAAAAGATTTTATTTAGGCTGATTGCACACTTAGATTTAGAATAAATGATGAGATGATTTTGAACAAAGTCGAAATTTTGATAAATCAAAGGAAGAATTTGAAGATTCGTAAGGTAAAATTTGCAAACAATTTCCTTCCAGGTACGCATTTGCAAGTTCGTTCTCATCTCTTATTAGTTTCTCTTTTCCTTAGTTTATTTTTGATTCGTGTTCTATTTTATTTACAGGTTTTCATTTGTTTTCAAAACTTGAAGTAAGCAGCAAACCCAATTCAAATTTGCAATAGGCTCAGGGAAATTTTATTTGTGATGCATTAGAATTTAAGCATTTTTAATTTTGCTTTTATTCACGTAGAAAACACAATTGAAATTTCAAGGAATATCATAAGACCATTCGCATCATAAGATTTCATCGGAAGTAGTTCTTAGCATTTCTTTTGATAACAAATTGTTCATAAAATACCTCCGATGTATTATCTTACTCATATGCCATATCGCATTTCGCATATCGGAGCTTTCCAAGTGAAGTATACTTCCATGAACATGAATCGCCGATCTCCGATAATCGACTTTACCGATATTGCGATAAACACATAATTCCGGACCCGATATGAAATTCAAATCAAATTCATAAAATATCGCATCCGCTCAATCGCAATAATGGTAGGAGCGCAACTTTAAAAGGGCCTATGTCTCGGATCCGATATGTTATTAAAATTCCATTGTAAAAGTTATCGGGTCCGCTCTTCATCGCATATCGGCATCACAAGAAATATATTGTGTTACATCGGGTGCTTAAGATTGCCGATCGCCAATTAGCCACGACATTCATCGCACATCGGCATCGCAGGAATCATATCGTGTTATATCGGGTACCAAAAGTTTGCCAATCGCTGATATCGCAATCGCTTCGTCGCATTGTTATTTATGCTTACATCAAATCTCTGATTCTGCGATGCGCGATGTGGGAAGCACAATGTTAATATTCCCCAATCCTCGATATAATATTTCTTTAAAGATGCGATCACTCCATCTCATAGCACAACTTCTCATCGCATATTTTCATATCGGCGACTCGCCATTGCAACATTTGATGCAAGAACTTCCAATGCATGCCTCTAAGCCGTTAACATTTAATCAATATATGGCATAGCAATAAAATTGAAGTCTTGCAAATTAAACTTCAAGCATGGTGAAGAAACATGTTGTGTGGATCATCCGATGAGGCGATGTGTTAAAACGAGCTTGGGTAACCACTATGGGAAAAAGGCAATTGATGACAAATTTGCAGCATACAAAAAATCATTTCAATTTCTCATACAAAAAATCATTTGTTTTAATTTCAATTCCCCTGAACACTAAGCATTCTATTTTGCTTTAGTTTAAGTAAAATAAATAATGATTTTGGGTTATAGGATTTTGGTTAGTGTGACTTCTTCATGTTTTTAATGTTAATTAAAATAAGAAGTCAGCTAGTTTGGAGAAACTGATACCTTTCAGGTAAGATCAAAAGCAATTATCCAATGGTAAGATTCATGTGCCCACTTTCATTAATTTCCATTTCATCACTCTAGTTTCATTTTTGTTTTTAAATTATGCTGATATAAAACTCTGTTTTGCAGCTCTCCATTTGAAGTTTCCAATCCTCCGCCAGATCATATTTTCAAAGTCCATACTTTTCTCCAAGTTTTATTTCAATAAGCAGCAATAATCTTCATCGAAACAGCTACACCAGGAAGTTTCTAAACCTTTAGTTTGTTTCTTTAAGCATTCATTTTATTAGAAAATGATCAAGATGATGCTTTGAAACAAGAAGATTAATATCATACAGAAAGTTTTCATTGTGGCTGAATTTTATTGTCACTGCTATCCAAAAGGCCTAAAACAATTACAATCCTGCAAGGTATGATTTTTCTAAATCTCAACATAAGAAGGAATGATTACACGATTATTTTCTTTTCTTCATATTGTTAAGACATTGGTATAAACATTCTTGTTTGAGTTTATCTTTCGAAACTTGGATTTTCTTTTCCACTTTTAAAATTTCTTCATTTTTATTTTTGTTTGCTGATTTCTTTCTCATTTTAGCATAAGAATTCTTTTCCTTCGGATTTCAGCTTTGATTTTGGTGACTTTGCCATTATTTATATGGAAGGCCTATTTGTTACCTAACAATGGTCAGGATACATGGAGAAAAATTGTTAATAGTCACCTATTAGCTTTTTCTTAAATCTCTTAATGAAGTTTGATTTTCTTATTATAAAGGTAGACATACTTAAGGAAGAGATTACTAATCAAGAGAAGTTGGCAAAGTATCATAAAATTGAAAATTTCTTTTTCATCAAATTGTAATCATTTTGAGATTTCAAAGTTTTATTAAGATCTTTCAAAGTTTTATTATCAGTCAAGAAAAGTTATTTTTAACCAAGCAAAGACACTTTACAGCAAAGCACCTTTAACTCTGAAATTATCATTCTTAACTCTTAAGGAGTCAATGATTCTCCCTGTCCCAAAGAGTCTTATTTTTCTAGAGTATAATCCTAAAATATATTTAAACTTAGAAGATAAGAGGTCTCATCGTGAGCCTGCTTACCATGATCATAGGGGAAAATAGGCTCACATTACCAACACTGATAAACAAACCAGGGTAATGACTTATGATTGCAAACAATTATAAGACAAGGGGTCTCATCACGAGCCAGCTTGTTCAGTCTGATTATAGCCAGTGAGTGGCATTGTCAACTATCTGGCCACCAAACCAGGACAATGGCTTTTAAGATTTATAACAAAAAAAAAAAAAAAAAAAAAAAACATATATAAATGGATTTATCTCTAGATCAGTAATTCTTAAACAGATGGGATTCTGAATCATTTATGATTAAAAGGTAACCCTGTCAAAACTATAGATGTTTGCTGGCAGCAGTGGCTCTACCTATGACAAAGGAGTATATTTTAAAAAAGCTAAGCTGTAAAGTGACCCCTGCTTTATTTCTGCAACTAATTAAGGATTGCTGAAGAGTTTTGAAATATTTTAATGTATGAGGAATTTTAAGAAAAATTACAATCAGATGATTCTTGTTTTTATTAAGATTAATGAACCTAGTCAAGCATTCCAAAAAATAATTCTCTCTTCTTTAATTATTTTTACTTTAATTTTAGGAAAATCTCATTAAATAGAGATAACTAGTTCTTCTTCCGTGTGTCGCCATTGTTGTGGTAAAAACACAACCCCCCCCATTTTTGACTTGTTCACTTCAAATAATGGGGACCCTTTCTATAAAAAATTTGGCTAAACTCCTTTTTGGATTTTTATTTAGTTAATTGCCCTACACTTTTGTTAATTTTTCATTTTCCTTGGATTCTTGTTTTGATTGCTTTGTCAAAATCGATTTTTTATAAGCTTCCCATTGACGCTTGTTTCACCTCATTTGGTCAACTGGTTTGAAAATGGCACTCCTTTGAAAGTCTGAGATTTTATGTAGCCTAGGTTAAAAATGCGTAAAATGTACAATATTGCATTTTGTAGATAAATTAGTTCAATAATACATTCATTTTAAATATTAACCCGTAGTGAGTTTTTACTAACATTTTTCCATATAGCCAAATCATGAAGCAACCGGATTTTAGTAATTTACTCCAATAAATTATTAATCTCGAAAAATCATAATTTCAAAGTGGCTATAATTTATTTTTCATTTTATTAAAAATAGTTGTAATTTATAAAATAAACCAAAATAAAAAATTAATCTTTAATATTAAATCTTAAATTAATTATTATTTAAAAATATAATTAAATTAATTAAATTAAAATTTAATATATGAAAAATATAAAAAATAGATTTTAATCGCATCGGGAGCTTTCAAATGACATGTGTTTAAAAAACCCCGATGGACTCATACCCCCGACGCCGATTTCCAATATCGCATCGGGGACTTTGACATTGTAACATGTTTGACAAACCATGCACTCCCCCGACTCTCCGATTGCGAAAAGTCAAGTCTCCCGATCGCTCATCGCATCGGAGCTTTCATACAAGGCAAGTTTAACCATCCTCCCAAGTCTCCCGATTGCCGATGGCCTCTTATCCCCGATCGCCGAAATTTTGAAAACCCCGAAAGGCATATGGGCATGATGCATTAATTCAAAGTTTTATTAAAAAACTTGGTATTTATTTCAAGCCTTGATCTTCACGTATGGCTCACGTATTAATTCATATTTTTAGGAATGATTTACGTGAGTATCTTACCATAGGAGTAAGTAAGAAGTAGTGTAGGTTAATATATATTAATATTAGTTTATATATTAATATGTAATATGTAATATATTATATTAATTAAATTAATTAATACTATTTAATATTTAATTAATTTAATTAAAATTTAAATATCATTTAGATTAATATTGATTAGTTTTTAATTAGATTAAATTTGTTTATAAATCGTTAATTAGATATCAGTTAGTTAGATTAATAAATAGGTTATTAATAATTAGTTTAGTTTATAATTAACAATTAATTTAGAATTAATTAGAATTCTAATTTAGGATTTAATTTTAATAAGAATTTTGATATTTTTTTTAGCCCAGCAACAGAATTTCCAGATTCATGCCAGATTTGACTCATCAACTTTGGAGGCTCATAAATTGAGTTATACTTGGCCAAATGAGGCCCAGGATGGCTCATTGGAAAGAGAAAATCAAGGAGAATATTTCTGAGGAGGTTTCACTAACAGATTTAATCATTTATTGGGTCAAAAATCAGGCAGAAGATCAAGCTCCGAATTTTGAAAACAAAATCAATTTTCTGAGTTATTTTCTTCATTTTCATTTGTCCAAAGCCTCTTCTAATTGCAGATCCATTGGTTAATAATATCCTTGGCCAATCAAAGTATCCCAAGCATCAATACAGAGCTTATATTTTATTTTCAATTATTTATTTGAATAGAATTTGATTGAATTTGATTTAAAGGCCAACAATGCTATTTTGATTTTATGGTTGCATTTTAATTTATTTTGATTTCTTTTTGCAAGAAAACAGTGGAAGAAATATGGAGAAAAAGATCTCAGTCAATGAGAATGCTCCAGCAATTGAAGATCAGAATTTTGAGCAAGTAAAATTGGATTTAGCAGATTTCTCTTGAACAAACTCTCGTCTCCAAAATTCCTACACAAATATTATAAATAACAGATTGTAGAATGGAATAAGGGCTGCTCTCCTCTGCAATGCTAGACTTCTAAAATCACTACTGTAATAGAAATGTAGAGTTGTAGGAGATAGGAGAAAAAATCTCAGATCTGGGGATTATTGAGGATTTTTCCTTTGTCTCTTGAATTATGTATGAGCGGCAGAGTTTTCACTATTGTGGCTTTAGCTTTGAAGGCAGAAGTTCAAGCAATGTAAAGGACTGTTGGAGACCAAGATCAGAGAAATGGATGCAATAAATTGGTATTTTTAATACTACTATTTCAAATATCAGTTTCATTTTTATGGTAACAGGAATGTGTCATTTTATTCATGTTTGTGCACTATTGTCAGTATGGGTAGTTTGTCTCAATGTTGTTATCATGTATCTATGTTCTTATAGATTAATTTCTGATTTCTGAGTAACTATTTACTCAGAAATCTACCTTATTAAAACTGATTTATTGAGTGGTAATATGTTGTGAACTATTTCCACATATTATTGTTTAGTTATTGGATTTGCTGATTTGATAATCAATATCATTTATGTGAACTACTTCCTGAGTGTTGTTGGTTTATTATTTCAGTTAAGAGGTCTCAATAGGATGTGTTTTGATATCCATAATATTAGTTAATTGAACTACTTCATTAACTTGGTATTCATTATAAACAAGGCATATCTAAATCCCAATACTTTAATTATCTTGCTCTTAGTTGGGTTAGATCTATATCTGCCTAATTAAGATAGGATTTAGATTAGTTTCTTTTGCTTACATCATAGAATAAGCTTGCATTTAGAGTAAATTCTACATTCTTTTAAGTCCTCTCCTAAAAGAGGCAAAATTTTAGTTGTGGCTTGGCTAAACCCAAATCAGCTTAAGGGTCATTCTCTTGCCCGATCAGCAAGAAGAAGTGATATGATGTCCCTGTCTATTGGTAGTTAAAGATACATTATAAACCAATAGCAATAGGGAGAAGGTAACTGGACCTAGTTGAACAGTCGGAGCCACCACACCAAACGGAAAAGGAGCTGCTTTAAGGTCCGGACCGGGTGGTTATCCCCCAATGTTGTTGCAGCGATTTTCGAGGCATCAACACGGACTTAAGGGATTAGATGACGAAAAAGGACTTTCGGAGTTGACTTTACGTACCTTTTCAGACTCTCTAAAAATGAAAAGGACCGAGTTATCTTTGTCGTTAGACTCGTTAAAAACATTAAATAGCGACAAACTTGTCTTTAGACGAGAACGAGTTTCACTATCGCTAGGCTCGTTAAAACATAGCGATAGGTTTGCCCGAAGGGAAAATTATAGAACAAGCATATGTTATCCTCCTCAAGCTTGACAAAAATAAAGAGGTACTGGTCAGCAATGACTGGGGAAAAATTGGGAAGAAACTCAAAGAGCTTTATTGGTAGCAAGTCGCTCTTGAACATGACACTTCCACTCCGTGCCTGAGTCGGGTTGGGTTGTTTCATTCACCGGTCACATCGCCATGGTCTCGCCATACCATCCATCTTTGGGGTAAATGCTACCAATCCGTCACACAAGTGTCGCCGATATGTTCAAGAGAAGTCATCCAGAGAATTCAACTGTGTCCCATCCACTACCATACATTATCCTTCATCCTTTTATGACCGTCACCCTGAACCATATATCATCAGATCGTTTTCACCTCCATCAAAATCATTTTCTCCGTTCCGTGTCACTGATGTGGGATACATCAAGGCCCTCCTTTGACGGATCGCTTCTTGTCGACATCAGCTCATTATCCAAGAAGTTGATCTAGGAACACCCCCCTCAGTACTTTGAAGCTTGCATGCCTCAATGGCAAGTTTCTCACTTCCGGCGACAGGTATACAACAATGACCTTCGACCGAAAGATTTTGCGTGGTGTTCGATGCCAAGTCCTTTATTCACACCACGTGAATTGTACTGCAGTACCTTAAGGGTCATTATCATTATCGGTGATTCCTCTCGCGCTTGTTAATAGTTTACATCATTGACTGGTAATCAAGCGATGTCTTTCCATGTTCGACTTCAGAACATTTCTCACATGGATCGACTTGTACTTAGAGTGAAGATCGAACGAGTTTGAAGACCCCGGATCTAGTTTCATCCATCCGGGCTGCGATATATTCAGGAAAAACAAAGACATTGACATGTACAACATTGCAGCACAGACAATCATCCTACCAAAGGATGATGATTTCAGCAAGATCATCAGTCTACCATTAGACGATTGTCTGCTCTATGTACAGAAAAATGAATTTATAAAGCTGAGCATGGGAATGCCCGCCTCAGCTAGATCATGAAAGCAGTATGAAAAATAATGTATTGTATTGTATCTTATTACAGGTCTCCTCCCAGCATTGGATGAACTTCAGATCCTCCTAATAAAGCATTTCACCCGATAAATGGCCTCATACTTTAGGGGGCAACTGTTATAGACATTTTTGTGCCTTACAGCTATAAGCATGAAATGTCTATAATTCAAGGGATCCAAAGTCCCTAAAGATTTTGTTACAGCTCCTAAAGGAACAAGGTCAACCAATGACAGCTTCTCCCAGAAGTTCTCCACCAAAAACCACTCAGAAACAGTCAATTCAGGATCAATTCAGAGGCTCCACTAGCTGCCTGCGTTGAAATGCAGAAGTTACACTGGCTAGGTGCACTGCAACGCAGGTGGAATCACTACCAGGGTGCGCTGAGTGGGAAATGACAAATGGCAAGCTCATTCAACGAGGTGGAAAGACCCTGGAAGCTTCCAAAATCTTCTCCAATGACACTTGCCTCAACGAATTCGACTAGTGATGAGTAAGAGGTTCTCAACCTCCAAGTGGAAGCAAGAACTGACAGAGAGAAGCCACAAGTCAAAACATAAGCTGACTCATCCTCTCTGCTTACATCTATATATGGATCTCTCAGCCAGAGGTTCAGGAAGCTGGAATTTTGTACTTTGCAGAGAATTGTTGTTGGTTTGAGATTGAGATTAGTACATTGGGTGATTTGTGCTTTGTTGGAGGAGAGGAAGGGATTCCTTTGCTGGGAGGTAGATGCTGGATCGGGCCTCACTTGGTTGTATCTCCTCTTGGACTTTATTACTCTATCAATAAACTATTTGAGTTTCTCCTACATGCTGTGTACCAATGATGTTTTGTTATGCTTACATGTTTAGCTTAATCTGATCTTGAGCTTTTTATGAATGTATATCTGTATCTTCTTGTAGTTTCTCTCTCTTGTGATTTTGCAGGAATTTGGTGAAGCTGGGCCGGTGAAGGAGCAAGGAGTTGGGAGCTACCGAAGAGAGGAGTGATTGGATCAACAAACTAGCGGAAGACACCGGTTAGTTACATCCTTCTTCCTCATTTACATCTCAGAAAGAAGACTCAATTAGTTTACTTCGTTTGTTGCTAAGGCACTATCACCTCTTAGAGTGGGATAGGGGCATTCCGAATTGGATACTTTTCCCAACAACAACAAGAATATTATCAGTTCGGAACTTAGCTTTAGATACAAATAAATCATCTCAAGAATATTACCAGTTCAGAAAGCTTTAGATACAAATAAAACATCACAATAATATTACCACTTCAAACATCACAATAATATTACCCATTCACAGAGTTCTAAATACAAATAAAACATTACAATAATATTACGAGTTCACAAAGCTCTAAATACAAATAAAACATCACCATAATATTACGTGGTGATAGAGGTCTAAATACAAATAAAACACAATAATAATATTACCAGTTCACAAAGATGTAAATACAAATAAAACATCACAATATTAGCAAAGCTCTAAAGACAAATAAAACATCACAATATTAGAGGTTCACAAAACTCTAAATATTTGTTCCAGGCGTGCTCTTGTCATTCCATAATCGTCCCAAATTGTTTGTTCCCACCAATCACGTTCCCCCATTAATATCGTTAAATTCCCTAAGCTTTGCATGTCCATACCTAACCTCCTCAACATTGGGCAATCCTTAATCTTAAGGACATGAAGGGTAGTGAATGACCCCACCATACTTTGTAAGTAGGACATGGATACCAAATCCACCCTCTCTAGCATTGGAAATCCATTTGGCCTTTCTGTGAGGTCCCTCACCTGTGTGCACGCTTTTAGTTTGAGAAACTTTAACTTTGGCAATGTCTCCAATGAAGGAAGTTCTATCATTTGATCACACCCAAACAATTCTATTCTTTGTAGTCGTTGAAACTCACAAGTCCAGTCTGGTAAGTTTACTCCCTTGTAGCTGATCAACCTGAGAGTTTGCAGTTTCTTCATATTTTGCATACTGCGGGGAAGATGCATGCTCAGCTCTTGCAGAAGATGTGCATTATACTCCAAGGATAAGTGCCTAATTTCCAACAAGGTTCCTAAATCCATACCTGTTTCATTCTCTTCGGTCCTTGGCATTATAGTTAGAGCGAGCTCTGTTAGACGTGTGAGATCCTTTAAAGGCTCTGAACTTTCTGAATGCAACTGTAGCCTTTTCAGTGAAGTGAGCTGAGATATCTGTAGTGGAATCACCAAGTTTTCTAAGCCTAGTAGGTTAAGATATTGAAGCCTTGAAAGATTGCATATGGCGGGAGGCAGGGATCTTATATAGCAGAAGGAAAGATCTAAAAATTGAAGTCGTGGAAGATTGCATATGGCTGGAGGGAAATCACAAATGTGAGTACGACTCAATGAGAGAAACTCCAGACATGTGAGTTGACTAAGAGATGTTGGCACTGACACCATACCAGTGTTGGAGAGATCAAGAACCTGCAGATATGTGAGGCCGTGGAAAAAGCTTTGTGGAACATGACTAGATAATGGATTTTTGGACAAGTTTAAACTTACAACTTTTGAGCCAGCAAAATCATTTGGCAGATCTTCAATTTGATTCTGGCATAGAAATATTCTCTTGCAATCCCGACTTTGTGCATCTGTAAATTCTTTAACCTGTTAGCCTGCCCTAAATAAAAAAAAAAAAGAAAAAAAATCATTCTCCCCAATATACAATGCCAGATCACGAATAACATGCGGCACTCTTATGTGCTTCGGTTTCCACACATTCTCTAGTTTTTTAACATTGCCAATGAGTTTCTTATCAACGAACAAACCACGATCTATAAGATGCCTTGAGTAGCTGCACGCGGCGACCATGTCCATTGAATAGGTAGCCTATCTGCTCTTGACAAGGCCTTCAACAATCCACATTCTCATCAAGATATCCACATCAATTTCTTCATCTTCTGAAAACATGGCACAGTAGAGAAAACAATTTTGCAAGCTTGAATTGGACAAATCGTCATAGCTCCATTTTAGTGGCAGATACAGATCTTTATGAACATGGGGATGAATATCTCGAAAAAAAGGATCCTCACTTTTTATCAGAGATACATAATTATTCCACTCATCTACAGTTGTTTTCCCAATCGTTGATTTAGCCAATACAGTTATGGCTAAGGGAAAACCTTCGCACTTGTCTGCAATATTTTGGGCACACTCCTTTAACTCCTCTGGAACATCACTGCCTTTGAAAGCTACTCTCTCAAACAATTCCTGACCTTCTTCCATAGACAAGGGCTCCAATTCCAGTGTCCTGTATGCCTCCATTAATGCCAGATCTCTGTTGCATGTAGAGAATAAAACTATGCTATGATGACAACCTTTCCCGACACCTAACTCTTCCAGCAGATCCAGTGGAGTCCACACATCGTCTAATATCAAAAGAAATTTTCTATGCTTCAATGTTTGAGAGAATATCATCTTCTGGGTATTATGACTAGAAAAGCCCGAGAGGTCTAAATTGATTGTCTCAGCAATCTGACTGTGTAAGTCTGAAATTTGATAGGTTCGAGAGGCTGTGAGCCAAATCACATCTTCAATCCAACTTTGGAAAGGCTTCCAGAAATTGTAGACCTATTTTAGCAACGTCGTCTTTCCAATGCCAGGTATTCCATATACACAAAACACACGAGTTTCCTCTTTCCTAGCTTCCTATAAATAAATAAGCAGATTAATCCTATGAAGAAAGTTTATAATGGGTATATACCCCAAATAAAATAATAATAAGCAGCTTTCAAACAGTTTAATGGCTAAACTACACCGGCTCCTTGTGCACCACTTTCTACCTACTTTTCCTTTTCATAGTTTTAAGGTCCACTTTATGATTATTATTAACAGCCTCTGCTGCTTCCAAGCAATTAGTTGGAAAATTCCACATGTTTTTTCTACTTTAGATTAGACTAGGAAACTCCCTCCCCTATATGATACCGTGGAAATTTGCATAAACTTTTTCTATTTAAGCCTTCTTGGGTTCCTTGCCAAGACTTCCCCTTGGCCTTCCTAGATGCCTTCCTAGTGTTTTTGTTGTGATTTCTCTGCCATTCTGTGTTGTGTTTATGGTTTTAGCTTCACTACAAGCCTTCAGGTATATCTTTTCATTTGGGTCTATGCTTTTAGCTCTCCAATACAAGTATTTAGGCATGCTTTCTGCATAAGTGTTTTTTGTTCTCTGTATTGGGTTTATGTTATTAGCTCTAATATTGGTATTTTTCATGTTGAGGTGTGTTTTTGTTATACGTTTCTCCATTCTCTGTATTGGGTTTATAATTTTTTCCTCCCATACTTGCTTCCCAATTATGGGCTTTAGCCAGAAGCAGACTCACTTGCATCCGTGTATTGGGTGTATAGTTTTAACTCTTTAATTTTTATTTTATTTTTCCAAAAACTGATATTGGATGCACTTGTGATCATGCAGAGCCGTTGCAAAATCAAGGAGCCTCCTCTAAATCAAATAGCCTTGTCTCCTGCAAATACCAAATAAGCAAGTAGAGCAAGTGCATCAAATCTAGATCCTACATCTAGTTCCCCACAATCTTTTCTAAAGGCAAATGAATTTTGATGTTGCAGAGCTATTGCTAAATCGAAATAGCTATCTCCCTTCACATAAGCAGCTAGGGAAATTACATCAGATCTAGATCCTACATCTAGATTTGCACAATCCTTTCTCAGGGAAAATGCAATTGTGACGTTGCAAAGCTTTTGCTAAATCAAATTAGCCTCCTCCCCACCACAAGCGCAAGTAGGACCAGTGCATGAGATCTAAATCATACATCTAGATTTGCACAATCTTTCGTTAAGACGCTTAGATGCAATTCCATTCCTTTGGAGTGCAGGTCCCTAATGTTATAGCATCCTCCTTCACTCTGCCATTAACATCACTAAGTGCTTTTGGTGTCATGCCTTGTGGGCCCTCTTTGGTTTGTGGTTGTTACCTATGTGATGCTCATAAGAATTACAGGTCTTACTACTACAATGCAGTATCCCTATGTTGGGAGTCCATTCCACATTAATAACCTTCTCCTTCTTCCTATGATTACTTTCCACTACTGCAAATGTACAATGTTATGCTCCTATACCAATAGGTGTCATTTTTCATGATTGACTTGATGAGCTATGAATATGTTCATACCTTTACTTGTTGCAAAGGTTTTCCATATTGTAAAAAAATCAAAAAATTTAAAAAATGTAAAAAGGGTATACCCTAAAAGAAAAAGCAAAGGGTGAAAAAAATAAAATGGTCAAAAAAGTGAAAGAAAATGAACCCCACCAAAAGAAAGACCTAGGAAAGTGTGCAAGTCCAAATGCCACTACTTTTTACTCTTATGTAATAAATAGATTGTGTGCAACTTGTAATCTATGCCACAATTGATGAGCAGTCAAACAGCTTAAACTTGACTGGTTCATATTTTCAATTTTATGTTTTAGAGATAGAGAATAAAATCTGGCCAAACTGTTTAATCTTGGCAGATAAGTAGATAGGTAGAGTGAATAAAAGGAGCTCAATAGTTCGATATGAGCCCTTGGATGTAATAAGGATAGACTTAGATAGATTTCTATATGTAAAAGAAAATGTGTGATAAGGTTTTGCGAGTCCAAGTGCACCATAATAAAGAAGAAAAAATGTCAAGGTAAAGTAGGTAGGGTAGGTAGATGATGTTGCAGAATTACTTCTGATGGATAATGTCTCTAAATGTGTTAATTTTCAATTTTATCACAAGTGCAAGGCAGACATTACAATTGATACAGTTCAAGGAAGACAAGGTCAAATAATTAACTTCCCTTCTCATTTTTCCCTAAATATTTCACTAATTCCCCTAAGTTCTAAGGTCTTTGAAAATTAGAGGGGCTCAGAGCATTTTTTTGACTTCTGGAGGGACCAGACCCTTGACCCAATAATCTAAAAGCCTAAGTACTTAAAAATCATCATTCATTCACTTTCATAAGTCTTTTCCTAAGTAAAATCCTATTTTACTTAGGGAAAATACACAATATCACATAAAGCACCCTTTTTCACTTAAGCCTAAGTTAAATATACACTCTAATGTTTTACTTGGCTCTTTTATTACATTTTTCATATTAATTTCTAACACATATTATATAATTCCCGAATAAAATTCCACCCTTTCTCGTATTATTAAAAAATATATAAAACCCCAAAATATTAATATCCCCCCCCATTGGTTAAATATAACCATAAGCATGTTTTAAACCGGGATTAACTAGTTAACACGTAACTAGTTAATAACCCTGATCTTTCGCTGCATTAGCAAGGAATTAATTAATCCCCAAGGTTAATTAAGAACCTCCTTGCCCATTCACAATCACCCCGATATGATTAATTAACTTGTTAATTATATTGGGCCCGCTGCAGTTAAAACTCCGCCGTATCACTCGCCCGTCCACCGTCCGATCTCGTCCCCATCATCTGACGGTCGTTATTAATATCGCGCCCCCCTTGGTGACCGCGCGTTAACGCATGATCACCAGTCATTTTTCCTCCCGTACCTCTGCCACGCATCATGCAATCAGTGGGATCGCTGTCTCCCGGCCAAATACCACCTGATCCCAAAAGCGGTGCGATCACATACCGCTTACTGCCCTCCACATACGACAAAGTGTCATGTCTTGCTTACGTCATCCCCTAAATAACAATAAATCCCTGCCAACCTTGATTTTGTGAATAAAACCAACGAAATGTCGTTTTCATTGTTTCATATGACAAACTGTGTTCCCATGAAAAGAAATGTCCAAGTCAACCGTTAAAGCTTTCCAACTGCCACTAGGTCAGAAAATTTGCAGCGACGTCATCCGGAACCTGTTGTCCATCCTTCCATTGCACTGTTCACTTCCCCAATATAGGTATTTATCCAATTTCCACCAAAACCCTGCAAGTTTTGGTTTTACACTGAATATTCCATAGAAAAAGACCAATTTCATTATAAATTCAATCTTTGTTTCACTATATAGGTTCCCAAACCTACTGTTTTGACTATTTTTCACAGAAAACCCAAATTCCATTTCTGAATCCACAAGAACCAGAGATGGAAACCCCTATAGCTTTGAATGTCGTACCCATGAATGCTCCTCACAAAGATTTAGACTATCTGCCTCTGGCCGATAAATATTTTCAGATAAAAGACTTATCCAGTAATGAAAACCACCTTAAGATCTTTTGCCAGGCTAGAGATATTTATCTGAATGGCTCTGACATCTTAGGATTGTGGGAATCCAACCTTCCCATGTACTTCCTCCCTTCAATCCATGTTTTCCCATATATAATTCATCACTGTTGTGCCAATTATGACCCTAACCAAAGAGCAGTCATGTCCCCAAGTCAAACAATCCTTTTTCCCGTAACTGCTCATTCCATCAATGAAATGTTGCAATTCCACTCCCATCAAGCTCTCACTCCCATTTCTATGGGATAATTACTTGAGAAATCTTCCCAATTGTCTCAATCAAAACTGACTCGCATCTTTCAGATGTTCATGGACCCTAAACATCAGCCTAAAGGCCCACCTCCTTATCTGCAGGCTTTCTTTACAAATATAGGAAAACTCATTGTTGATATGATAGCCTTAATCATGGGATTCAACTCTAGAGAGTATGTTGATGATGTAACCTTAGTATTATTGTCAATTTTTACTCTTGGACAGCCCCCTGCTGTTAAATATGATTATGCCTCCTATATTGCCAATAAAATTCATGACCAATTCCTAAGACTGGACAATGAAGGAGTCTTCAAATACACTACTTTCATCTATCATCTTATGTTGTATTATTAGTCAGACAACTTCCCTTTCCATGTCAAGAAACTTGACACCAGAGGCAATCCAAGGTCTGTCATCTTTTGGAGTCCCATCTTCCATAATTCCATTGAGACCCCTTACACCTACAATGAGTTCATTGACCTATTTGTCCATCCAACAACCACTTTATTGACAGGAGTTTCCCCTCCTAGGATCAATGGTGATATGAAGAAAATCCTCCAGCTCTCCAAGCAATACAGGATAGGCGACTAGTACCTATATAAGAATCATACAGAAATAAGGATTTATAGGTGTGAACTCTGCCCTTTTAAGCTACCAAAGTATGTTCCAATGAGACTCTTTGCATTGGAATATTTCAGGCAAATGATAAATGCAGACCTAGTCCATTTTTGTAATGCCAAGAAGAAAGCTCAGCTTAGAATCAAGAACCAGCTAGGCCCTTTTGTCTGCAACACTAGGGAAGCATGGAAAGAAGCAGAAAATTTTTTAGAAGAGCATCTTAAGTTACAAAAGAGTTTTGGGTGGATACCATATGATCCTAACAGCTTTATATGTGATAGAAGAATGAAGAACAGATTGTCCCCATATATTCACCATAGGATTCCAGAAATTGAACAATATGCAAATATGGATGAATGGAGGGAAGGAACCCTAGTAGAGCATGATAGTGAACAGGTCAATTTTGAGAAAGTTATGAGAAATCTTGAGAAAACACTTGACCTGGATTCTTTTGGACAGGTACCATTTAAATTATCTCAAAGATCAGGAGTTGGTGCATCTACTGCTGGAACCTCTCAGCAACCTTCACAGGAAACAAGCACACCAGCCACAGGAACATTAAAGGGCAAGGAATTAGAGACCAGCTTTCAACACACTGAACAACCTACAATGTCCAAGCAGCCTAAAACTTCCAGAGAATAGGCTCAAATACAGACTCCTCCCACTCATATCAATATGGGAGAGCCTCCAGTTCTGTAAACTCCTCTAAATGAGGAAAGAAACAAAAAAAGAGATAGGGAAACAACTACCCCTACTAGTGAACCATCAGGACAGTGTGGAACAAAGAGACAAAGACTAAATCCCCTTTCAGAGGAGCAATTTGCAGAAGAAATTACAGATAGTTAGAGGGAAGAAAGAGTGGAAAGCCAGCAAACTTTCCCAGCAGAAGGAACATCCACTAGCTCTTAGAGGCAAGAGCTAGAAAGGAAACAAAGTGTAGAGATATCTTCTTTCAAGCCACCAGGGACTGATGCCTCAGATATTAAGAAAACATTCATAGAAATAAAAGCCAGGAATGATCCATTGAGGCTACAAGTTTATAACCAATATTTGAAGATGGCTCCTACAAATCAATAGAGATTGATGTCAGCCTATGACATCAAAGAAGGCAAGATGATAATGAGCTATTTCAAGCCAAAGGTGTAGCAGCCTAAATCAGCAGTAGATTATCTTAGAACAAATTTTGAAGTCATGGAAAAGGATATTCATCCTTTGGATCAGATTGAGTTGCATAAAAAAACTGGAGAAATGATTTACTCAACCTTGAATGGTAAGGCAATGATGGCCCAAAGATTGCAGAATTCTTTGGACACCACTGCTGATCAACGACACTTGGAGAAGGCCTCCTCTCAGGCCAAATATAATAGAACAAATTCTCTAGAAGAAATAATTATTGGATTGGGCCATGATCGCAAAGATGCAAAGGCTACAGAAGCCTTGATCAAAAAGAAAGATGAAGATATTGCTGCCCTAAGGAAGCAACTAAAACTGCCACCTTCAAGGCATCCATAGATTAATGAGGTTATAAAGCAAAAATCTGAAGAAGCGCTGATGGATTTATTCTTAAAGCTCAATGAACAACTGAATGATACTGAAAAAGCATTGAAGGACAAGCAGAGAGAGTCAACCTCCAAGCCTCCCAATGTGATACCAGTAGTATCAACAACAATCCCATAAACTCTTGGAGTAGCATTGGCACCAAACATTCCAGCAGTCACAGTAGAGGAAATTACAGCCACAGCAACAACAGGAACAATAGGAGTCGCATCGGGTAGCACTACTAATTTGAGCATAGAGGAGTTAATCAAATCAATGGAGGACCTGAAACTACAAGTTTCAGAACTAAATAAGGTAAAGGAGCAATATGCAAAAATGGAACGAAGCTATGATCTCTCGAAAATAAATGTTGCAGGAAAGACAAGAGAGATTAAAGTGTTAGAAAACAAAGTGAAATCATTGGAGAAAGATCTTACTTTTGACAAGCCTCTAACAGAAATCAAGAGAATTCTTTGGAACAACATCACACAATCAATAAATGATGCTTGGCCATCAATTCAGATAATTTTTTAGCAAATTGATTTAGTGAAACTAGCTCAGGAAGAAATTCAGAAGACAAGGGCAGAATTAGGAAATATGCCTAAAGAAGCCAATAATCTCATACAGTTTTTGAATACCAGGAATAAGTACCAGCTTGAAGAGCTGGGCATTCAAGATAGAACAGGTACAATTTTGGAAATCAAAAGAGTCTTTACTAAAAGAACTCTGATGCAGAACTTAGAGAGAAGGTGCCATGACATGCAAGAAGAAATCAATGCCTTCATGAAGAGATTTAATGTTTTGCAGAGTAAAGGTTTGCCAAGTCCTCTAGTTATTCATGATAAACTAATGACTCATAAAGACTATGTGGAGAAATTGAATAAGTATGTAGGCAACCAAGCAGGTTCATCAACAAGTGTATCAGGAATAAAAGCATTGCCTACAGGCAGAGTGCTCTATGACAATTTGGAGAACTTGTTCTATGTTGAGCACGAGATAAAGCACTTGTTCCCAATTCAGCCTACCTTTTTCAGGTATATAGAAACTGATGAGACCCTGAGGAAACTTCAGAAAAACAGATTTCCAGAACCAAAATGGTGGGAAGACATCTTAGAAATTTTGTAAAATTATCCTTGGTGAAATGTAAATTTTGGTTATTTACTATAGTAAATAATGGTAACAAAGATGAACAAAGATGAACAGAGATCAAACAGGTCGAAGTGTATCAGAATAGGTAAAGAGTATCAGTCAAAACAGGGCAGCCAACACAGAGTTACTAAAGAAGACAGCAGCAAGCCAAATCATAGGCCTGCCTCCAGCACACTTAGCAAGAATAGGAACAGCACAACATCAGTTTACCTTTTCTCCTATCTTCGAGACCAGTTGTCTCTATTTTCTTGTAACTTATTCATAGTCATCCTAGAATATATCTCACTCTGTTATGAGATATTTTTTGTAAATTTTTTTGTATAAATACTCCCTCAATTGGAGAATTGGGGGTGGATTCTTAGACATTGCTATAATACTGATTATTTTGGAATAAAGTGTTGTTGGACCAACTTTTGTATGGCTCACTGGATAAAGAATTGATGCAAAGGACTTCCCATAGATTTCTTGAATCAAACATCGGATCAATAAGTCCTCTATACCTTATGTTTTAAAGTTTTCCTTGTTTTTTAGATCATCTATGTTTCATATCTGAATGATAAACGAAAAAGAGTAATTTGGAATATGCTTGATTGCACTCTGTTTTCAATCATTATTATTCTCTATGTTTTCTTCTGAACTAGAATAAACAATGAAATCTTAATTTCTCCTATTTTCTAGTTTATTCCTTTTGATTATTTAGTAAAGAATAATCAACTGCTCTTTATTAGTAATAATTCAGGTTCCCTCTTTCAAATAGGCTGAACGATTCTTAACTGCCTTTCAATGATTTTGAGCCCATTCCATCTATTCCAAGTTTTTATTTGTTCCCTGTTTAACCATATTGCACTGTGAAACCATCCTTTATTAAGAAACTAAATCTAGTTAAGCCATCTTCTTTGACTCCATTAGCCCAATGGCCTAAACTACTCAGTCCTACCTCTCTGCTACTAAACCTCACCACCCAAACTCAATCAAAACTGCTAAACTTTCATAACTAGCCTAATATCTTTCAAAACAGAGCTAAAACGTAAAGCGAGAGCCTCTCTGGGTACAGATTGGCTAGATTCTGTACCTAAAAGTTGGTTTGTGGTTACCTCGGACCCCTTTCTTCTTCCCAACAACTTCAAGGAAAATCTGAGTGATAACATACAATATATGAAGTCACAATGTAGGTCTCCACTGAAGTTGGGATATGAAGTCACAACACACGCCTCCAAGGAAGTAAGGATGGATAGATAATTTTATTGCAAACTATAGTGTAAAATATAATGGCAAGAACATGTTTTGGAAAGTGAAAAGAAGAGCGTAAAGTATCATCCTTATATCTATGAAACAAAATCCCAAAAAGAATGAAATATATCATGGAAACTATACACCATAAATAATAATAGTAATGAAAGAAAAATGCATGACTACCAACCTATGCTTTCACGAACAGACAAGTTTGGTCGAATAATATATTTACATTTAATAAGGAAAATGTCACCAATATATATATGATTCATGGGAACACAGACACCGCAGAGTTCTTCGTCTCCACTCTCAACCTTCATATGACAATGGGTGAAAAGTTAGAAATACCTTCCATACAAATTGAAATAATATTTATTTAAACTATAGCATGTCAAAAGACATTGCATGTTTACCAATAAACATGGAGATTTATTTATGACAATAATGATAATTTGCAAATAGATATCAATTTGCAGATATGCAAGAAACATTTCCATTTGCCACTCAATTTCAACATTCATGCAGAATGCTTCAGTGTTAACTCAGCTTCAAGGATATCTAAATCATCTTCAAGGATATTTAAAGCATAAGAAACAACCTGAAGGAAAAGTGATGATGTAATAAAACCAATGGCATATTCCCCTACATGTGGATGACGAATAATTTCAACCTCTTTAAAGGCCCTTGTGTCCTGGTATGCAAAGAATAAGCCATGTATAAGCTTTAAAAACACTTTCTAACAAAACAATAAAACATTACCACCTTACCCACAATCACAACTTCAACTCTTCCATTAATAATACATGTATCCACAAATTTATTGTATTTGACCAATTCATATCTCATTGAATGGAAAGCTAGGAATCCATTATATTTCAATCTATGGAAAAGCTTCAAAAATTAAATCAGATATATTTTCTACAATATCAAATAGGTATAAGAAAATAATATTACCAAAATTGAAAACATGAATTCATACTCTCTTGAAATCTAACTATAAATTAGAGGAAAAAAAAATTCCTTAGTGTTAGTGATCTGGCATTTTCCAGAACTGATACTTGATTATACAATAAAACGTGTTTCTAAAATGTAAATTTGCTAAAGCCTAAAAGCAATGCAAAAGACCACATCATGCTTATGATTCTTAAAGTCAAACAAAGACATGCACATATACGGTTGTACCTATTAAAAGGGAGTAATACAATTTAACATGCCAATAACATGTTTTTAAAAAGCCCAATATATGATGTCTAATCTCAGGAATATCTAGAGAAATGGTAGCACTTATTTGCTTTGAGATTGAGTAGATATGTTTGACAAGCGTCATTTTCTTTATGAACCATTCTCCAACACATAGGACAGAAGCTCCCACCCATGAAGATACAAGTAAACACATCAAGAATATGAGGATACAAATAAGCACTCTTAAACAACCGAACTTCCTTTTGGAAAAAAAATTGGTTTGTTTCTACACTAGCCGTTATGATGGTGGGATTCCCAAATATGTGGATTTTGAATATGTTTCCATACATGTTCGTTAATTCAATACCCAAGAAATATTTTCATTATATCTCAAATGCATAGTAGCATAAATAAATAAATTGAAAAACAAAAAAAATAATATGGGTCCAACAATGCAGAACTACAGAGAACTAAATTTGATACCTTGAAATTCTTTTTTGAAGGAAGGGACCACCATCGAAGGTCTTGAGTGGAGAAATATTTTCGAGAGTTTCTCCAATGAATGGAAAACTCATTCTACCAATCAGTAGCTTTGATTTCTCTCCCAAATTTCCTTCACAAGTTTTATCTTTCAACACACTGCACATCATTACCTCTAAATTTCTTAAAAATGATAGATTTTGACAACTTCCCCACTATTCTAGCAGCAGGATCTTCAGTAGTCCTCATTTTAACCAAGCTCCACACATTTTCTATATAGTAGCAGCATATGAAATGAATATTGCAAGTCGAATGTTAACTTATTCTATGTGGCCTAATTGCCATATTTTCAAGAAATAAAAATCCACTGGCCCTGAATGGCTTGCACATAAATGAAAACATAAAAAGACTTGGAAATGAATTTTCAATCTGGAAATTACAAAAGAAAATAGGCACAAACCATTCATTACTGAGAATGGGCATTGTGCCCTACTCCAGATCCACGTTTTGGGGAGAACCTTTAGACATGAAGCCCAAACACCCAAGAAGACCCTGTCTATAAGGCAAAAAGCCCTGTCTATAAGGCAAAAAGGCCTTTTTCTTCAGCTCCTCATATTGTGCCCTATTGGCAGTATAATGGAGCTCGTGAAGTGAAATTGGCATCTTCCTAATAGACTTGGTAAAAATTCCCCCAGATTGAGGATTCACAGTACAATTCTTCGATCCTCCTACCTCTTACTTGAAATTGATTTAACATTGCAATTGTTTAAATCCTTCTAGTGCTTTGTCCCTGAATTTGAACTTTTCTTAGTGGGTTTCAACTGCTTATATTTCTCAACACTCCCACGCTTCTTAGATTTCTTCACAGGGGAAATAGACAGACACCAGAGCCTATCCTTTCCCTAGGCCGTCCCTCACTGGCACTCCGCAGACTATTCCTAACCCCTTGGTTCAACACTGCACTTCTAGGCCCTATTTCAGAAACCCTAGCACATGTGATTTTACCAACTTTGACCCTTAATATTCTTCGCTCTAGAAGGAGACTTATTTCTTTCAAGCTCCACTTGAGATTCACCTTAACTTCCTCCTAGATTCGACCTTCAAGTATGACTGTGATACTTCAACTCTTTCTATAGTTTTGACAGCATAGATTCTTCACACGTGTGGAGGATTTCAGCCCTAAAACAAACCCAAACAACTTCACTTTTCCTTCCTTATTCTCACTGGCTATGACGCTATGTTCCTTGACCTTTTCACACTTATTCCTTGCCTGAGACCTTCACCAAAAATCTATCTCAAATGAGGCTGAATTGCCCTATTTATAGTAGTTTTCTCATGTAAATAAGCTAACTTGATTTGGAGACTAGGCTGACATGCCTTTTGGAGATCATCTTGAGGACAACTTCTTGTTGGAGCTTGAGCTTGGTCTTAGAGAGCTTTTTTATTTTTTTATTGACTCATATACAAATGTAACATGCCCAAGAAGGGTCATTCATACATTACATTGACTCAATTTGACTTTTATGACTTCATGACAAAACCTATAGGCTCACAATGGGAACCTTAACTAAAATAAAATTTATTGATCATGAAACCCATGATTCAGAAATTACAAAAGTAATTTTATTTTCTTCTTTACATCAATTATATAAAATCACAATTACACATATCATTATGAAGACTGAACCTAGTTACACTTTTCAACAACCCTAAGACTCAAACTCTCTATTTACAATATTGCGCTAGACATGTAGATTAGAAAAAATGAAAAAATATACATAGAGAAAATAATGAACAAGGAATTCCTGATTACCCTACATATATAACATGGAAGTATAAATAGCTATGACTTTCCAGAGTCAAAACTTTCTTATGCTAAAATCCAGTTGTGGTAGGAACATATTATGTTTGAGTAAAAAAATAGTTTGACCACCAATTCTTCTTTCAAATATCGGTTTCGAAAACATTCAAACAGTGATTTAAAAGATGTATTTGCTAACTTCATTGTTTAGGGTTTACCACTCACTTTGAATCTGACACACAATAGGGAAGGTCTTCTCTATATCCTTCATTTATGATATTGTTGCACACTTTTTGTTGAGAACATGCCTTGGTATTAAACATAAAATGTGTACAATGAACAGAGATAAGAACAAGGAGTAGAAGTATGTACAAATATCAAAGAGAAAAAAAAAATCAAAACCTCTTCCTCAAAGCTTCTAAAACTGAAGGATTTTTATTCCACATTCATAACTAATCAGAAAAAATATCTTGTCATTCATCAAACAGAGAGTGCCATACAAAATAAGATGTAAATAAATTCATGTAATTTGTTGGTCACATGTATGGGTTCGATTCAAAAGAAAAAAAAAATCAACTTCAAACAATGATGTCCCTATTTTTTTTATATCATATGGTAGCCAACATTTTCAATGCCCACATTTGCCACCTTCCATTGACATATATTGGACTGCATTGGTCAATCATCTACTTACCTACATAAGCAACTAGCATTCATAACAATGAATGGAGTCAGATTTTGAAGTCCTAGAATAATTATTTCAAGGTTGAAAAACTTGGGAGTTTTTCTCTTAGATAATATAATCTTGCTCTCCAAACTTTCTTGTGTTTCACAACCTTAATTTTGTTAAGGTTCGGCGAGTATCTGAAAGAAACCAGACAAAAAAAAGAAAATGAGAAAAAAATAGACAACCATGAACTTCATCATTTAGGGTTTACCACTCACTTTGAATCCGACACACAATAGGGAAGGTCTTCACTATATCCTTCGTTTATGATATTGTTGCAAACTTTTTGTTGACAACATGCCTTGGTATTAAACATAAAAATTTCACAATGAACAGAGGTAAGAACATGAAGCAGAAGAAGTATGTACAAATATCAAAGAGCAAAAAAAAAAATCAAAACCTCTTCCTCAAAGATTCTAAAACTAAAGGATTTTTATTCCACATTCATAACTAATCAGAAAAAATATCTTGTCATTCATCAAATAGAGAGTGCCATACAAAATAAGATGTAAATAAATGCATGTAATTTGTTGGTCACATGTATGGGAAAAAAACAAATTCAACTTCAAACAATGATGTCCCAATATTTTTTATAACATATGGTGGCTAACATTTGGCTTGCCCACATTTCCACCTCCTATTTACATATATTGGATTGTATTGGTCAATCATCTACTTACCTACATAAACAACCAGCATTCATAATAATGAATGGAGTTAGATTTTGAAGTCCTAGAATCATTATTTGAAGGTTGAAAACCTCGGGACTTTTTCTCTTCAATAATACAGTCTTGCTCTCTGAACTTTCTTGTGTTTCACAACCTTAATTCCTTTAAGGTTTGATAAGTATCTGAAACAAACCAGACAAAAAAATAGACAAACTACTATAGGAAAAAATGCACGGTGTATGGAGAATGAAGATACCCTCAAAGGTCTTCCCATGACCTTTGGCAGACTGTAAGATTATCTGCAACTGTCACAAAGTTACATGCATGTTCAAAAACAATAACTAACTATCAAAGTAGGAGAAGCAGATTACCTCAAGCCTCCATGTAGATTTGTTGGAGAGCACAATGCAGCTAGGTGGAAGTCCCCTGAGCCAAATCCAGATCAAGTCCTGCACATGGAAGAGACAAGCATAATCACAACATACAACTCTAATAACTAATTCATGAATACATAAAAGAACATCTAGTTACACATAACTAAGCTACTCATGCTAAAAGATATTGGAAAAACAACTGAATGAATGATAGTACCAACACCACGGAGTAGACAGTACAACTGCAGCTCTATATTAATGTTGGAAGAGTGATTACAACCATCTGTTGTATCAGCCTTCCCTTACCCCTCTAGCTTCTCTCTCTCTCTCTCTTCTTTCCAACTTCTTAAGATTTGAGACAATGCAAAACAATCAAGTATGTTATCCTTTCAAATGCTCTAACCTCTATCACCACAGCCCTAGCTTTGCTTATGTAGCAATTGAGTTAGGGTTGCCAAGCTCCTCCTTGAGTCCCTAGGGTAAAAGCAATGAAGTTGCCATGCTTTTCAGCTCTTTCCCATTTGCCTCCTTCTTTAGGATTAGAAATCCTCCAAATAGGTCAAATTTGGATGTTTCCTTGCTTTTCTTGAGTAATTTTAGGAACAAATATCTAGATATTTATGAGTCAAGTCATTCCTTTGACCCTTAGAACTTCACTAGGATTCACCAACGTTGTTCCCATACTAGTAGCTTGAGTTAGTAGGGTCACTAACGCACCCTTAGGCTTGCAAAGAAGCTTTATAAAGTAGGTTGTTAGTGCATAGCCAACATTAGTGTGGAAACAAGGCATGTGATCTTGGTCTTTGCTTCAGCTATCATGTCTTTCCCCTCTAAATTGATGAGGTGGTCAATTTCTTGTATAACATATGCCCCCTAAAGTATGAGATCATAGGCTGTGTTGATGGCTGAAATACTTAACTGTAATTTTCCTTCAAAAAGAGAGAGAGGATTGGAGCTTCGTGTGGTACGGGAAACCTGATACAACACATATATATGAAACTACTAAAATCATTTCCTGAGTCGGGAATTCCCATGCTCAGTAGCTATGTCAGAGTGATTTTCTCCAAAGAGATATGTCGATGTTGACCGCCGATAAGCACAATGTGGATCTAGTGTCATAATAGAATCATCCTGATAAGCTGTCTCCAAAAAGCAATATACGCAACTTGGGAGAGGAAAACAAGGCTGAGTGATGCAAGCCTCTACCTAAGGTCTTGATTTCTGCTTCACCGAACAACATAGATTGATACATGTGAATATATGTGTTCATGTTGAACATGCATGAAATCATCTGATTACCAGTCAATAATGGAGACCATTAACAGATGCGAGGAAGGCCACCAATAATGGTGATGGTCTCCAAGATGCATAGTACAATCTAATGAGTGTGAAAGATGTTTTGTCGTCGAACACCCGTAGAATCGCTTAACCAGGAACCAATAATAAGAACCCCTGATCAAACACAAGGCAACCTGCCACTAATGTCTGCAAGTACCGAGGCACTAAATGTGTTTCTGGGTTGTCTTCCTAGATAGAGTGTTGAAGTCGATATGAAGATACCTATCGAAAGGTAGGTAATAATGTGTCCTAGATCAATCGACACGAAACGGGATAAGAATGATTTTTTTTTTAGGAATCTTTGAGCACTAGGTCTAAACAATAGAGGGAATTATGAAAGGATATGTTTGATGGGTTAATGGAGGAAGCAAAAGGTTAACCCTTGAACAATAGAAGGCATGACAATGGTTTTAACCATGCAGCACTAGACTCATGAACACCAAAAAGTGTTAGGATACAAAGATGCAAGAACATTGGGGTATATAGGCTAAACTCATAGGATGGTAGGATTCATATTGAGAGGCCGTCAGAAGGAAGGTTCATCTGAGGGAGTGCCATGTTCAAGGGAACAACTGCTACCAAACCACACTTTCTAATACTGAATGTAGTTGTATTGTCCACCTTCCTCGTCTGATTAGTTTAGTGAGTCTAGATGGGTAAACTCATCGATCTTTTCATTTTTTACGAGTCTGAAAAGGACCGCAAAAAGAGAAACTTTGTGTCCTATCTGATTAGTTTAATGAGTCCAGACAGGCAAACTCGTCGATATTTTCATGTTTTAAGAGTATGAAAAGGATTGTAAAAAGAGCGACTCTATATCTTGTCTGTGTAGTTTAAATAGTCCAGACTAGACAACTCGGTGGTATTTTCATATTTAGAGAGTCTGAAAACATCGTAAAGAATGACTCCATGGTGGTCCCTTTGTCATAGTTGTTAACTGGGTGCGACAAAAGGTTAATAGTATACCTAGATCGGTTACTTTTTCGTGAGTTAATCTAATGAATTTGGATAAAGAGAAACCTATGTTCAATAGATGTCTACCTCATTTTGCTATGAGTACGAGGAGACGAACTAAACTCGTTTTTTCATTATGAATTTTTAATGAGTCATGTGATGACAAACTCAATACCTTCATCAAATTTTAATGAGTCAAATGAAGAAAACTCAAGGTATCTTTTTCAATTTAGTGAAAGAGGAAAAAGAGGTAAAATAACTGCTCATTCCTCCTTCATAGATTTAACGAGCCCAAAGGACGGGAAAAAATCGGGGATTTTTTTATTTTAAGAGTGAGAAATAGTCCCAAAAAAGCAAGTGCTATTGTTGTTGTTGTATATTTTTAACGAGCCCGGTGACAAAAACTAGAGATTTTTCAGTTTAACGAGCCAGAAAAGTACCTAAAATAATGCTTGGGTCATCTTTATAAATGTTTAATGAGCCTAAAGACAAAATTCGGGATTTTTTCAGTTTTATGAGCGAGAAAAAAGTGTCTAAAAAGAATGCTCTAATGGTCTTTTCCATTTTAATGAGCTAGAAAAAGAGCGAAAAAGAGTTGCTCAAACCATCATCATATGTGTTTAACGAGCCCAACGATGACAAACTCGGGGATTTTTGAGTTTTGAGAGCGAGAAAATATCCCATAAAAGAATATGCTCATATCTTCTTTATAGTAGTTTAACAAGCCCAAATAAGGAGACTCGACGTTTTTTAGATTAACGAGCAAGAAAAATACCATAAAAAGAACGCTCGATCTTCTTCATAGTAGTTTAACGAGCCTGAAGAAGAATACTCGAGGATTTTTCGGATTAACAAGCAAGAAAAATACCATAAAAAGGACGTTCGATACTTCTTTATCTCATGCTTGACAATAGAAGGATCTATGCCATTCATTTCCTCATAAGACCAAGGCAAAACATCGCGAAAGTCCTTAAAAGGGTAGGTGAAGCTTGCAATTTCCTTAGGATTGCAATTGGCTCCAATCTGTATGTTTTCCATGATGCCTGTCTTGACTGAAATATCGATGGGAAATGTCTTTGAAATATTGCACATGTTTCCTTTCGAGTCTAAAGTTTGGATAGTCGTATAAGGTGAGGAAATGATTTTAGATGCGTTAGATGACAAGATTTGAAGAGGCATCATGTCTAAATCAAATATCGAAACACGATGGTGCGAGTCCTCCCAAGGATGGTCTTCTAAACTCATGATTTCTCTAATAGCTTCATCCATAGGTTGGACTTGATTAAGTGGATTGAAAGAAGGAGCCATTATGGGAGGGGAAGTGGTACCGTTGGCCGTAACCAAAGTGACCGGAGATTCGAATACAGATTGAATGGCTTGGTAGGCCAATTCAGCTGGTGACAATGGCATTTTTTCTACGTAAGTGTCAATGTCTGAAGGAGCTGTTAGGATCCATGGATTAGTCTGTTCATGAGGAATGGATGAAACCATGTTGATCGTCTGTGAAACTTTGGGTGGCTGAAGAGGGAAACAACCCATCAGAGAAGAAGGCTTCAGTAGACCAGTACTGATACTAACATAAGAGTCAGGTACACCACCCACTAAGGGTACAGAGCCACGAGGTAATGGAGAGTAATCTAGGGTGCAAAAGGATAGCTAGTCCACTATGACTATCTTTCCATCCAATGGAAAGAGGATCATATGGAATATTGAAGACACAATGGCCTTCATGGCATAAGTCCAAGTGTGACCCAAAACTAGATTATAGTCGAGTTTATGACCCACGACTTCAATATCTACCGTGACCATTTTCCCACTCAAGGTGAGGGGATAGCTAGCTAGGTAACCTTTTGGGATGAAAGTGTGGCCATCGAAAGCTTTAAGGGAATTTTATGGTGGGGATAGGGTTGGAGAACCCAAAGTGAGCCAACATGAAGCCGACATGATGCAAGTAGAAGCACCTTCATTGATGACAGTTCTATGTAAACCTTTACCTTTCGAAAACATTTGCACTTGAAATGAAAGCTGGTGGGAAAGGGGAGGTTTGCACTTTTCCATGTCAAAAACTGCAAGCATGGAATCCTGTGGGTCGATACCACCAATAGTCGAAGGCAAAGCTTTCCTTTGTGCTAGGCATGTTTGTAATACTTCAAGCGCCGACATAGCCGACGGTGCTTGCGCCAAGTCTTCCACAATGCTGTAGTTTTGGGCAGCATGTGCAGATGTATTGTGCATTGTGTGTCGAAGTTCCCCTTTCGGGGGGGTGAATTACATGGTCAGCAACTGGCCTTTCAATATGAAAATCATTGGGCAGCGGTGTGTTTTGACTTAAGGAAGGTTCCTCTGCATGAGCAACAGGAGCTCCATAAGATTTGGCTCTGGTTTGTAGATCTACCATTTCAAAGGTGTAAACGGTAGAAGATCCTTCACCAGCTAAAGGATATTGCGAAGCACCATTGCCCCCTTGCGGAGGTTGGGGTTGGTTTCCAATGAGGTGTTGCTGCTGCTGAGTGGGGAAAGGATTATTAAGTACAATGGGGGTCCTACCAGTATCCTTGTTAGCAATAAAATCTATGCATTCCTGAAGACGTGGACACAGATATGTCATGTGGTATTCAACACAGATTTTGCAAGGGAATCAGACGGGTTTATCCTTTCCATCGTCAGAGGGCTTAGTAGCCTTGCATTTTGGGTTTTGCTACTTTTTTAACTGCTCCTTAGAAGGAGTGGTCTTTTTCTTATTCTTCTTGTTCTTACCACCAAAATTTTGTGTAGACTGCATAGAGTTTATCGTGGTGGTAGGAAGAGCAGTCAATTTGGTAGAGGGGTCCACTGACATCTGGGCAATGTGACTGCTAAGTTGTTTTACAACAGCCCCAAAGGTTGCACCGACAATCCCATCGGCGTGCACTCTGGGGTGCTGAGTAGCGGAGACATTGGAGTTATGAGGGACATTAGGGATTATGTCGTAAAGAGTGCCAGACTGCAAATATATCAGATCTAAGTGTTTGGCACGATGTATGGATTGGTCTTCTATGACCACACCACCTAAAGTGACATCTTTAGCAATTTGTGGGAGTAAGGACTTGTAGAACCAGTTCGCTAAGAGATAGTATGGGAGGGGAGATTTGACTAACCTCCTCCTACGTCTCCATTCATGTATATGATTGGAGATGTGGGTGGCGGTATCTTGACGTAATGAAGTGAGGAGCTCTGTCCCAGTCTCATAGTGGATAGGTAGCTAGAAGTGATTTAGGAATTCCATCACTAAAGCTTCAAAGGTGTTAATTGATGTGCGTGGTAACTGAATGTACCATTTAGTTGCGTTGCCAGTGAGGGTGTGGGGAAAAAGATGTAACCGGACACTATCATCAACCATGGAGTTTGAAACACACCAAAGATGGTAGGTGGTGATATGGGTTCCCGGATCCTCCCCTTGCTTTCCTTTGAACTTGGGAATGTCCGTTGGTATTTTATGTGGGATTGGTGACCAAATTAAGTTGTGGTAGATTGGGTCATTTGTGAATTTGTACAAGTCGGGTTTATCCAACGTTGCCAAGAAAGGTATAGAATGTGGTGCCCCTGACTCGAACCAAGGTGATGACATCTGACTTGAGGAGCCTTGCACTACTCCCATCGTTTGAGTCCCAATATTATACATGGGTTGCGTGGTATAGTAGTTGCCTTGAGGTATGGCATTGTAGTGTGGATTTCCATGGGGATTTTGATACTAGGGTATAGAATTTCCCCTAGGATAAGCGGTGCCCCCTTGACTCATTTGAATTTGTGAGTAGGGTGCCCCCATGGATTGGTTGGGACCTCCTTGAGGATTCTCCCCCATCTCAGAACTAACCATTTGTCCTTGATTGACATAAGGAACGCTTATGTCAATTAGCGACTGACCATGCATGCCTGAGAATGGAGGGGGAATTGTTACGTTCCCTACCGGCATGTGCATATTGGGAATGCCCCCAGATACTTGAATCTGGGGGTTTGAATTGTACAATGGCGGCCGACCATATTGTTGGTGGATTGGAACCATGCCCATAGTGCCATATTGAGCGTTATAGGGAGCACTGAATGTGGCACTTGTCGAAGGTATGCAGTTCGACACTAAAGGGGTGGAACCTGACATTACCTAGGTTCCACTCATAGAGGGTGTCATGTGAGTGGTTGTACCTAGGACAAATGGGATAGCGGGGTTCACCATCGATGGTGTTGTGGTGACTATCGATTGGGGAAGTGGTGGAGGACCAAAAGTGTCCGCAAAGTTCCACAATCCATTAGTCGTCGATGGGATGGATGGAAATGTTCGACCTACATAAACAAGAAGTATAGGTACCATGGGAGCCAAGATTGGGTCCAAAATATTCGTGAGTGGAGTGTTAAAGTGAGGAAGAAATCCTTCAGTGAAGAAATCCTCCGGCAAACTTGAATCATCAGCTGTCCAAATAGATTCTGTGTGAGATCTAGGGGACTAATTCCCCGAAGATGGGGAATCCGGTTCATTGGAACTCGGCAGATCTTCCACAATGAGTGGAGGAAGTCCTAGTAGTCATCTAGATTGACGATGAGGGCCAGATGTACCCACGGTGACCGTTAATTTTTATCAACAAATTTTATCATGATATTTGTTAAAGTCTCAAAATGATAACACTCATGTGCCTAAAAAAACATAAAAAATACACTAAGTTGATCAATCAGTAAACAGAGGGAAATGACCCTATTTGATAAAAACTGATCACTGGAGATGAAACCTAATATCTCAATGAATAATAGAGAAGGTTGGCCAGATGTACAGTTACTATTACTCTAGAGCTTCGCTCAAACCTCAGATTGAGGGGCCAAGTACTCTCGTGAAGACGAGCACCCTCCCAAAAACTGAAGACAGAGTAGGTCCGTCTGTGTGAGGTACCAGAGTAGCCCACCCCAGTCACCTTGTGAAAGTTCCTAAAATTTTGGCCACTAAGGATACCTCAGATCACAGACACCACTGGGGGGACATAGTCGTAGATAGTACGCTATGTGGGTAGGATACCTGAGTCCCTAACTCAGCTCTGAAATCCCCGAAGGGATCCCCAATACACACTATACCCAAAGTAGTTGTAAGAGAAGGTGGGCTACCTTCACTTATAGTCCGATGTCGTCTCGTATTTCACTCCACTTTTACTGGTGTGGTCCCGGTAGTATGAGTGCAGAAGGAATCTTCACTCTTTTAACGTTACTAGTTTTGTTTTCAATCTTGGGCAGTTTACTCACACTGCTTATCCCAACATCATAGCCTGAACTAATGTTTGTTTTCTCAATAAAGAGTTACTGATTGATTTTAGGTAAATTTTAATGTGTACTTTTTTATTGTCTTCGATAGGGGAGTTGACATATGAAATGTGATGAGACTCTGACTCAATAAATCATGCACAAGACAATGCTTTAAAAAAATTCCAATTTGATGAAAACAAGTTGTATTCTACAGGTGAGAGTTTTTAACATATTCATATTCTTTCCATGCATTCTAGTCATTTAACACATGCATAACCAATAGAAATCTTGCCAATATTTTCTTAACAACTACTTGAAACCAAAAACACAGCAGCTTTTAACCAGCTAAACAAAAGAATGAATGAAAAATGTGGATCTTTCTTTCATAAAAAATGCTTTTAAGAAAGAAAAACAAAACCTTTTTCCTAAAAAAAAACTTTTAGGACACCTATTTTGTTGACAAAATGTAGTAACATATCCTCTTTAAATCCATGAGAAGGTTTCCTATCCCTTTTGGTTTGCAGACACAGCTGGAAATCAAAGTTTTGGAAGACTAACACTCTGTAGCAGTGGCCACAGAGAGTTAATAGGTCCACTAATGCTCCCTGTGAGCAGACACAATGCTTTATAAAGCACTGTGTAGTTTGCTAACCTACGTTAGTGTGGGAAAACAGTAAAAACATGGCATCCTAGATCAGATCCAGTGATTAATACATGTAGGAAAAATGCAGCAAGGCTTTTGGTGGGTCAGAAAGGGAATGCAGAAGTATAGGGAGCTCTTAAAAGGAGGAGAAAACTGCGATCTGTCCAGGTAAACTGGGAACTAGATGTATAGTCCCTAGTAGAGTTTCCAATTCTGCTATAAGATAAAATGCATGGTGTATGAAGAATGAAGATACCCTCAAAGGTCTTCTCGAGACCTTTGGCAGACTGTAAGATTATCTGCAACTGTCACAAAGTTACATGCATGTTCATAAACAGTAACTAACTATCAAAGTAGGAGAAGCAGATTACCTCAAGCCTCCGTGTAGATTTGTTGGAGAGCACAATGCAGCTAGGTGGAAGTCCTCTAAGCCGACTCCAGATAAAGTCCTGCACATAGAAGAGACAAGCATAATCACAACATACAACTCTGATAACTAATACATGAATACGTAAAAGAACATCTAGTTACACATAACTAAGCTACTCATGCTAAAAGATATTGGACAAACAACTGAATGAATGACAATACCAACACCATGGAGTAGACAATACAACTGCAGTTCTATATTAATGTTGGAAGAGTGATTACAACCATCTATTGTATCAGCCTTCCCTTACCCCTCCAACTTCTCTCTCTCTCTCTCTCTTCTTGCCAACTTCTTAAGATTTGAAGCAATGCTCAACAATCAAGAACGTTATCCTTTCAAATTCTCTGACCTCTATCACCATAGCCCTAGATTTTCTTATGTAGAAACTGAGTTAGGGTTGCCAAGCTCCTCCTTAAGTTCCCTAGGGTAAAAGCAATGAATTTTCCATGCTTTTCAGCTCTTTCCCATTTGCCTCCCTTAGGATTAGAAATCCTCCAAATAGGTCGAATTTGGACGTTTCCTTGTTTTTCCTGAGTAATTTTAGGAACAATTATCTAGATATTTATGAGTCAATTCATTCCTTTGACCCTTAGAACTTCAATAGGATTCACTAATGTTGTTCCCATACTATTAACTTGAGTTAGTAGGGTCACTAACACACCCTTAGGCTTGCAGAGAAGATTTATAAAGCAGGTTGTTAGTGCATAGCCACTGTTAGTGTGGAAACAAGGCATGTGATCTTGGTCTTTGCTTCAGCTATCATGTCTTTCCCCTCTAAGTTGATGAGGAGGTCAATTTGTTGTATAACACAAACCAGAAAAAAAAAAAATAGACAACCATGACCTTAAGAATAAGCTAGTTGAAAACAAATGCAATCGATTTCCTACATCTAGGTCTCAAGTTGAAAATCACTACCACATTAAAGATACCACTAGGTACTATAGAAAATAAAGACACTTAACAAAAATTCAAGAATCAAAACTATTACTTGAATGAAAAAATAATTATAAACCATTCAATTAAAATAGTTGCATAATCAATTCAAATAGATAGCATCAAAGAAAGTATTTAGAAAACAAACGTATATTGATTAAGATTCAAATCATACCAATGTGAAAACTTTAACTTTGTTAGGGAAAAAATAATCCTGTTTGAAATTCTACATTTTCCCTCTTCTTCTATTTTATTGTTTACTTTTCTTTCTATGTTTTGTAATTTATCTTCTTTCATTTTATTCTTCCACAAAATCGACAAAGGTAATGACATTCATGAGAATGGAATTCCTGATAACGAACATTTTGTTCTCTGTGATAAATTCAAACACTTTACTTTGTTGGACTATTTTGTGGAGCTAGATCCTACCCAAGACCATCATAAAGCCCTATGTAAAGGAAGTCTGGGAGCCTTACAATTGGCACAGTTCAGCCACCCATAACCTGACAAAGGGTTATTCCTTGTTCTCTTTTAAAGAGAAAACCCACTATGCTCAGGGCCCTTGGTTATGCTAAAACAATGGTGATGTTGTATCCCTAGGAGGAAGATTTCTCTGCAAAACAAACCACTCAACTGTCCTTCCCTATTTAGGTTAATCTTTTTGGGCTTCCAAGTAATTTTGGGGGTTCCTGGTGCAAATTTCAGCTCCTATTAGGAGTTTCATCTGTGACAAACTAATTAGGATTTTTAACCCTAGACCACAATGTCAAGTATGCATTAGGGCTAACCTAGGAAAGGACCTAAGGAGATTGCCTACATCCAGGTTGGGGGAAAAGTTTGGAGTCAACATGTTCTCAAAATTTGAATGGATATTGTTGTATAGATGGAACTTGATAGCCAGTGCGGCTCGTCCCAATCCATAGGAATCTTTCCACTACAGGAAAATCAACATTAATCGAACAATAATCCTCTCAAACTAAGCCCCCATCATTAATGGCAAACAACATTATGCAGTGAATGGTGTTTCCTACATGCGTTCCAAAACACCATTGCAGCTTGTAGATTACTACAACATAAGCAGAGTGTTTGTCGCTGGTGCATTCCTGATAGTCCCAACGTTACATTATCTGCTCACAAGGCAACGACTATGCTAAATGTGGAATTCTGCACTTTCGTTGAGAATCCGAGAAGAAAATACAAAGGGTCGTGACCAAATTCCACTGGAAATCACTACCATTAGAGGGTAATTCGGATGTATTGAGGGGCTTATGTGTTGAGGAGCTGCGTACAAGACTACAAAGTGTAGTCAAGGTCTGAGAAGGAGAACAAGTAGGAAAAATTGAGGATTTTCCCGCTATAAATAGGGCTAAGATTTTGCAAACCCTAGTCAAGGCCTTAATACCTAAATCCTGCAAATTGGGTATCGAAGTGGCAACATCCTTCAACAGAGTACATTTATTCACAAACCCTAGATTTGAAATACATTCCTGTGGTTGGTCAGGGTTCCCTAACTAGGTTTTTAAGGGATTTGGAGGCCAACTGGATATCTTGGTCCTGCAATTGATCCATACATTTAGAAAGATTTAAGTATTTGACATGTTTGAAGAGTGAAAATGAGAGAAAGGAGTGCACAAGACCTGAGCTTTTGGTATTTTTGCGTGAGCACTTCATTCCAGACTTTGCACCCCATGGATGCTGAGAGTAAATCCTGTGGCCCACTAGCAGTGTTGTGGTGAGGAGGGACAACAGTTTTGTGGCTCCTTGCAATCTCCACACTGCTCTCCATTTTTTCCCTTTAGTTATGGGCTCCCCTGCAGAATCAATTGAGCGAGTAGAAAGAATAGGAAATCGAACCGGGTATGGGAAACTAAGAACGACCTGAAAAACAGTTCGAAACAAAACAACTTTTGATCATGAAAAATATATAAAAGGTTATTAGAGTTACAATTGAAAAATATATAAAAGGTTATTAGATTTACAATTGGTTCTAATTTGGAAGAATTAGATTTTTTTTAATTGCATTTTTATATCTATTACTATTTTATTTAATATTAAGATAATAAGCACAGAACTATTATAGGAAAATAAATTTAGGCGACAAAATAATTTTTTATTGTGTAAAATATATAAAAGGTTAGATATATATAAAGGGTGTTAAAGTTAAAATTGGTTTTTTTAGAAGAATTAGATTTTTTGAGGTTGTATTTTTTATATCCATTATTATTATGGCAAAGGTTAATGTATATTTAATATTAAGATTTATATGTAAGGATTGAAATGTTGTTAGGAGGATGTATTAAGTTTGGAGTGACATAAGATCTGTAAGCATCAATAAAAGAAATATATACAATATAACATAGTAGTGTGAGCATCATGTTGGGATGAAGATATTTTTGACAAAACGTATTGTGTTTATTTGGGATCATCTTCATTAATAGTTCCTCTAGGGGATCTTATTAATATTTTTATCTATGGAATGGTATGTTTATATTTTTATCACAAGACAAACTAGATAAAGTGATGAGTGACATTGATTTTCATCATCTATAATTCATTAATATATCACAAAAAAGGCCCTTTGCATGTCCACCCACTTCTCTAATGATTTTGCATAGAAAAACATAAAATATTGATGATTGGTTGTCATAATATATCTAAAGGATCTAATATACATGTAAATATGCAAGCCGTTTTTAAAGACCTAACTATATGGAAGAGCCCATTTACCTTCAAGCCTAAGATATTTATTGAAGAAAATGTTGATATGGAGGGCCATGACTATGGACTACTTCCATTTGGTACAAGATATAATATCTACACTAGTGCAAAATTGGGTGTTAATTTAATTTAGTCTATGTTGGGATACATGCTTCACCATATCATAGGAGAAACTCCTAAGAAAATTAGGGTATAAGGGAGTGATCTCACACAAAGTCCAAGGTTTGTTAATTTCATGGTCTCTCATTTGGATGCCATTTCCATTCCTCAATTTCATACTTATATTAATAAATGGCAACCACTAAACTAATGTGATAATGTATTTGGAATTTCCTTGCAAAAAAAATAACTTCTTGTTTGCCCCTTTTCCGTAGTGAAAGTAGATTTCTTTCTCCCGACTTAACCAAAAAACAAATGTATAATTTCAATGCAAATATGATAATAACCAACCTCAGTTTAATTTTTTCTCTTTATATGGTGTCACTTGTGTAATTTGAATTGATATATTAAATTTATTGAAGTGCCTTTACTAATCCTAATGGGTAAAACTAGTGGACTACAATTCCAATATAAACAAATATCATTCCACTTTGGAGCTTTTTATATTTAGAAGTCATTAATAAATGTTAGTGTTTGATATGTTTCTCGAAGAAAGGAACCTATTGGACTAAATGGAAAAGAAAAATGCATTGAGGTATAAAACAATTTCCATGCACACCATATAAATAAGCTACTTCAATAATATTTGTCCTCATGCCATTGATAAAATTTTCCCTTATTAACTAATTGATATTGTGATTGTTAAGTTATTTGATAAATTGGAATATATCAACCACTAATTATACATGTTTTTTATTTCAATGTTTTTAATAATAAAGTGTCAAAGGTTTAGTTAAGAGCTAGTAGCAATAAGGATTAGTTCAATTGGTAAATGCTCTTGCAAAGGAGTTCATAGAGCTCTCGATACAAAATCTTATTAATTCCCTTATGGTTACTAGTTGGTATTTTAGTTTCCAATTACTATTGTGCTCCATTTGAAGACCAAGAAAGTGGGTGAATCTATGGGGATTGAAAATGTACCACCAGCCTCCCTTAGCACTTTTAATACATTGGTGAGTAAGGGAAAACATTTTGTAAGCAATCCACTTCTAGACAAACTATAAGCAGACTCTCGCCATGGCCTCTCATCATGGCACCTTCCACATATTTAAAAAAACTACCTCTCAGTACTTATCTGGGATTTCAATAAACCAAGTACCATAGTTAAACAAATGTCAAATTATGAGAAAAAGGTGTCAAAGGTGTCAAGTTGAGAGGAAAAGGTGTCAAGCTGAGAGGAGAAGAGTAGAAGAGTGGGCATAAAAATGTGTGTCAGATGTCAAATGGAGAGGAGAAGAGGGCATAAAAATGTGTACCAGATGTCAAATGAGAGGAAAAGTGTAGAAAAAATGAGAAGTGAATTGATTCAAAAAAAGGCCTATCAATTCCACTACAACACACTTGAGATGTTGTCTTGGTGCTTTTCAAAAACACGGGAACTCTCATGCTGCAATTCAAAAGTTTAATGCACCTATCCGTTGATCCTCTACATGATGCCAACAAAGACGTGTCATGAGGACACTAGGCCAACTCTCTCACTGCAGCCTTGTGATTCTCCATCCGGAATAGGTACTTATTCGAATTAGCATGTGTCGTGTCCCAAATGCACGGTGCATGATCATGCCCACCACCTGCTAGAAGCTTTTTGCATTCTGACCACTTCAACGATTTAAACGAGACTCGAAGAACCCTATATAGGATGAACCATGTATTGAATTTTGATGCGAGGGAATGACGAAAATGGAGCAAGGAGATTGGTTGCACTTAACAGTGTTTGCCCATCGAACTCCATAGAGAAAATGTCTTTCAGCATAAAAATACCAAATTTTAAAACACAGAGATATAAGAGATTTGAGAAAATATGGGGTCAAATAATTGATACCACGTGTACCTTTATTCTTCAATGTTTGTACGAATATGTACCTCAAAAGGATTTAATAAAAGTAGTGTGGTCTGATTTGGTTTGTTTAAAATCTTTATTTAATAAAATGAATCGACATCATGAGATTATATGGATTAAAATTCAATGTTCAAATTTAGGATTCCAAGAAAACTTTGCTAAATTTAAGTTAAAATCAACTGAAATAAATGTTTAAAAATATTTTATTCTTCCCATGGTCACTAACTTGATTCATTGCACCCACCTAATTGCATACCCATGGATGATCAGGTTAATTTTTACTGTTCAGGTTCGTTATATTAGTGTGAGTTGGTGGCCACAATTTATCCTAATTCAACGTGGAACTTATTGTACTACACATCATATTGGCATCTTGAACATCCAATAATGAGAAACAAGGACAGTATGAAAGTATTGCAAATCCACGACTCCATGGATTATTCAAAGTCCATAACATAATATTAGTAGTAATTGCACTGAGAGGTGCAAAGGAATGTCGATAGGAAGAATCGAGAATGTGGAAGGCAATAATGAAGCTAAATATATGGACAATGAAATGCCATCGAAATTTGAGTTTCTATATATCTTCTAAAGAATGTAGTAGGAGGTTAAATTTAAGAAGAATTTTACACTAACATAAATCTCACAGAACAATAAATGTTTTTATTGGAATATTTATCCTGGGTTTATTCTCTCATTATGAATTCATGAAATGGCCTTTTCATATTCAAAAATTGTTTAGTTTTATGTAATGAACCGGCTACCTATAAAATCATCAGTGGTACTCATAATGTTCCCGTTAAGTCGGATGCTTCATTTTTGTTGAATTTACAATAAGTTTATGTTTATTATCACTAATTAGCTTGAGGATTTGTGTATTGGACTTAAGCATGCTACTGCGCTTTTATTTATTTTATGTCCTTTGTTTAATAGATGTTGTGGTTGATGCAAACTAGGCAATAGAATTGGATCCTTCTATGGCAAAGGCATACTTTCCTAAGGGGTAAACATTTTGTTCTAAGTTCAGATTGTGACATTTTTCTCTTTTAGGGTTTGGTGGTGTGAAAATGCAGTCACTGATCCACTAGCCACACATGTTTATAGATGAAATAAGGGTTGATACAAATTTGTCAACAAATTTCATTCTAATTTAACTTATCCTTTTACCTTATATTATTGTGTTATTTTCTCTGGAGGAATATCAAACAACTATGGTTGCATTTAAGGTAGGATATGTTCTTGATGCCAACAACCCAAACTTTAAGACTTGGATGATAAATGTGATGCATGTCTAGTTGGTAAATTGGCTCTAGGATAACGAACTGATCTTTAAAAGAGAGAGTCTTTCTTAGTTGTAGAAGAGTAATAATCTTTGATTACTCTTTTTTCTTTAGCATTTAATCTCCAAAGAATTGTAACCATTGATTCTGGTAAAACAAACTTTAAAATCTCTTTTTCTGGAAGGATATTCTAGTCATTAATGTTCGCAGGAAATTTCAAAAAGGAAAAAAAATCATCTTCAATGAATAAATTACCTCAAGTTTTGTGTCATTATGAACCTTCTTTGCACCCTTTATGGTTTGAGAAAATTGTTCTTCCTGTGTGATTTTTGAAAAAATAGTCTTGGAAAAAAACTATCTAAAATCCTGCAATTTTTTGTCTAGGGCACCTGAAGAAAAGCATACAGGTCAACTGCACGTCTAAAAATGCGAATATTTTTCCTAGTGCATAATTCTCGCTCTCGCAGGTAATTTTTTTTGTGTTCTTCTTGTCCGAGAATTGTGAGTGTTTCTACATGTGAATACTTTTCCTAGTGCATAATTCTTGCTCTCAGAGGCAATTTTGTTTGCATTCTTCTTGTCAGATTATTGTGAGTGTTTCTTTGTTGAGTTTTTGTGCCTTTCTAGTTTGTCTTTTTTTCTGAAGTTATTCACTTATAATCTTAAAAAAAATAGTCTTCATCTCCAGTTTTCATGAATATCTTCATGGGTCACTGTTTAATAATAAACTTGTATAGATTCATTTTAACTTTAGATCTCTTAAGACGAAAAGTTAAAATCTCTTAAGACTTGATCTCGGTTAAAATAGAACTATGCTAGTTATATTAAAAAAGTATTTTTAACCTTTTTTTACAAAAAAAAAATTGTTTCTGGGATGGCCACATGCCAAGTCTATCTGGGACCAAGTGGCAGTTTTGCTGAAAATAAGGGTTGATAGGATTTGGTCTTCCATCTTGGATTGCCTAGTGTACTGGAAATTGGAACAGAGGCCATTCCGTGCTCTGCCCTTATATGTTTTTTGGTGTTTCTCGCGTTCCAGAAATGCCTCTATTTTTTAGAATGTTTTCTATGATTGCCAATCTACCAGAGTTAAAATTGTCAGCCATTTCTTAGAAATTGGTCCATGGTTCTCCTCATCTCCACGACGCTTTGTTCTATTCAGGGATTTGGGTGATCATTTTCCTTTGGGCTTCTTCGATGGGGCCTCTGTTGATGGTTCACGTGGATGTGGCACTATTATCCATCTCTACCCTAGTATGGAATATCATTTCTTCTAGAATGGTGGCAAAGGAACTAGCAATAGGGCTGAGATAGTGGCGTTGTGGGGAATTCTCCAGAATGTTGTGGATTTCCATTGATTCCTTTAGGGTTGCTAGAGATTCTAAGGTGGTCATAGATTGGTTGCAAGGGTGGAACTCCCTGGAGGTTCCTTCGCTTCACCATTGGATGGTCAACATTAAGGCTCTTCATTCCTCCTTCTCTGATATATCCTTCATGCATGTGTACAAAGAGCAACACTTGGTCGTTGATGTTCTATCTAAGAGAGGGATCACTCTCTATCCTGGTTTTATGTTTTTTGAGCTTCAAATTGATGGCATTATACAGGAAGTTGGGATGCCTTTGCTTCTTACTTTGGTCTATCTTTTTCTCCTTTGTCTTGGCCTTGTCTGTCTTTTTCTTGTGCTGCCAATGTTGGTTCTTAGTGATCTCCTCTCTGCTTCTTTGGTATGGTGTTAGTTTGATCCAATGATTTTCCTACATCTCTTTGGTTTTTTTCCTACTTCTTCACCCCTGTGAGCATCACCCGATGCAATGAGTGCTAAGTGAACTATTCAAAAATCATGAGAAATTAGTCAGTTACGACTACCTCTCATGGAAATGGTCATACGTGAATGACTTACTTAACGCAGTTGAATCCCAAAATGATATAATATAATGCACTACGTAAACCCCCATACTTAAATTCAAAAAGAGTCAAGGGAGCTCTACTTGAATGGTTCATGAGGCACAATACTTGCTAAGGTTTTGCAAATGGGGTAGCAAGCTAAGTGGGCTTGATTGTGGGGAAAACTCCACAGTTAAGCGCGCTTGAGCCAGAGGAGTTCTGGGATGGGTGACCTCCTGGGAAGTCCTGGTTACCGGGTGCAAGCCCCGGAAGTGATGATTGATGCTATGTGATTCATTTCACTAGTTTCAATCCCACTTCTTCACCCCTGTGAGCATCACCCGATGCAATGAGTGCTAAGTGAACTATTCAAAAATCATGAGAAATTAGTCAGTTACGACTACCTCTCATGGAAATGGTCATACGTGAATGACTTACTTAACGCAGTTGAATCCCAAAATGATATAATATAATGCACTGCGTAAACCCCCATACTTAAATTCAAAAAGAGTCAAGGGAGCTCTACTTGAATGGTTCATGAGGCACAATACTTGCTAAGGTTTTGCAAATGGGGTAGCAAGCTATGTGGGCTTGATTGTGGGGAAAACTCCACAGTTAAGCGTGCTTGAGCCAGAGGAGTTCTGGGATAGGTGACCTCCTGGGAGTCCTGGTTACCGGGTGCAAGCCCCGGAAGTGATGATTGATGCTATGTGATTCATTTCACTAGTTTCAATCCCACTTCTTCACCCCTGTGAGCATCACCCGATGCAATGAGTGCTAAGTGAACTATTCAAAAATCATGAGAAATTAGTCAGTTACGACTACCTCTCATGGAAATGGTCATACGTGAATGACTTACTTAACGCAGTTGAATCCCAAAATGATATCTAACATATGTAATTTCTTATTTGATTAATGAAGAATGAAAAAAAAATTGTCTAAAAAGAAAGAGAAAGTTATATTAAAAAAGTATGTAGAAAAAAACAATGACATACATGAGATTCAACAAATCCTCTCTCTTTCTTAGGAATCAAAGTCTCAAAGATGAACTAATGTAAATTTTTTATTCTAGGAACAAATGGAATCCCTTACGATAGCATATTTAAGATCTCCCAAATGGAATCCCTTATTATAGTAGCCAACGAAATTGTTGCCCCTATATTGATTTATCAGATAATGGACTCCCAAATGTAGGATATGAGCAATCGAATTCCACATATAATAATAATAATATTGGTGAGCCTCAACAATCGACTTCCACATATAATAATAATAATAATAATAATAATAATAATAATGGTGAACCTTTGCAACCAACTAAACTTAAATTTAGGTGAAAAATTCTAGTGTGTATATAATGCTTTAAATTTTAATATTATATGATGAATATTGAAATATTTGATGTCGTTCTGTTGGGGGATCTTAAATCAGAGGATCGTTATCAGTTTGTACCTGTTAAACTCTTCCAATTTGTCAAATAGTTGTTATTTGAATTGGATGAGGCTTAATAATGGTGCATTTCAATCTGTGCACATAAAACATAGCTTTTGTCTTTGCATGACTCCTCTAAATCTATTTTTATTCTTATGGTTTGAACATGATCATTGTTTCCTATGCAGAAATGAACATTACCAAAAACCAAAAGAAGTAATTGTTACTGTGTTTTAAAATGGATTTTCTAAAGACATTGCTAATGTTGTGTTTGAGAAATAGATTGTATGTTTTCTCTACTAGAGGATGATTGGTTCTTTTTGTTTCTTATGTTGTCTATTTAGTGGGGTTAAGGATTCTACTCCAAAAGAACTTCTTCAGTACCATGGGACAACTTCCTAATGCTGTCAAAATGAACGCCATTGAAATTTATCAAATAAAAAGAACACAATTTGGTGCTTGGTTGTCCCAGAATATTGGTTCACAGTCACCTTCGTCGACGACATCGGAAGAAGAGCAATTCACCTGATGGGATTTGTTTTTCTTTATGACAATCATGTCTACACTTGTTATTCCATAAAACTACTGGCAGCGGCTATCAGGTGGGCTTCTTCATCTTCTATTGCTTCACATTCTTCTTTTAAAACATCAGTCCAAATGTTACTACATTCATTATGCCAGCAGAAATCTTCTCAACAAGGATTCATTGAACATGCATCGGTATATCGGTAGCCACAGGAAGAGTGGAGTCATAATCATAACTTTAGTTGAACCCAAGGTTATTGGCCTGAGGAATACTCTGTTATGCTTAGGAGTAACAAATGTTGTCGATTTTCTTTGTACATTCCCAATCCTTGAGAAAATCCTCGGACGAGCTATCCCTGAGTACGAGGATGAGGAAATGTGAAGGCATTGAATTGGAATGCACCCACATGTAGAATGGCACCCAACTGCACCAATTCAATTATGGGAAAATGGAGGGTGAATGTCCACCTGTGAGTTTTGGATCGCAACGATGACGATGAAAATAAAGTCCTCTTATTGGTTGGGGTGAACAATGTCTGCTCACCCCAAGCCCACAAAGAAAATTCCTTTCGGCATAATTATGGACCACATTGTTATGATTCAAATAATTTTGGAGGAGTTTTCTAATAATAAAACTAGTCCCTTATGTTTTTTCATTGACTTCAAGAAAACCTTTGAGCTTAACTAAAATTATATCATTGAGGAATGTATAAAAGGAGGGTGTACTTGTGATCCATAAACTGTTGTGGATATTCCACTAGACAATTCCTTCCCCTGCTTTGTCAAGAAAGAGCTAAGAGACTACTGGCAGCAGGTAGCCAAATCTGACAAGCAGTGAGGGTACATGCAAGATACAAAGCAAGGATTAATGCAAAGGAGTGTATTGAATATATACATATCATCAAACATATTTCATCCCACTTAGGATGCCTTGCATCGTCCCTGGTTAGTCATAAGATCATGTTGGTCATAACCTCCGTAACTTAAATAAACAAGTGGTATTGCTCTTCATCTTCTAAGCTATGTAATAAATAGGTGAAAGGGAGCAAGACACATATAGGAAACACATGGAATGACTTTCAGTTCTTGCAACCATGAATGTCATTGAAGGCAAAATGATATGACAATGATAAGCAAACTTTTAAGCTACACTAAGAGGTGTATTTCAAAAGATGTGCTTTGGTTTCGATACCTAGCCTCCAAAGGGTTATGCATCAGATGGAGTCTTCATGCGCTCCTGATATTCTATCATACCTTGGGTTCCTTGGTATGTTTATTTTTCTCCTCAGCTCCTTGAGAGTTATCTATCATGTCATCTTTCTTCTTGGCCCCTGAGAAACATAATTGTGTAGTTTCAGCGGGAAGTGACTGTTGTGGGATGAGGCCTTGGGAGGACACATTTACACAGTTTTAGCTGCATGAAAGGCACTGTTATGGGATGAGGCCCTAGGAGGACACATCTACACAATTTCAGGATGCATGGCAGACTGGGTAGTCAAGGGACAAAACTGCACAGTTTCTGGAGACAATGGATTTCGGTTGAGGGAAGGACATTAAAGGAAGCCACTAAGCAATTTTGAATGCTAAGGGAGGTTGGGATTTTTGTGCATTGCACAGTTCCAATAGGCAAGGGAAAATCTTGAGGGTTACATATGTGAAGTGCACAATTCAGGAAAGTTGGATGAGGCTAGGTTGATAAGGAAATTTCAAAATTTGGCTAAGTGTGGGATCAATGAAACTGATGTGAACAATGATAAAACTTGACTAGATCACATACTTGAAAACTTAGCGATACAAAATAGACCATCCAGAACAACTAAAACATACTTCGCTTAATGCAACAACCTTTGTAGTAGCTTACGGCAAGTGTGGATCCGATGATAGACTTTGGGAGGATAAAGGCAACACTTTTGTAAGAGTGTGTGAAATGAGTGTGAAACATGTCTATGTGGTGAGGACAACCCATTCTCATCAAGATTTCCCCTTAAAGTAAAACAAACCTCCCTTTGCATGATAAGCAATAACCCCCATGCCCAAATATGACACATTGTATGTAAAGATAAAAGCATGAACAACACTTAAGATCGAAAAGGGGAGCTTTAGATCATCAACTTACCAATAAGTGACTAAGGAACGATTGATCACAATATCCATAGTAGGCTCCAAAATTTAAGTGCGGGGAAAAATTTTGGAGGGTGTTGTAGCCGCTACAACAAAGCCTTCACCTTCTTGCTAGCTTCTTTTTCAACTGGTGTCTTGAATTCTACGAACTTGGAGAATGTCTCATCTTTCTTCCACATGAAAAAGATCCGACACTTCCGTGAGAAGTCATCAATAAAAATGACAAAATAATTGTGTCTCACAGTGTAGGTTGTCGAGAAAGGTCCATAAACATCATAGTGGATCCTTTCTAGGATTGCATGTGCTTTCTTGTCCCGATCATGGAATGTGGATTTTATGTACTTCCGCAACGTACATCCTTTGCATACATCCTACTGCTTAAGTGATCCTTTAGGGAGGCTAGTGGTTATTTGTTGTATAATATTCAAGGTACCATGATGCAAATGACCAAGTATTTTGTGCCAAATTTCATCGACATCGCAACATGCACTTTCTCCGCCTTAGTGCTTAATGCAGCACAGTCTTCAACATCTAGCTTATACAGGTTCTTCACACAAACCCCAATCTGCTTCACCTGTCTCATGGCTATGTGTCTCAAGAACATTTTTCCTTTGTTGAATATCACTTCACAACCATGGTAAACCAACCATTTGGTGAATGATAGTAGACGGACCCCTAATCCTTTACCTTTACCTTTTTCTACTAGCGCCTCATATTGAAAATTTGAAGACAAAATATTTATTTCTCTTAAAAAAATGTCTTTAAATCCCCCTCTGTCTAGCAGTGCCAAATGCAACAATAGACAAGTTGTCTCTAATCATATTAGCAGATATGAAAGGGATAGAAGAGGAATTGTTGTCCGAGAAATCTTGTCAATAAAAGTTGTCGCGTTCTTCTTAGTCGACTACCCCCACAAAACAAAGAGCCCAACAAATAATTGTCTTTACATAAGATAACGTGAATGGTAAGTAAAACAACAACCTCGGTATAGGCGCAAGACAGTAGTTGCCTGCAAGCTCGTGGACTTAGGGCGCACTGTCAGAGTCAATTTTGCAGTTGTTAGATAATATTGTCTTAAATTGATATGTTTGTGTCTTAATTGTTAATTGTATTAAATAGGTTTCCTCTAAAGTGGTCATTATCTTAAATATAAAGTTTTGTTTTAAAATATTTTTGTCTCAAACTGTTTTTGTCTTAAATATAAAGTTTTGTCTTATATTAATTTTGTTTTAAATTGTATTTGTCTTAAATATAAAGTTTTGCCTTTAAATGTTTGTATGAAACTACTTTTGTCTTAAATATAAAGTTTCTGTCTCAAAATATTTTTGTCTTAAAATAATTTTGTCTCAAACGGCTTTTGTCTTAAAATATTTGTCTTAAATATAAAGCTTTGTCTTAAAATATTTTTGTCTCACAATCTTTTTGTCTTAAAGTTTATATTTAAGACAATTCAATTGATATTAAATTTTAATGTAAAATATCTAAAATAAAAAGTGTTTTTTTAAGACAAAAGATTTCTTTTGTCTTAAAAGAATGTCTTAAAAGTGCCTTTGGTGTAGTAGTGGTTATAGAGTTAGTTAAAGAATTATAAAATAAGGTTGAAAATTTTAACAAAATGTGTTTAGTAAAACAATTATGTATGAAAATACAAACTAATCACTTTAAAAACAAATATTAATTTATTATATATATTATCAAATTTAATCATAAAAATATAGACAAATACAAATAAAAATTATTTACTGAAATAAAATTTAGAGAAAGATTATTTGTGTGACATAGAATGTTAGAAAACCTATAAATATATTTCAAATAATAATATGTTTAAAAGAAAATTTGTATACATAAAAATATATACTTTACAAATTACAAATAAAAAAAATTTGAGAAAAGACAATATTCAAGAAAAATAAAATACAAATACAAATACTCAATGTAAATATAAACATTTTTTTGTCTCAATTTCACTGAACTTTTTTCTGTGTATCAATAAAGCATATAAATTTTATCAAACTCCGTAATCTTATCTGTGATTATAGACTCATCTGATATCATAATGCATTTTGCAATGAAATTGAGAGAGATTAAAATTTCTATGAGCGGTTGTGTTTTTGTGTTCAAATGTAATCTGGATGTGTAATTTGTAAGGAAAACAATCAAGATCCCCATGCCCTTACATGTACCTTCTCAACCAAAAGAGCATTCCTCGTGAACCTTGCATGCATCTCCTTCAAGTTGTCTAGCGGAAGAGTCAAGTTTGCTACCTCCGAGCTTGCTACTAATTCTGCCATTAAACATTTGCCTCATAACTATTCTCTACAATAAAAACCAAGATGCTGAGAAATTAACCTATAAGGTAAGAGCTGAGAACTTAACTGACCTTACCTTGTTATTACCTTCTCAGGAGAGATCGTCCAGTTGGTAATAAAAATAACTAAGAATTGTAAGAGAGGTCCACTGTGTCCTCAACTCGTCAGATTTATTTTTTTCCCAGCAAGTTCGTGGTTGAAATCTTTTGAAGTACCTCGAGATTCTTTCTGAAAATATGTACTGCCCCTCATGAATTAAGATCCACACTCAATGTAGTGTACAGTTACAATCATCTACTTTTATCTTGACCAGCGATGAGCAGTGCAATTTTCAATGAAATTAGAAAGAAATTTCCAGTAGCTAAGCAGGAGGAAAGCTGAATCTTACCTATTCATTTGCTGAGAACATGAAAGAGCAATTTGCCAAAGTAAAAACTCTATATACTTCAGATTAACTAGGGAAATTTTCGGCTTGATCAGCCCTCTCAATTGTTTCACTATAAATTTTTTGAAGAAGGGAGGTATTTTGTTACAAGATGCTCGAGATTAGTAATTATGTGAGAGCTATACTCTATACAAGATACCGCTTGCAAGTAATGCTCATTTGCTTCTGGTAGGACCTGTTGAACGAGATCATTCTGCAAACAATATCAAGTTAATATACTGTGAAAATGACCATATCATATTCACAGAGAATTCACAAAAATACCATGAAGTTAACTTAGTGGAAAAAACATAATGTCCCATATACATGGAACTGCCCAAATTTCCCATTCTCCTTTGCATTGGGAGCAAAGAACAACTTTTCCTCGATACATCTTTATAAGGATCGTATAATATTATAACATTTCACTGGTATATATATCGTGAAAGAAAAGATCTTTCTCTGGAGTGAGTTATTTGTTTCATTGAGATTTGATCTTCCAAGAAGTACCCGAAGAAGATATGAAATAGAAAGTATTAAAATAAGATAAAAAAATAAAAAGAAGATGAAAGGATTTTTGAAAACTTAATTATTTTATTTTGGCATTTGAGAAGAAACTATGGAAAAAAAAATTCACCAGAAAATCTTTTAAGACATTTTTAACTAAATGTATATCATTTAAGAATTTCTTATTTTTCTTAAACTAAAACACCAAGAGACTTAATTTATCATATTTCTTAACTAAAACACCAAGACTTAATTTATCATGTGTGCACCATTCATCAAAGGATGTTCCAGCAGTCCAACCAGTATGTTTAATTAGATCACAAGATCTAAGCATAATCCCCTTGAAAATCTGTGAAGTTGCAGCATGAGCAAATTTCATGGACCACATGGAACAAAAGTCAGAAATTATACATACAAATTTTAATCAATAATATGCTAACAAATTATTTTTTAATTAAAATAAAAAACATTTTAATTATTTATAAAATTAAACATGAACTAGTAATCAGATGTCCAAATATGACAACATAGTTGATTAATATAATTTCATGTTATGTGATTTAAGATGAAGTAGGCATTCCAACCTGGCTGATTTCGATAACGCTTTCAATATAAATAATATCATTTCATGTTATCTAATTTAAGATCTTTATTTAAGATAAAAAAATTCACATCAACTAAAAATAAAAAAAGCCAAGGTATTTTGCATTTAGATTTCATCAATGCACAACCTTTCCGAGTGAGGCAAGCGTACCTTCACAGCCTTTTAAATGAGGATCAACTCTCGCTAATTCATTGTCTTGTAGATAGCGAAGCTTTGAAGAGAGGACATGGGTTTCAGGCCAGACTAACTCTTTGCTTCACACCCCGGCCTTGCAGACGAGGCTTTGAAGAGAAGACGTGGTTGCAGGCAGGCTTAAGTCTGGCCACTTCAGGGCCCTGTAGCTTCATTTTAGATTCGGATTAACCACATAGTTAACGGTTGAATTTGTGGCTAGGTATCCTTGATTTTGATAAACTCAAATGATTGACTTTATCTTGTAAAGTTAACTGTTGATTTTATGGTCATGGGTATTGATTTTGATTTTATGGTGAGTATGGAGTTTGCTCCTTGTTTGTTGAATCTCCAAATTTACAAAGTTCATAAGCTTAGTAATTTTCAATAACCCAAATATACAATTTCAAACTCGCTAATATTAAGGATAACCATGGATGAGGAGGCTCTGAAGAGAGGACGTAGTTGCAAGTATGAGTGAGAGGTCATTTCCACATGCAACCATGACAAGAGGGTGGTTTCAGAACCTTCTTGGACTGCCTGATATACGCTTATCTTGCAGTCCTCTCAACTCCAATTTCAACCAAGCTACCTCCACATCACATTATCTGCCTTCATGTTACTGTGGTCGTAGGACACTAACAACTTGGAATTGTTGGATTTTCAGATCCATTTTTAATTTTTAACTGTGTCGGTGAGTTCTGGTATCCTTTTTGTATCCTACACTTTCGTCCTTCGTCACTGATGGTATTGCCGATATAAATTCGTTAGGGCATTTACACTCTTAGACCCAAAAAAACGAAATTAACATTAAGGTAAAGTTCTATGGATGACTGGTCATCTATTCAGCAATATGCACACATTTCATATGTTCAAGAAATATTTAATAGATGTGCTACTGTGACTCGGATATATAAAGTCGCGATTTTTAACTCCTCCAAGATTTTGTACCGACAGAAAATTGTTAGCGAATTGGCCTACTAGTTGTAAAACATTTCTCTGCTTGGAATTGCCATCAACAACCTGCCAGGTGAGATAATATGAACACCTAATCTTGCACTCACCGTGGAATCGTGTTCTGCCTCTTCCTGAATATTAATAGTCATTAATCTTTATTTATTTAGATTCCGTATTCTTTATATCCAACTAAATAAACAAAAGTTATAAACCAAATAAACACAAACGCATAACAATTTTAATGAACTCTGTTTTGGCACATTATGATTACATAAAAATTTCCAGTACGTTATTGCGTTCTCTCAATTTGTATGGATTAATGAGATGATGAAAACATATGAAACGTTTCATGTAACTAAGTTAACCTTGGCTGCCCACGATGGATGATTACAATGAATGATCTTAGGGTAATAATTCCATGTGACCATCGAGGGTGGTGGAGGCTACGCCTTTTTCCATTATATTCGAGTATCATTCTACAATTAATGTGTCTCTGGGAATTAGTTTTATGGCAATGACTACAATTGCAGGGTTCTAGAACTATCTGGAGAAACATGGTAAAAAGTCCTCTCGGATTCTGGTTAATTAGAGTTTTATGCATAAGTCTTCTTCGATTTTGGTTAATTGGAGTTTTATGCATATATCTCGGCAGCTTTACTGAAACAGAGAGTTTTTCTGTGCTTCAGAAATATATTAGGTTCCTTGCAAGTTTCATTTATTGTGCTCACTAAACTCTTGGTGGAAGGTTTCTTCTTGCTATCTCAGTGAACGGCAAACGGACATGTTTGGATGGTTGAAACCAAATCAAACACCTCCATCTCGAAAAGAGGAAACTCTCTCTATATTGCTACCACAAGCACCTGCTCCGAATTTTGGTCCTAGACTTTGAAGCTTCACTTTAATTTTCTGGTTTCTATCTTATGGCTTTAGCTTGGCTCTTCTTTTTTCCTTTTCATTTTATACTGATGGTTGATTCTATCACACTAGGTGTGTTTTCTTTTATCTTAGCTTCATTTTGGTGAGTGATTGTTGTGTTTCTGTAATACTACTTGTGCTTATTTCATTCTAGATTTATTTTGGTGAAATTTATATTTATGTAGCTCAAAATCTGAGAGTGCAAATTATTTTAAAAATCATTAATCAAACATGATATTACATATATACAAGAGTATTGTCTTGATTAAAAAACTATCTTGGACACACAATCTCTTGGTTGAGAATATCTCAATCACACACAAATCTAGGAACATATCTACCAATAACTCCTCGAAATATTCCAATACACCCACTTAATGAGTACTTGTCTCGTGCAAAGTCTAGTTGTGGTCAAACATAACAAAAAAATATGTTGATGTTCATATAAATGAGCAACCATCCACCGGAATGCAACCCTGAGTCTTGTAGGATGTCCTTCACATACATGGCTCTTTCAACCATTGTAACTTCATACATGTACCTCTACCTATAAATCCCTCTCCAATATCATCATGGGTTTCATGAGATTAGGTGTAACCATGTTCTAGGTTTTATCGGATCACCCTCAACCATGCCATCGAGGACTCTTAGCCACCAAGGCTCAACTCAGCCACCAAGGCTCAACTCAACCACTATATGCCACAAATCTGCCACTAAGGCACTCGAGCCACTTTGGGCCACAAACCTGCCACTAGGGCACTCCAACCATTCTGGGCTACAAACCTGCCACAAGGGCACTCTAGCCAATAAGGCTCACCAAAGGCCTGACTAAACCAGGCTGAGGGTTTTCTCAGCTCACCCTAAACCATGCCAACATGAATCTTTGTCCCACTTCATTCTTCAATGTGGTTTCTCACTCTAGCCAATAAGGCTCACCAAAGGCGTACTAAACCAGGCTGAGGGTTTTCTCAGCTCACCCTAACCATGCCAACATGAATCTTTGTCCCACTTCACTCTTCAATGTGGTTTCTAGCTTACCAATACAAAGTGGTTTTTAGATTACCACTAACTATATGGGGATACACATGCCTTACAAGACTTACATTTGACACTCCATCTCTTGGAGTTCCCAGGTACATACTTTACAAAGACCACTACAAACATTCTAGGCTTGCTTACTAATGTATGTGATATATATTATGAGTCTCTTTTATTTCAACACATAATATTTTATCTTGTTTGTCCATCTATTGTTGCTTCACCCAACTAATATCCACGGCCATGGTCACACTTCACCAATTTCATCTAAAAAACATATCCAAGCTTGGTTTTTTCCTCTTGAATCTTGCCAACTTCAATTCAATTCGTCGTTGTTAGAGTGATCAATTCTAACCAATAGCATTTACATGTTAATCTGATGACCCTCAACATGTTTCAGTTACAAAACCCAAAAATAATTCAAGAAAACAATTCATTTCACCAAACATATACTAATTCGCGGCATAGTAGAAAAGTTAGTAGAAAAGTTGGCTTCCCTATCTTCACCGATGTAGAATGAGTTTTCCTCTTTAGTCCTTCAGCTCTCATAAGTTGCTTCTGAAACTATGGGTTGTCCTATGGAATCACAACACTGCCTTGTTGATCCTTGCAATAAATAGAACTCAGATGACTCCAAAGTAGACTCCGAAACAGAGGTCGAAAGAAGCAGGTTAGACTAGTTCAAATTGACAGAAAATCACAAATTTGGAGTTGTGGGCACTACGGGAACAACATAGAACTCCACGCGCAAGAAGGGAGCCAGATTCCGTCTGTGGCGAGATTGATGTGCACCTCTAGATTCTATTTCCTGATGCGCACCCTTGGCATTTTGCATTGCCCTCTGGATCTGCTGAATCCTAAAACCTCCCAGCATTTTTCATTGCTCTCTACATCTGTCAAATCCTGCGACCTCCCATGGAGAGGGATCGAGGATTTTTTGAACATAATGCCGGTTCCCAAAAATCATGTCCTCGTCTTGCAGTTTATCTGAATCCTCCTCTGTCGTTACTCTGCCCGTGTTCTTCTCGTCAGCCATGGCAGGCTCACCGCCATTGCACCCGTGGAAATCTTCGGCAAAGCCTCAGTACCCGCTCCAAATTACCTCGCCTTCCAACAGGTCTCCGTGTACAATGTTTCAGGGGTAAAAATAGCAAAAATTCAGGGTGAGATAGACACATTTTCGAAATATTCGGGATATGTATTCAAAGTAGGATCGTCAGAACCTCCACAGTGGCAAAAGAACCTCCACATAATCAGCATCAACCGATTTGCTATCCTTCTTCTTGTTCCAGCCATAACGGTGCTGCTCCGTGATACTCTTGACGAACGACCTCACCTGGGGGACGAGTTTGGCACACCGCGGGTGGTTCTTAAGCGGATCCGAAAGGTCGGAGCCACAATAAATGGTGGTTCTTTGAACTCGCCCAGCAGCTCAAAACCCTCCAAGACCGTATTCCTCAGCTCTGTCGCACTTAACAGGCGACATTTGCCACAAAATAAGGCATTTCACATCAACGAGCCTTAGCAACCACGTTACCTCAAGCACGCAGATCTCCACAGATCTGCACAATCTGGAAGCACAATCCATGCTGCTCCTCCACGCAATGAACAAAGTACACAACACTCAGATCTCGCAGCAATTACAGGCTTCACGCCTCTTCAAATCTTGTTATGTGGTCAAAATCCCACGCAGATTAGCAAGCTCACATCAATGAGCCTCAACTGCCACGCTCCTATCTATAGTCACTAGCAACAGTAAGGGATGGAAAACAAGCAAAGGAAACAAACAAAACAATCATAAAACTTGTTATTTCCCTCAGTGCACGAAAGGCCTAGCCCCTCCTGGGCTAGGCCCTCACTGCTCTCATACCATAATAAAACTTAAGAGTGCAAATTATCTTACAAACCATAAATCAAATATCATATTACATATATTACATATATACACTAGTATTATCTCAAGATAGGAGAAAACTATTTTAGACACACAATTTGTTGGTTGAAAAAATATCTCAATCATACACAAATTTAAGAACATAATTAAGAACAGACTCGTGGAGATAGAAATAAACACCAGTGAAACAAATAAGAATTACATATTCCCAACATCAGCTTGGGTTCAAACTTAAGTATGCTATTAGCTTTGGGTATACTTTTTCTTATGCATCTTACTATGAGTGGGTATATTTTTTATTTTCTGTCTCGCTCTAAGTGAATTGGTCTAGATTCTTATTCGAGCTAGAATCTCTAGGACCTTAATTTGTTACATTAAATTTGTTAGATTTTGACTTCCTCGTCTCCTTCCAATTATTTGTTTCACACACTGGGTCTTCTGTATTGATCCGTCCGTAGTCCCACCCCAAGCCACCCCACCTGTAGATGGCAGTTGTATGTTGGACTCCATCCTTTTGTGCGCTCCTCTCGGTCCTTATACCATCCATGTTTTCTCATGGATATTCTTCTTAGTTTTTATTGTATGAAGTCATCCCTCCCCTTTTCACTCTGAGTATTTGTTGGAACCCCTTGGTAACCATTGTACATCCAATTTGTTCCCGAAGATGCAAGGAAAAAAGGGCCAACATACATACACCTTCCTTATCATGGGCTAAATTCTCGATAATTTGTTGGAACCCCTTGGTAACCATTGTACATACAATTTGTTCCCGAAGATGCAAGGAAAAAAGGGCCAACATACATACACCTTCCTTATCATGGGCTAAATTCTCGATAGAGAAGTTAGTTATTATTTAATTACGTCAACCCTTCCAGAGACTTGTAGAGATATAGAGGAAGGGGTTTTACAGAGATATTGGGGAAGCATCTAATGAAAAGCCAAAATTGAAGGAAGATTCGCTACAAATGAGGAGGCAGAAAAAAGAGTTCCATGGATGAGTGTTGGATACTGGGAATACTAGAACTAGGTTTTTGGGTAGCTGAAGACTATCCTGGAAAAATCTTAGTGAAACACTATAAAATCTGGTAAAACATTCTCTTGTGCGTTGATGAAATGCAAAAATTTACCACGAAGTTGATTGAGTAAAAAAAAAGGTTTGCATACCTCAAGTTCCCTACCTCTCACGGAGAGAATGACATATCCGTGAATTCTCCCTCAAAATGGATTGCCTTACTTTTCTTCTGCTAATAACAACTTTTTGTATTACCAAGTTACATGTTGATAGTTCTAGTTTTATTGATAAACTATTTAACTGTTTTAGACTATATTTGGTATACAACCATTCACATTTATTTTTGGATAAAAACTGAATTTTATGGTCTGAAATCCTCATTAGTAAAACAAATTTATAAAATATGTTGTATCTATTTTTATAAATGATTAATACAATCACAATTTAACTTACTTAAAAAAAATAACCAAAAAATATCAATATAAATTATAATAATATGAAAAACCTTGAAAGGAAAAAAATAGACAACAACAACACAAGTATTTCCTTTCCTATCTTCCTTTGCTTTTGGAGTCCCTGACATTTTCTTTTTTGGGTCTATTTGCTTTGTTATATTAACTTTTGGCACTTGAAAATTCATCCATATCTATCACCATATACACATATTTCATATAATTGAAATTAAGAAAAAAACGATGATCGATTCAATTTCATTTCACAAATTCTAGTGAAGAAGACTAGATTCTAAGTTGTCATTCTTCATGAGTTACAATAATAATATGTAATATATGTTTGTTGTAAAGATATGCTAAGTTTTTTGAGTTAAGAGTTATTCTAAAATTTGTGAAGAAGACTAGATTCTAAGTTGTCATTCTTCGTGAGTTACAATAATAATATGTAATATATGTTTGTTGTAAAGATATGCTAAGTTTTTTGAGTTAAGAGTTATTCTAAAATTTGTGAAGAAGATTAGATTTTAAGTTGTCATTCTTAGTGAGTTACAATAATAATATGTAATATATGTTTGTTGTAAAGATATGCTAAGTCTTTTGAGTTAAGAGTTATTCTATATTTTACTAGGTTGAGATTTAGTTACTTAAAATTATATTTAAAAAATAATAAAAAGGTATTTTTATTAATAAATTAAAAATAATATAAAAAAGTTAATATCAATCATAAATAAAATATTTTAATTTAGAGATAAAGTCATTGAAAGTAAAAAAAAATTAATTCACATTTTAGTATGAGAAAGATATGTAATTTTTTCACTATTTAACATGGAATTGATAAAAAAAATATTATTTATATTAGATAATGTGTAATTTATTTTATATTCAATTTACATATAATATTTAAAACAAAAATATATTAATAATAAAAAAATATTTAAATTTGAGTTATAAAAAAAATATTTCAATATACATATTAAATAACATAATTTCATATCAACTTCTCATATATATATTTTCATTTTTCTTTACTAGAAATGTGTAATTTACTTACTAGAAATGTGTAATTTACTTATCTTTTACGTAGAGTTTATTTTATATATATATATATATATATATAAAATGAAAAATGGAATTTACATATAAAATTTAAATAAGAAGACTTATAATAAATTTGTATGTTAAAAGATTTTAGTTGTCATGATTTGATAAACAATTTTGTTTTGTCCATTTACTTGATAAAAATATGTATATGTCAATATTTTTATAAAAATAAAAAATAAAAATCCACTTTTGGTTAGCGATGTTGAAGATCATATCCTTCTCGTGGGTGATTGTATTCTTGTTTGATTTCAAGGACGAACAGAGCTATTAATGTAGGATGGGCGTTCAAGATCGAGTCTCGGTTGTTGCGAGTTTTCCATATTCGTGCATCTCATTGCTTCTTTATGCAGTCAGCTGCTAGACCTTACTCGGGAGAAATGTCGAACTATCGCAGAAGATGCTCAAGCTTTTCGTGTCAGTGAGATGTTGTCCATTGTTGGAATAATCCACAAGGGTCATGCAGCTTTTCGGTAACAGAGATACAAAGTTTTGTAGCATTCATTAGATAGGTATGTTGCTGATGTAGTGACGTTACATCATGACTCTTCTGCTGTTTTGCTAGATAAAAAGTGGCGGACACCTGTTATTCACGCACACAGTACTTGCATTCCTGTCATAATTATATGTGAATTATTTTTGTAAATTTTATTTATATAAATAAATTTAGATTTGGACTAATTTAATATTATTTTTAATTTTGTGAAATGAAATTTTCATAATAAAATATTTAATTTAAAATTATTACTATGCTAGTTTAAAAACAAAACAAACAAAACAAATTTAAAATTACAGTTAATATTAATTTTTAATATTAGTGTTATGGTATTTAATAATTAATTAAATATTTTATTAATAATGCTAAATTAATGTCCAGAGAATTGTAGATAGTATGTAATCTGATGTGTTGTTAAGGCACTTTTAAATGTTAAGTTACAAGCTCAATTCTTTTGAACTGTGAAATGATGGGTCCATCTACCTTTTGTCCAAGGGACCACTGGTAAGATTGCTCAGTTCTTAAGAAGCATAATGTTCCCACGACCTTTAGAACCCTCAACACCATTCGTAAATCTCTCTGGTTAGTAAAGGATCCTATCGACCCTAAGGACATGAAGGGTTTTTATATTATTCCTTGTTGCTATGGGACCCCTATATTTGTGAGACGAGACGTTCTATTAATCAAAGGATTAATGAACACGGTGTTGACCTAAAGCACGAGAGAACATATTCTTCTGCACTAGCAGAGCATGCAGAGAAGACCAAGCATCATGTGTGTATTGAGGAGGCAAAGGTTATTGAAAGGGTGGCGCAATTCCATCACCGAATATTTAGGGAGGCAATTGAGATTGAAAGAAGACCAAGCAATCTCAACGGAGATGACTATTGGAAGATTAGTAGTCACTGGATCCGGACTCTCTCTTCCTAGTCGTTACTTTCCCTTCCTCCCCTTCCTCTATTAATATCTTTTTCTTGATTGTTTAACCGTATTTCCTTACTCCTCTTTGTAATTCTCCCTTGGTTTAAGAGACTGTCTAATATTTTAATCGCAAGTTGATGTTCCCATCAGACATCTTTTTATTAATTAGTTACACAAACCTTTAATAATAATACTATTATTATAACACTATTATATTAATCCTTACTAGTAATATCATCCCTAGATCTATTCCCATTAGATAAACTAACCATTAATGATAAGAATAATACTTTATTATAACTACAATAATATAATAATAACTAATATTTATATCCATACTATTACTAATTATACACGTCTAATTTGAACAATCTAGCTTAAACAATAATTAATTCCTTTACTGTTGAATTTATATTAATCAGTTATACAAGCCATTAAGAAGAAGATTAATACTATTAATCTATCATTATTAGTTTAGATTAAAACCTTTCATTCACTAATAGTTATTATATAAATTAGGGTAAATATTCCCTAAATGAAATAGTGTTAACCCAAAATCCTTTTTACTTAAAATAACTCTTGATAAATATTAAAATAATATTTGTTTTAACATAATCATAATATTATTATAGTTAAACAATTGAATTTGTCAAATCTAGCCGTTGGCCAATTATAGTTGTTTGTCTAGTCTAACCCAATATAGCCGTTTTTTAGTCAAACCTAGCTGTTGACGACCTGCTCTCCCTATTTAATTTGCAGCCAGGATCTGATTCTTCAACTTGTCTTGACGATGAACCACTTGTTGGTTCCAAACGCGTCAACAAATGTATTATCATGTAATTTATATTGAAAAACTTTTTCTCATAAACAATTTAACATTATTCACAATTTATTATTATATTAATTATTAATACTCAATACTATATTACCTATAAAAATTATCATGAAAATAATATAAATGAAAGATTCAACTCTTTTTATTTTTAATATTTTAAAAATAAATAAATAAATTTAAATATTTTAATAAAATATATCCATTTCATATTTAAAATCTTTAAAAAATTAAAATCAATTAAAAAGTGTTTAATTAAAAATATTAAATAAAAAAAATAACTATTTCAATGACTATATATCGTAATATAATTAAATAAAAAAAGGAAAAAAAAAAATCGTAAAACCGTTATTCGCTTACTTCTTGGTTATGTCACACATGGATGTTGGAGTCTTTTGAATCTCACAAAGTTTTTAAAAAAATAAAGAGATAACAATAGCATTCATGTATGTGGTCCTTTATCTCGCATTGTTGGGACGGCTGGCTTATAATCTTTTCATAAGGGTTTGACCCTTGCTACATGAAGACGCTGTTCTGCAGCATATTGTAACTATTCAGTTTCGCTGGTTCATCGGACATGTTGAGTTGCTTGAGCATAACATATGTTTCTCTCGTGCTGGGTTGCTGTCAAGTGTGATGCAACAGATTGTACAGATTCAATTATACAAATATTGTATGTAATGTAATATGTTGCTTCTTCAATGGGGATTCCTCTCCAAAAACAATAACAATTCATAGGTAATATAATGGCACGGCATAACATGGTAATAACCACTTCACGTAGACATTATATTCCAACCTTGCCATCTACATGGATAATAAATTTTAAAAGGGTGGGAAAAATTAAGAATGGCTTGTCATGAATGATGTGTTAGAATCTGACATCCATCATTAAAAGAAATCTAAATGTAAAATTAATATACGAATATAAATATTGTTGAGGTAGTTTATGAATTAAAAGATGGTTATGAAAATACGTTTTTTCATGTGTTAGGTTTGAAAGATGGGGATTTAGGAAGAAAACACAATTGTAATATTTCTCTCGTGATACAATATTATTGGATATTATTTGTCTTTTCTATGGATTTTTTTTAACAAATAGGGTTTCTTTGTGGATGCTTTTTTACAGCATATTAGGGTTTTACCACGTAAAATGTTATGCAGTGGTGTATTTTTTTTTTTTGTCGTTTTTCTTGTGAATAAATTTGTATACATACTAAGAAAATAAAAGTGCTATGAGAGCCTAAGGAACCAAGCTCTGACTGAGTCTGAGCAGGAGAACGTTGAGGAAGCGTGAGGGTCGGATTGAATGTTGCAGATACAACTATGAGAGGAGGCATTTGGCCCTAACCCAAGCAATGGCAAAACCCAAGGCCCGTGCGATGAAACCCAAAATTCGCAAACCCAAGACACAAACACAGACCGAAAATCCAAAGATAGCAAAATTTTGGAGAACAAACACAGACCGAAAATCCAAAGATAGCAAAATTTTGGAGAACTGTTGAGTAGGATGAGTCAAAACACAGTTGTGAGAAAAAAAAAAAAAAAAAAAAAATGGTCGCACACAGAACTCAAGAGCGAGATTTGAGACCCCGGCCATCAATATGGGTTGAGTATGCTCTTGAAGGTATCTGAATGGAAACCCAGTTTTCCACCAGGAAGAAGATGGGTACACCATATTTAAATTTCAGGGTGTTCAAATTTTTTATTTTGTAAACTCAAACAAAATTTTTTCCTATAAAACCATAGGTTAAATAATATAATTAAATTTATGTGGAGGTTCACTTTATTAAAAAAATGAAAAAAATTCATATTTGTATTGAAACTACAATTTCTAGGGTTTGTTTTCTGAAAGAAAGTTTTGGAGTTGGTTAATAGAACAGTGTTTGAAAGCAATTTAAATAATGGAGATTTTATGAAAAACAGGTTTATGAACAATTTTGTGAAAAATGGGGTTTTTAAAACAATTTTGTGAAAATTGTGGTTGTATACAAATTTAGATTTTTTTTCCTTTTAGGAAAAGAGCTTGTGTAAGGAATAATGGAAAATACAAAATTTGAAGACAAGATTTAAAGAGAAAAATAATTTTGAACACTACAAATTAAAAACGTGGGATATACTCCCGCTTGGGGGTGGAAAGCACTGGTAATGAGTTTCAAGACCGAGGCTTTGAAATACCTCCATTTAGCTAGCATGAGCGTTCTAGAGGAGACCAAAGTTATAACAAATGTGGTAAGGGTGGTACGCTGCATTTTTTGGCACTGTGTGATGAGGGTCTGATCTGTAGGGGGAGTTGTAAGCCTAGAAGACATAGGGGGCTTCTATAAAGGGCCAACCCTATTCTTTGCGCAATGGGAAAGCTTGTTTGTAGATGGGGAGAGGTTGTCCGGTGAAGTTTGGATTTCTTTGGTGCGAAAAAATGTGATTTGGGATCTTGGCTCGAAATGTTTCCTGGCTTCGACCTTCCCAAAGGTAGTGGCCAAAAGATCAGCATCATCCCGCATAGAGACTCTCCTTAGCGACAGGATGGTGTACAAAGCAGTTCTGGTGGTCGTGGTGTTCGCGTTAGGTGAGGTAATTTTCGTCCTTAGTTCATCAATGTTACCATTAAGAAGCATTATTTTTGTTGGCTCTATCTATTTCTTGGTTGTTACGAAGAAGAGGCTATGAATCTTTATCAAGGGATCTTGGTGGTCGCATCCGTGTTTTTCTTGTTTTTTGTTTATGTGAGAAGCTTCTTCTTTAAACAACCCAGTTGCGGCTGGTAAGTTGGCAGCCCTTTGTTTACCTGGAGGGATATGTTCTCTCCACGTGTGGTTTATCAGTCTCACTTCTTGGTATATCTCTTTGATGGTATGGTGCTTTAGTTATTCTGAGTTGCGCTCGTGGGTCTCGTTGTGTGTAGGGTGGTATAGTCGTGTTGGGTTGGCATCTTGGGCCTCTTAGTTCTGGACTTCCATAGTTGAATTGGATTTTTATTGTGGAGGGTGGTATATTCTTTTTAGGCTGGTCTCTTTGACTTCGTAGTTATGGTCAAATGGGTCGTTGGGTTATAATTTCGAGTGAATTGGGTTGGGATTGTGGTTTGTTGTATACAAATAAGTGTGTGTGCATTGTGGTTGGATTTTTTCCTTCTTGTAAGGGTGTGGCTGAATGTTGGGGAATAGTAGGCATTGGCAATGCTAGTTGGAAATCATTTTGGGTTGGTCATAGTCCATTGATTGGAACTCCAATACAAACACAATGTGGTCATCCTCGATGTGGTGGGGGCAAGAGGGGGCAGGTGGCTTAGCCGCAAAATGTACAGCCAAAGGAAATGGTAGAATCAAATCAATCGCACAAGGTATCCCCATGGCAAGTGGATTTACCACCCCCATTTGACTAGCTAAAAGCCCAAAATTTTCAAGTGTAGGTGAGTGTCGACCAAGTAGCGACAAGAACAATGACTTAAATGATGTTATAATATTTATAAATGATATTTAACAACATAAATGGCATATCCTTGATAACGAGGACTCCTTCCGTAAAGGAAAGAAGATAATCTAAAGGTGATAGACAATTTCGAGGGATGTATGGCTCACATGGAATCTCATATCCATAAATCATTTGATCATTCACACGAAGGTGGCCATGCATCCTAGGATCGAAATAATGAAAATGGACAAGGGTGAGTGTGGGATGGATTTGGATATCTGATCATTTTTGGACCATTTGGGTCATTAACATGTGGCCTTATAGTGTTTTACAAATTTTGTCTTTTTTTTTGTATCTGGTGGCCAAAAAATCCAGTCAGATGAGGCCCTAGTTTTTTCAGAAAATGACCCTTCGAGATGTAATCTCTTTATGAATTAATAGAATCAATTGAATTACAAAAAAAAAAGTGGGGTATATTAGTAAAATAAGATTTGTATAAGGTGTTAGGTGGAAGGAAAAGAAGCTTGTGATGATGATTAATGATGAATGAGAGGACCTCGATGTTAGAGCCCTTAATACAATTCAGTTGTGTCTTGTTGATGAGGTTTTATTCAACATCGTCAAAAAGGTGACAGCAACATGTTTGTGGACCAAGTTAGAAAGTCTATACATGACGAAATCCTTGACAAATCAGATCTACTTAAAGAGGTCACTATATACCTTGAATATAAAAGAAGATATGAAAATTGAAAATCACCTAAATGTGTTTAACACTCTTATTTACAGTTCAATAGTATAGATGTCAAACTTGATAGTGAAGTTAAAGCAGTTACACTATTATGTTCGATGCTTGAAATGTGGGACCATTTTGTAATCTTCATCAGCTTAAGCACAATGGAGACTGTTGAATTTGATGTTGTTGTTGGAACTTTGTTGTTTGAAGAGGTGATAAGGAAATAAAGCATTGAAATCTCAACACCAAAAGAAATAGTAGTTATAGGTCTCTCTAGAGAGATAGAAGATAATCAAGAGGTACATCCAAGTCAAAATCAAAAGGAAAAAAAGTGGAATGAGTTGTTTGTTCTATGAAAAATTAGGGCATCTGAAGAAAGACTTTTGGAAAATATAAGAATCTAAGGAAAATTAAAAAAGGAGTAAAATCCAGTTGAATTGAATTTAGGTATAAATGATGAAGTATTTTCAATTTGTAATGTTCCTAAATATTATCGATATTGGTTGTTATATTTTGGCACATCTGATTATAAGTGTCCATATAAAACTTGATTCTCAACATATGAAGTCGTTGAAAGTGGATTTTTGTGCTTATGAGTTTATGGGCCTCCCAAATAGGTTTACAAAACATAAGGGCCATATAACCACTCAAAAGAATATAAAGACTACATTAAACCTTCACTTTTGCACTTAATAACACTTTCCTAGCTTAATGAGTTCTTAGGAAGATGTTGTAGCAGCTACAACCACCCTCCAAAAATTTGGCTCACGTGCAAATTTCAGAGCCTACCTTGGATGTTTCAATTGTTCATTCCTTGGTCACTTTTTGGTAAGCTAATGATCTCAAGCTTCCCCTCCTTGATCTTAAGAGTTGTTCATGTTCTCATCTCTATGCAGCATGTGTAATCTTGGGCATAGGGATTGTTGTTTGTCATGTAAAGGGAATGTTGTTTCACTTCAAGGGAGATCTTGTGCATAGGAGTTGTTTTCATTACATAGATATGTTTCACACTCACTTCAAGCACTCTTGTCATGAAGGTTGTTGCATCAAACACATTTTATCTTATACATTATGGATGGTCTATGTTGTATCATGAAGTGTTCATGCATGATCATAGTCCAATCCTATCACTGTTTACATTTGTTTCACTGATCTCGCACTTAGCCAATTTCTCGAAGAACCTAGCCTCATCTAGCTTCCCGAAACAGTGCACTCTGCTTCTGCAACCATTAAGCTTCTTCCTTGACTTCTGAAACCCCGTAGTGCACAGAGACCCTGACATCTGTTGACATCCAAAACTGTGTAGTGGTTTCGTCCAGTGTCCTTTCCCTAGTTGGAACCCACTGTCGTTAGAAACTACACAGTATTCTCCCTCAGGTTCTTAGTCTTCCTTACAAACTAAAACTACGTAGATGTGTCCTCCCGTAACCCATCCCGCAATAATGCCCTACATCCCAAAATTGCGAAATATTTCCTCAAAGCTGCCCAAGCTGCACTACACTTAGAAATTGTGCAGAGGTGTCCTCCAAGGACCCCCATCCCGCAGCAGTGTCCTGTGCCTCAAAACTGCGTAGTGTTGTCCAAGTTTCCCTATCTATCTTGCATTCAGAAACTATGTAGATGGGCCTCCCACGGCCTCATCCCGGTAGCAGTCAATGCCCATTGAAACTGCGTTGATCTATCTCTTAGTGACTACACGAAAGGGTGACATGCTGATATCACTCCCAAGGAGTTGAGGAGAGGGACCAAGACACTAAGTGATGGAAAAATATCAGCACCACTTGCAAACTCCATCGGATGCATTATCATCTTGAGGGTAAGTATGGTAAGTAAAGAACACCTTTCGAAGTACACCTCTTAGTTCAGTTGCAGGACTACTTGTGATGTCATATCATCCCTTTTTCAGTAACACGCATGTGTGGAAAGACAAAAAATTCATTTCATGTGTTTCCTCCACATGTCTTGCTTCCTTTTCGCTTGTTTTACCAATTTTCATCTTCACCATGTCGATAGCCATGTCATGCTTGCGACCTTGTTTTGGTGATATTGGCGGTTTGTATTCGTGTGCATAAGTTGTTTCGACTATGTAAACACCCACAACACTCACACATGTTGTAAGAATTGTCATGAAAGTGTCATCATGGTCATCTGAAGCTCTATCAGAAATGTTGTACTTGTTGCTTTCACCATTAGATAGTCTCGCAGTTAGTCACAATGAGCATATGTTGTCTTGTTGGTTTGAGGTTTCTTTTCATCGAGTCATGTTGAGTGTGTGTTTAGAAGGTCATGTATACATGAGTTCACTTGCTCACACACTTAGCCATATTTCGAAAATATGTCGACCAAACAACCCTCCATCAACAAGACCTCCACTAAGCTACACTGCATAGTCTCAGCCCTTAGTGACCTAGAATTATTGCCCAAAACTGGGCATAGCTTGAGGCTTCCCTCCAAGCTGTCTGCATTGCAAAATTCTAGAATTAGTCTAGCTGACTATCACCCAAAACAATGCAGAAGTTTCCCAAGAAGCTATCACAGTCTGCGCTTCCTGCAAGCATATCCATCAATCCTCCCACTGGTGAACCAGAGAATTTGACTAAGCAATGACACTAACTTCATTGCTCCCAAAAATTGCACAGAAGCGGTCACCATGCTTTCCTCCACTGACTGAAGAAATTGCGCAGACATGAGGGACAAGCACCTGTTGTCTGTCATTATACTATCTCTAGAAATTGTGCAGTTTTGTTAGTCAATCCCCCTAACAGGCTGCTTGTCGCTCCTCCTACAAATTGTGTAGTCTTCTTGGACTTTCCACTAGCTACCCGGTACCCCGCTGAGCCCGAAAAATGTGCAGACATGTCCTGCATGACTGCCTCCCATATATGCACAGTTTTGGCGAGCAAGCTCCCACAAGCCGCTCCCGGCCTCCTTTAAAAAATATGCATAGTTTTCACTGCCAATTCCTCCCACTACTCGTGCTTCCTTCCTGAGAAAAATTCCATAATTCTTCCTTCCAACTGAGCCATATCCTGCAGATGCCACTTCTTTCCTAGACTACTCAGCTGAGCCTCTCAATGGCCTCTATGCATTTTTTCTTGATAGTTCCCTGAAGCCTCGCATCCCAGCCTGAAATGTGCTTTGTGCAGTTTCAAAGCCTTGTCCTCTCTCCGAGTCACCTGGACCCGAAAATGAAAAATGATGCATTATGGTAGACTATAGGATTTATTCATTTGATTTCATATTTTCATGGGTGATTCCAGAGATAGGTACATGCATGAGGCATGGCGCGACGACGAATTGGATGATCAAGGATCACATGCTGGGCAACTTGCTCGTAAACAAATAAGCACATGGAGCATAGCAAGCACCAGTGAAGGAAACGCATGCACATGCATGAACCATCAAGCGAACACCAAGACCATTGAAGACCCCACACACATTTCCATGTGGAGTTGAAGCTATGCTACACCACCAGCACACTCATCGGTCAGCAACACAACAACTCAACATGAACAACACAGCTAGCATGTGCATACTAGTAGTGTCATGTTGAGTTGTGTCATCAATCGCCTCGACCACATCACTACTTTGGGTCACAACTGTGTAATAAATGTAATGTAACATGGAATTCCAAGAGACCCATGGATCAATTCAAAGAGTCATGTAAGTCGAAGAGTCGTGTAAGTTGAAAAGTCATGGGGGAAGTCGAACAATCACAAGGGTCAGTTTCACCCTTAGCTATATATACCCCTCATTTGTACACGCAAAGGACTTTTTCACCTTGGGTCCTCCCACATAGCCTTGATATTCTGTAGTCTTTTCTTTGAGGAGTGAGCAGTGGCTCCAATGCCCCGCTATCAGGGCTAGTGATGTATGGTGTACGGACGTGTCTTGTAACTTTTGCTTGATTTAGAAGCCTGTTAACAATCTAGCACGTTTTCATACATGTATTGTATTAGTTTCTAAGACCATTCTTTAGATGCTTCTAATGCACGTTGCTTTAACCTGTACTAAGATAGTTGAACTGTTTCGGTTTTTTTAGTGGATATGTTGTTGGAAATGTTTTGTATCAGTTGTTAACACTATCTTGCCTATGTGGACTACTCCATCAGACACTCAAAAAATTCATCCTTGTAAACTTGTTATAATGACCGTCGCACTCGTGTGGACTATTCCGCTAAGTGTTGTATGTGTTATATGTTCACTTTGTGCTTGTTAGTGCCGCATCCGTGTGGACTAATTCACCAAAAGTTGCACATGTCCTCTTGTGTTGTGTGCGTCTAACTGAGTCAGGACTATTCCCTTTCGACTTTAGACTCACTCTCATCCTCTCCTTATGTAGTGAAATAAATTTGACACAAGAGACACTAAGCACTCACTAGGAACATGAACCTCATTGTTTGAAGACTAAGTATAGCATTGTCATGTGCTGACAAGCAAGAGCTAAGGCATATCTTTAAGATAGTGGCAACCGGGCAATTGTACCAAATGGGACCCATACACTAAACAATGCGAGGTCTAGTTGGGACTTCATACCGAGGAGATCCCCTAAATGTTTGCGGGTCCAGTACTGTCAACATTTCTGGTGCTAGAAGGAGGGCCATATGACAAGTTGAGTCCTCACAATCTATTTTGAATCTCTGCATACTTATCATGACTAACCACAGAACTCATCCTCTGAAGTGTATGTCTTATGGAAACGACTTTGAAATATCGGAGGAGATCTGGAATAAATTTTCATGTAAAACATACGATGATGGAGGCCAAGCAGCCTTGCTTAGACATGTAGTTGAAATTGTAGGCTGCTGTGAAAGGCATGAAATCTATGAAGATTACATGACCTGTGCATTATTCGCGTACATGCTTCGAGGGAACCTACTGCATTGGTGTGCCACGCTTCCCGAAAAATCTATTCACTCTATCCATCATCTGATCATAGAGATAGACCATGCTTTCAATCATTTTGACCGTAAAGCACTCAATAAAAAAAAATTGAAATTATGGAAATCACTTGATGAATCCATTGAACAATTTCATATGTTCTTTCGTAATCTTCCATATCGATTTCCTGAAGATGAAATTGATTGGGAATTCCTCAATGGAAGATTTAAGTATCTTTTTTACATATCCAAAAATCTGCAATTCTTAGAATCATTTGAACCCCTCCCAGCATACCTCGGTCTTAGAGCTGCCAAATCTAAGATATAAAAGGTCATTGTGACAAGTGACTATCCATCCTCTTCTCATCAAACAACTCCAGCAGCGCAATGCATGGTGGGAGAAGGTGCACGCAAATCTGTTGAAATGTCACATCCTCCTACCCCACCTGCTCCTGATAAATGCGTAGATTTGGCCTACAAGGCTATTCGATGTCATATGGACTTGTCACCTCAACCTCCATCAATATGTTCTATTGATCCTCTAGATTGTACTATCTTGTGTTCTTCCATCCTGGACTCCACACTGGTTGTGAATGAGGATTGGGTTATCGACGGAGTTGGTGTTTTGTAGCCAACCTGTGCTATCATTCATGACAAGTGTGTGAGGGAATCTAAGGAAGAACCCGCAGTGAAGGATGACTCGCTTCTGTCTGTGCCTCATCCACTCTATCCTCACATCTCTTGTGATTCTGCCACTTTTGATTTCCCCTGTGAAAACTCATCTCCTGATGTTTCTACTTCTGATAATTCACAGGACACACCAGATGTCAGCTTGTCATTACATTGTGGAGAGGACACATATTCTTCTGAAAATATATCCCATATGTCATCTGTTATTTCTGAAAACACAGAGGGTGTACATTGTTATTTCTCATCTACCCCTCTGCATGATTCATCAAATCATGAGGATGTCGATGAACATCTTGAATTTTCTGATCGTGGTTGTTTTGATCTCTATACTTCTTCATTTGATCATGATGTTGATTCACTCGTTGTTAATCTTTCTAAGCCACTGGTCTCTGATGATTTACCTATTGACGAAGTGGAAACCTCACATGTTGTCGAGCCACTTCAGCCTGAGATGATGGTTATGTCAGGCTCTCCCTATCCTGAGGTTAGTTCCACTTCGAATCCGAAAATTTGTGAAATACCCAAGGCTCCTCATCACTCATTTTATATACTAAAGATCAATTCAACACATAGATTTCACTGCCTCCACCAGAATCACATGATTCCATCGCTTATGCACTAGAGGAATCATACACAGCAAGCACACTTGCAAAGTGTAAATTGTCTCTCTTTATCATGTTTTCTTGTATGTCACAGTCAAAAGGGTACACATGATTATCATCTAGATGTGGTGTGTCACAACACCATGTTAAGTTCATAGAGTGCTTGTCTTGCACTTTCACTCTTTTCTTTTCTGTGGACACATTTAAACTCAAAGTGTGTTGGTCTTCATTGTTAAAAATTTCTTGTTCACTAGTTTACATGCATACCTTTCTTGTTTTTCATGCCTTCTCCAACATGGGCTAGCCAATGTGCCAGTGGATGCATTGGAAATATTACTTCACGTGAGTAGGCTCATGCATTGTTTAGCATAGGAGTAGGACTTGTGTTTGATTTCTTCCTTTGTTTTTATTCCAGGATTGCATGCTTGATTCTCTTTATTACTTAGTTTTTCTTTCACTTTACTTCTTCCTTTTTGTTTTTCTTTCTTTGTTTTCTTGTACCCGTAGGTTAGCCTCTAACAAAAACTTGTTTGGCGCTTGAGACAAGCCAGGAAAATATAAGAGGACATGTACAAATATCAACATATGGTTATTTGTTATCCTCTCTCTTTATGAAGAACTTGTTATCTTCGGTCAATCATGCCTTGATGGAAAATACGTTCTGTTCAGAGTGAGTCTTGGTGAAAACACAATGCCTACACTGTTAACTATTATCGCTTACTCTATTTGTTCCTTTGGGTTAACCATTTTCAACTCAGTCAAGTAGAGTAAGGTGAGGTGGAAAACCTTAACAAGTATGTCGGAGGTATATATAACATACTTCTCTGAAGGAACAACCTCGTATGCTCTCAATAAGTCGGGAAATCTCTTTCGCCTCTGAAAATGAAAAATGGAAAAATGGAAAAAATGAATAAGGCGAAAGAAGACAAAGGATTCCTGTGTAGACAGGTGATAGCAGTAACTTTTTCGAGGTACTAACCAGGCATGCTGGTAGCAGAGTGATGCTTGTGTTCCTATACGACTCGGTCGAGTTACTTTCCAAGCTTGTTGGCAGTGGAGCAACACCAGAGATGACACTTAAACTCTGACACTTATATTACTTGTGCACCAATACACCCCTCATCCCCAATCCAAACAACTAAGTTGACTTGGCTTGGAATGTGTGCTGACCAATCAAGATAATCATAGGAAATACATCTTTCACACAAACTAGTGCAAAATCAACCATGATCAAAGAATCAAATAATATTTCTGGAAGGGTTAGACTCACTTTTCATGAAACAAGGTACATACAGATAGCTGGAGTTCTACCAATGTGTCACCAATGTTGTAGCAACTACAACCACCCTCCAAAATTTTGGCTTGCATGCAAATTTCGGAGCCTACCTTGCATCCTGTGATCATTAGTTCCTTGGTCACTTGTTGGTAAGATGATGATCTCAAGCTTCCCCTCCTTGATCTTAAGAGTTTCTCATGTTCTCATCTCTTTGCAACATGTGTCACCTTGGGCATACGGATTGTTTGTTGTAATGCAAAGGGAATGTTATTTCGCTTTAAGGGAAATATTATGCGTAGGAATTATTTTCATTACATAGATATGTTTCACACTCGCTTCACGCACTATTGTCACAAAGGTTGTTGCATCAATAAAAGTATGTATTATACATTCTGGATGGTCTATGTTGTATCACTAACTATTCATGTGTGATGATCGTCGATTCCTATCACTCTTTACATATGTTTCACTGATCTCACACTTAGCCAATTTCCCGAACAACCTAGCCTCATCCAGCTTCGCAAAACTGTGCACTTTTCTTCTATAACCATCAAGATTCCTCCCTTGACTATTGAAACCCAACAGTGTGTAGAGACCCCAACATCCCTTGACATCTAAAACCGTGTAGTTGTTTCCTCCAGTGTCCTTTCTCCAGTCGGAAACCACTATCATAAAGAACTACGTAGTATTTTCCCTCAATTGCTCAGTCTGCCTTGCAACTTTAAACTGTGTACTTATGTCCTTTTAGAACCTATCTAACAGCATTGCCCTACATCCAAAAACTGAAAAGTATTTCCTCCCATTTGGCCAGGCTGCACTGCACTCGGAATTCCTGTAGAGGTGTCCTCCTAGGACCCCCATCCCGCAACAATGTCCTGTGCCTCAAAACTGTGCAGTTTTGTCCAAGTTGCCCTATCTCTCTTGCATTCAGAAACTACACAAATGGGCCTCCAAGGGCCTCATCCCGACAATAATCACTGTCTACTGAAACTGCACTAATCTATCTCTTGGTGACTAGAGGAAATGGTGACATGTTTAGATAACTCCCAAGGAGTTGAGGAGAAGGACTAAAGAAACTAAGTGATGGTAAAAGATAAGGACTGCATGCAAACTCCTTCAGATGCATGATCATCTCGAGGATAAGTATGTTAATTAAAGAACACCTTTCGAAGTACACCTCTTCATTGATTTACTGGACTTCTTGTCATTGCCATGTCATCCTGTCTTCAATAAAACGCATGTGTGAAAACACAAAAAAAAAGTCATTTCATGTGTTTCCTCCACATGTCTTGCTTCCTTTTCACTTGTTTAACCAACTATCGTCTTCAGCATGTTGATTTCCATGTCATTCTTGCAACCTTGTTCTAGTGATACCAAATGTTTTTCTTCGTGTGCATGAGTTGTTTCGACTATGTAAACACTCCTCACATTCACATGCATGTTGTAAGAACTATCGTGCAAGTTTCATCACAGTCGTCTGAAGGTTTGTCCAAAGTGTCACACTTGTCGATTTCATCATTAGACAGTCTCGTAGTCAGTCACATTGAGCATATGTTATCTTGTTGGTTTTAGGTGTCTTTTCGTTAAGTCGTGTTGAGTGTGTGTTTGCAAGGTCATGTACACACGAGTTCACTCGATCACACACTTAGCTTTTTTCCAAAAATCTATCGACCAAAAAACCCTCCATCAACCAGACCCCCAATGAGTCACACTGTGAAGTCTCAACCCTTAGTGACCAATCATTGTTTCCTAGGAATACGCAGAGCTTTAGGCTTCCCTCCAGGAAGTTTCCACTACTTGATTCTAGAATCAACCAGATGACTGTCACGTGGAACAACGCAGAAGTTGCGTAAGAATCTATCTCAGTCTGCCCTTCCCACAAGCCTCCCACTAGTCAACATGATAATTTGACTGGGCAGTGATCCTAGGATTCACTCCTCCCAAAAATTACATAGAAAGTGTTAGCATGCCTACCTCCACTGACTGAAGAAATTACACAGACATGAGGGATAGTTACCTACTGCCTGTCACTGCACTGTCTCTCGAAATTGTGCAGTTTTGTCAGTTAGTGCTCCTGTCGGCCTGCTTGCCACTCCTCCTGAAAATTGAGTTATTTTCTTGGACTTTCCACTAGCTGTTCGAAACCCCTCTTAACCCAGAAACTGCATAAAAATATCCTACATGACTTTCTCCCAAATCTGCACAGTTTTGGCTAGCAAGCTCTCGCAGCCCAATCTCGGCCTCCTCTGAAAATCTGCAAAGTTTTCACTGCCAGTGAATTCCGCTGCCCACACTTCCTTCCCTGAAAAAATTACGTAGTTATGCTTGCCAACTAAGCCTGATCTTGTAGATATCACTACTGTCTCAGACTGCTCAGCCCAACCTCTTAGTGACCTTTGTGCATTTTTTCTTGACAGTACCCCAGAGCCTTGCATCCCGGCCTGAAATGCGCTTTGTTTTGTTTCATCCTCTCTCCCACTCACCTGTACCCAAAAATGAAAGATGATGCATCATGGTAGACTAGGGTATTTCTCGATTTGATGTCGTCTCATCATGAGAGATTGTAGAGAAAGGTACATGGATGAGATTGTTGTGGCTAGCAACAACCCCCCTTCTTATTTTAGTTTTGACATCAATACTAATAAGTGGGGACCCTTCATCTAGAAAATAACGATAAATTAGAACTTGTATTTCCTTTTTTAATAAATCTTACTATCATAAAATTAGGGGAATATAGGCAAAATTCCAAAAAAGACTTAAGTCTATGATGAGTTCAAATAAAATCTTTCTCTTAATAATAAAAGCATCACATCGCAAAAAGGAGATAACGACATCATATAAGCAAACTCCTATAAATTCGAAATCGCGATGCGAGATTGCATAGCGAAGGAACTCATCGCATCGCAGTTTTCATATGCTTCAAATGTCACTTAAGGTGAAATGCTTCAAAGCTAGTGATATGCGATAACAAATCTCACAAATCGAATTTTGCAGAAACCCATGGTAATGAATGATTTTCGAAACATAATGGATTAGAGATATTGCGAAGCAAATCACAAAATCGCATTATCACAGATCTGTAGGGCACGCCATTCTAAAAAGGTTTTTCATAATCAGATTTCAAGTCATGCGCATTAATGTTAATTTAATAATTTAGTTGATGATCATTAATGACATAAGGTTTTTATCTGATCAAGAAGTAAGTTCACGTAGGGTGATATATTTTATATGATTTCAACATTTAAAAGCTTTCTCGTCACCTTATTCATATCATTACTCTTTCCTAATTTCGTAGATTGTAGGAGCGGAAAGCAGAAAGGTATATGTAGCAATATTCAAAGTATAATGGGAAAAGAAGGAGAAACTTTGATTTCCAAAGTCGTCTAACAAAACGCGCAAGAGACGAAAACTGGCACTAGGGAAGCCCGGATCAAGAAACGGAGGCAGTTTTCAATGCGTGATTAACGCTTAGTGTTAATCGCACATCGCCGAGAAAAATCCCTTGAGAAGGAAAGCCTCTAAACGCTTAGTCGCCAAAAAGTCCAAAAAATTACAGGAAAAAGTACTAAAGGCTAAAAAACAAAACTCAAGTTCTAAAAACAATGGTATTTACCAGGGGTATATTTAAATGTTGCATAAATTTCTCTCAAATGCACAACATTTAAAAAACAGCTGGAGGCAAAAAGCTGAAGAAAGAGCAGAATCCATCAATAGGTTAACCAAGTTGAATTGGGATTCTTACTGGCAGTACTTGGTTAAACAACACAGTCAATGCATGACTCTCAAATGCCTCACTAACTCTACCGAGAAGATAGTGCCAGCGCTTGCCGATTCTATTTTTGCAGGACAACTAAAGTCGGAGGTCGGCCAACCTACTCTCCTCATGCCGATGTTGAATGCTTGTGACCACAGAGAATAGATACATAGATAGTAATTTTTAGATTCAGTTTTAGTTTTAGTTTTGCCTTAGATGAGGATGGTCATTTAAACTGGCTCCTATATTTTTGTAATAGACTACTTTTAGATTTTAGCTAGTAGTATTTCAGCCCTTCTCATGCATTTAGAGAAGGGTCTTGAAATTTGTCAAAAACGTTTCCTCAGAACATGCACTTCTGCACCCTTAGAGGAGGTTTTGATGAATGAATGGAACAAGGTTTATTGATATCTGTGTTTAATATCTGCTACTGAAATTGCACTTTTGTACTCTTAGTAGATGTTGAAGTAAGAAGAGATAGATCATTATTGCTGAAGCTCATGAGTGGAACTTGTTATCAATGGTACTTTTATCTCTTAACGATTTCTGCTTATGTGTTTAAGTGATATTCATGTTTAGTTATTTATATGTGAATGCCTGAATGCTTAAGTTATCATTTGGCACTTTTGTCTGGTGATGGCTATTCTATTTATGCTTAATATATGAATGACTTATTATGCGATATGTTTTTCGCAACTTTTCAGCTAACTTTTTATAAGAAACAGTTCATCTTTATTGAATTATTTTCTTATAGTAATTGAATGATCTTTATTACCAATTGTTGTAGAAACTATTTTAGATCGCATAATTGAAAGATTAAATCCCGGGTTTGTTTAGAATTAGATATTTATGTTCATTAGAATACAATTTGCATATTATTAGATTAGATTTAGAATAAAAGTATTTTACTTAGAAATTATTAGAAAGGAAATATCAATTCTCAACACACACACACATAAATTGGGAAACTGGTCCCATATCCCCAGTTGGACCCACCATCCCAAATGGAAAAGGAGCTACTTACCAAGGTCCAGGCCGGGTGGGTATCCCACTTGTTGTAGACCCAATTTTCGGGGCTTCAACATATTTGGCGCTAGAAGGAGGGCTCGAACTATGAATGGCTAGTAAATCTAAATCCAAATACCATTCTGAGAGTAAATCGCCCTCAACATCTCCCCCAACTTCTCCATCGCACTTAGAATCTTTAAATCTTGAGTGAGAAGTCGATAAAACAACAACCACTGCCACAAACCTGAACATTTCAGAGAAGTCGACTATTGAACCTCCTGAAGTTGAATCTTTGATCCATAAACTTCAACGATTTTCTATATCGCCCCAGAAATCTGAAATATCTCAAGGTAGTGTGACTTTGCATTATAGCCCTTCTCATCCTCTTACCTAATTGCAGAGTGAAAATTTTGGTATTGAACCAACTGAATTACCTCTACCTAAAAGGAAGAGAGCAAGGAAATCACCTAAAGGGTCTGATAGCGAGACTCTTTCATCATCATCATCCATCTCAACCTCTCCACTGTGAAGTCAACCATCCACTCCTCCACTTCAAATTATTGTCCAACATACTACTGGAACTTCAACATCTCCTTCACAATCTCCTCGAATTGTAATATCTTCATCTTCTCAATCGAAACGAACATCTTCTACGCTTTCTTCTATTAGTAGTTCAACTATGGCCCAAAATCCAAGGAATAACCCAGGGGTAATTTTAATGCCTGCACCTTTGAGTCAATTACCAGCCCATCCTGAAAAATGGCTACCTAAGTTTAATCCTGAAGCAAGCATGCTAGCAGAAGAACACATCAACAACTTCATGTTATCTATAAATCTCAATGGAGTCACTAATGAAGATGTTGTTTTCCGACTCTTTCCTTATACTTTACAAGGAGCAGTCGGATCCTGGTATTTTTCATTACAGTCCGGATCTATCACTAGTTGGGATATTTTCCAAGAACAATTCTTGACTAAGTTTGGTGATGATAGGTCTACTGCGACATTGATCAATGACCTGTCGAATCTTAAGACCGAAACAAGAGAACCCATCAAATATTTTAACTCATCTTTCAACAAACTTTTGAATAAAATTCCTACCGCTTCCAAGCCTAGCAAAGAAGTTAGAAGTGAATGGTACATATCAGCTCTACCATCAAATGTAGCGATCTTTGTTGATAGGGCTGCCAAAACAACTTTGGCGGATAATATGAAAGAAGCAATAGCAGTAGAAAAACCTATCATAGCCCTAAAAAGAAAAATGTTGTTGATGAACGTAAGTCAAAAAAGGTCATGTTCAAAGAAGATCCCAAGAAAAAACAACCAAAGGACCCATTTGATTTAGAAGGATTGCAGAAAGTTTTGAAAACCATGGCTAATGATATGGTCGATATCAAGAAACAAGTAGCAAAGACTTCTTCTATAAAGCCTTACAGGCCTTATAGAAGAAAACCTTCAACTAATTCAAAACCTCCCAACGCTATTACAAATGCAGAATCAGAAGAAGAGGAAGAGGAAGTTTCCAATCAATAGCCCACTGATGAAGAAGAAGTTGTAGAAGTTCAGGGAATGTGGGACTTCATTCTCCCTGATGAAGAGGATCAAGAGGCATCACTGGTTAGTACCAGAAGAAGAAATCAACTAGATCCTCCACAACCAACTCCTAAACAGAAGAGCGCAAGCTCGATATCTAAGGATAAAGTCATAGGTAAGAAAATGTCACCCAAATCGACTCAAACAAGCCCAATCCAATCCGATTCACCAACTCCATCCAAAACATTGATAGTTTCTGATGAAATGGAGTATAATATCGTAGAAGACATGAAGAAGACTAGGGTTGATATTACCTTTCATGAATTGAGCAAGTTAAAACATCAACAAAAGCTCCTTTTGAAAGAATTACACATGATACCGGTTGCGCCTCTGCCCGCAGTTGTAATCTCACAAGATTCCCAGGAAATAGGAAGACCTCCAACTAATGTGACTAATAAATTTGATCCAAACAATATTGCTTTAATTGGAGGAAGGTTCAGATCTCATACTCCCCCATTTCTTCTTACTTATGAAGTTTTCAACAAAAACTTGCATAATTGTTTAGTAGATTCAGGAGCTTCATCTAATATCCTGCCTAAATCAGTATGTGCAAAGTTAAAAGTTCATCTGCAAAAGTCTGCAGTACGTATAATTCAGCTGGACCAGTCACAGGTTGAAGTTATCGGTGAACTAAACCAAGTTACCATAAGGCTGTCATCGAATCTAAAGGTATGCAAGTTATTGATATTCTAGTTGCAGACATTCCAGAACTTTATGGCTAAACAAAACTATGCTAACTTGTAGACTCCAATTCGATTGCACCAATAACACTGCAGAATACGAGGCCTTAGTCCAAGGATTATACAAGGCAATCCAATTAAACGTCAAGTATCTACAAGTCTTTGGTGATTCTGAAATTGTGATTAGACAGGTACAAAATATTATACATTGCCTATCTGGTCATTTAAAGCATTATCAATCTTTAGTGCAAGATCTAACTGAACATTTTATAGCATTCAATATTTCATCAATTCCTATAATCCAAAACGCTAATGCTGACCTTTTGGCAAATGTAGCTTCCTACTTCATTCCCTCAGAAGACTATAGCCTAGACAGATTTTCAATCAAATTAATCTTTAGACCCTCTATTCCTGACAATGTTACTAACTGGAGAATTTTCAACGATGACCCTGATATTGTAAGCTTTCTCACATCAGAAGGATCTTACACTAATCAGATAATTGACGAAGACCAACATGACGAACAATTGCAACAAGAAAGCACTAATAATGTTATACCAAAATCTGTAGTCAAGTTGGAAGACCTATATGATTTGAAAGACCGATTCAAGAGATCTACTAATTCAAAACTTCAAAGTTCAACTCTGAACTATGAATTAGTAAATCTAGGAACTAATACCAAGCTGCAGAATATCAACTTAGGTCTTGGCCTAACCAAAGAAGAAAGATTAGATTATATTCATCTCTTGAAATAATACAAAAGTGTATTTGCCTAGAACTAAGATGATTTAAAGACTTATGACACTTCTATCATCCAGCATACTATCCCAATGATAACCGATGAAAAAACTGTCTAGCAAAAGCTGAGGAAGATCCATCCTAATATGGAAAGCCAAATTAAGTCTGAGTTCAACAAATTATTGAAAGCCAAAATTATTTTTCCCATTCGACATTCTAGATGCGTTTCTAATTTAGTTCCCGTCAGAAAGAAAAACGGAAACATTAGAATTTGCATTGACTTTCAAAACCTGAACAAAGCCTGCCAAAAGGATAATTTTCCCCTGCCTCCCATGGAGCAAATATTGCAAGCAGTCGCAGGATCAGAATTAATGTCCTCTTTGGATGGTTTCTCTAGCTACAACCAAGTTTTAGTCCATCCTGACAATCAACTACAAACTAAGTTCAGAACCAAATGGGGTACTTACGCATGTCAAAAGATGCCTTTTGGTCTTATCAATGCTAGTGCCACATTTCAAAGGGCCATGGACATCGCATTTAAGGGACTAGTAAATAAATCAGTAGTAATCTACTTAGATGATATAACTGTATACTGTAAGAAACGTGGTAATCATCTCAAAGACTTAAAGCAAATCTTCCAATGTTGCCAAAGGTATGTGATTTCACTTAATCCAAAAAAGTCCTTTTTTACATTAAGTGAAGGAAAACTTCTTGGATTTATAGTGTCAAAATTTGGAATCCATATTGATCCCGATAGAATTAAGGAGATTTCCGAAATACCCTTGCCTCACAACAAGAAAGCCATGCAATCCTTCCTTGGCCAAATTAACTTTGTAAAGAGATATGTTCCAGACTTCTCAATGATTGTATCTCCCTTACAAGAAATGATTAAAAAGAATTCAATCTTCAAATGGGGCCAAGAGGAATATGAATCATTCAATCTGATTAAACAAGTGATTGTAAACACCCCATCTTTAGCAACTCCAAATTTCTCTGATCCTTTCATTTTGTATACATTTGCCTCTGATATATCATACGTTGCGATACTCACTCAAGCAAATCAAGATAAGGCAAAAGCCCTGTTATCGGGAAATCTAGTGTCCACTCGGAGCTGCTAGTCCCAATAAGACTAGTAGCTATCTTAGAAACAAACTAACTAAAACTACTTTCGCTTTTCTTTATGAGAAGTAGATAAGAGGGGAACAAAGGACACCAATCTCAGTCTTGCACTTAGTTCCTTGCTTGGTTCCTCTCCCTTCTGACAAATCCTTTCCACTTTGCCTTCGTCTACCCAGCTTCAAAGAGCACCTGTGGAATCAAAGCAACATAATACTATCGAAAAATAGAGATCTACAATCATAAACAATATAGGACCAGATATATATTGACCACACAAATGCATATATCATCAAACATACAAGAATGTGGAGGAAAACTTGAATAGCTTTATTAATATCAAGAAAAGCAAAGAGGATTACAACCAATTGTTCTGACCCAGCATCATCCTCCCAGCATGAAAGCCCTTCTTCACCTCATGAAAAACTTATATCACCGAACACTATGATATTCCACCAAGAAACCAACAATACGTCCTTACAAGATACAAAATTCCATCCTTTGGGTCTCTGGGATGAGGGATCCATATATAGATGATTGCAGGGGGGTGAGTCAGCTTCTGGGATTTTGATTAGTTTCCTCTCTCTAATAGTTCTTGATTCCACTTGGAGATTGATGATCTCTTACTCATCCCTGGGCGAATTTAGAGAGGCAAGTGTCACAAGAGAAGTTTCTGGAAGATTCCATGACGATCCACCTTGCAAATTGTCTCTGCCATTTGTCTACTCTTGCCCATCGCACCCTACAGAAGGGCTTTCCACTATGCATTGCACCATTTTCACTGGGCAGGTGAGATGCATCGCACCCTCTGCACTGGGCAGTCTATATGGTCCAACTTTGACCAGTTCTGAGTAGTTTTCTATGGAGAACTTCTGGGAGATGATGTAATCAGCTGTCCTTGTTCTTTTAGGGTGTGAAGCAACACTTTTATGGACTTAGGAGCCCTTGGTTTATGGACATGTTTGATTGGGGTTGCAGTGCCCAAAAATGTTTATAACAGTTTCCTCCTAAAGCATGAGGTCATTAATCTTTTGATGTTGGGTGAAATGCTTTATCATGAGGATCCGAAGTTTTTTCGAGTTGGAAGGCGACCTGTAGTAAGATACAATACAATACATTATCTTCATAATATTTTTCATGATCTAGCTAAGGTGAGCATTCCAATGCAGAGCTTTATAAAATCATTTTCATGTACATAAGATAGACAACCGTCTGTGTGGCAGACTAGTGATTCTGATAGAGTCATCATCCTTTGGTTCAAATGATCATTTGTGCAACAACAATGTACATTTGATGTTTTTATTCTCCTGAATATATCACATCCCGGATGGATGGAACTAGATCTGGGTTCTTCAAACTCGTTCAATCTTCACTCAGAGTACAAGTCGATCCATGTGAAAGATGTTCTGGAGTCGAACATGGAAAGACATCGCCTGATTACCAGCCAATGATGTAAGCTGTTAACAGGCGCGAGAGGAATCACCGATAATGATGATGACCCTCAAGGTACTACAATACAATTTGCGTGGTGTGAAAAGGGACTTAGTGTTGAACACCACGCAAAATCTTTCGATTGAAGGCCATTGATGTAAACCTGTCACCGGAAATGAGAAACTTACCATTGAGGCATGCAAGCTTCAAAGTATTGAAAGGGTTGTTCCTAAGTCGACTTCTTGGATAATGAGTTGATGTCGACAAGAACCGACCCGTCGTAGGAGGGCCTTAATGAATCCCACATCTATGACACAGAATGGAGTAAATGATTTTGGAGGTGAAAACGATCTGATGATACAGGGTTCAGGGTGGCGGTCATGAAAGAATGGAGCGTGAATGTATTATAGCGGATTTGACACAGGTGAATTCTCTGAGCGACTTCTCTTGAACATACCAGCGACACTAACATGGATTGGTAGCATTAACCCCAAAGATGGATGGTTCGGTGGACCAATGGTGATATGACCGGTGAACGGAACAACCCAACCCGACTCGGATGCGGAGTGAAAGTGTCATGTTCAAGAGCGACTTGCTACCAATAAAGTTTCTTCAAGTTTTTTTCCCAATTTTTCCCCAGTCATTGCTGACCAGTACCTCTTTATTTTTATCAAGCTTGAGGAGGATAACATATGCTTGTTCTATAATTTTCCCTTCAAGCAAACCTATCGCTATGTTTTAACGAGCCTAGCGACAGTGAAACTCGTTCTTTTCTGAATGGACAAGTTTGTTGCTATTTGGTTTTAACGAGTTTAATGACAGAGATAACTCGGTCCTTTTCAATGTTAGAGAGTCTGAAAGGGACGTAAAGGAAACTCCAATAATCCTTTTTTGTCATATAATCCCTTAAGTCTGAAAAATTATAAAATAATACGAAAGGGATGAATTTTTGGTAATTTTAACGAGACGAACAAAACAAGCGCTTGATCTTTTTGTGTAATAATCCCTCAGGTCCAAAAAGATTAAAATCTAGAGGATGGGTAGCACTTCCGGTCACTTTAACGAGCTGGAGAGGTCAATTGCTCGACAATCTTTTCATATTTTACGAGTCAGATGAAAAGAGCATAAAGGAGACTCGTCTTTTGAGGAACGAGTGATAATTTCAGGTAGCAGCTGAGTCCAGGTAAGGTTTGGAATTTTCCAATCACGATAGTGTCACAAGGATGGCTAATAGTATCACTCTTCGCAGCTGTTCCTCAAAAGGGGTAAACAATCAAATGGAGGTGAATGATCAGCTAAAACATAGTGGAGGTGATGGTAAGAACATGACCAGGGCTCAAAAGCTGATGATAATGCATTCACAATGGTTATTTACTGGAAATTGGTTCATTTTTTAATGAGCTTAAACTTTGGGGGAAAAATTTGCTCATTGCTAAGGTTTAATTTTTAACGAGCTTGAACTTCACATAAAAACTTCTCATTCCAGTCGTATAATAAGGATGTCTCATCGATAGGTTCAATTTTTAGGGAGCTTACACCATTCGAAACTTTTCTCCAGATCCTTTCATTATGCACGCTAGGAATGACAAATCCTAAGAGTTTAAAGGGTTGATAAACTACAAACTAAGAAAATAAATGGTCACTCTTTACTTTCAGGAAAAAGGGTTTGCATGCCCCCAGGTATAGTGAAGTAAAGTTCCCAGGTTACCATTTAGAAGTTCTTGCATTCACAAGATAGTTTCCATCCGCACCACAGACAGAAACACTTCCTCGGCTTAGTCCATCTGGACAAAGGCTCCAATCACCTAACCTTGATGAAAAATCTTATCCCGGTCTAACTCCCTCTTCCTATACGGACCGGTGTCTGACTAGTCTTAAATCCTTCGTGGAAATTTACCCTATACCCAAGGTTTTCCTACCGAAACAGACTAGGGTGCATGCCCCCTGGGTTTCAGTCATGTCCTCCCGAATCACTCGTGCTCTTCAGGTGGACGGACTGGAGATTGATGAGACATTCCTTGCGTGAAAAGACCATTTAGGGATGGCATTTGACTATTAGCTATGTGTGAGCCAGGGAACGAAAGCTGGTCTACGAGCTTGACCACTCGGCCTTCATGCGGAAAACACATTACTCTAAAGAGTGAGGAGACAATAGCTCCCATGCTATAAATATAGTTGCACCCAAGGAGTAGATTATAATCTAGAGGTCCTTGGAGTACCATTACATTCATGTAAACGGTTTTCCTCCTCAACGTTATGGGCACATTGGGAAGGATCCCTAACGGTCGACTGGTTCCTTTGTCGAACCCTGTCAGATTTCTCATCTCAGGCAGAATCGATGGCGAGCCAAGCGCTTCCCAAGCAGTTGAGGAAAAGACACTCACAGAAGCCCCTTCATCTATGATGGTACCGACCATGATCATTTTGTAAGCTTGTGCAATGATTCGGAATGGTACATTAGCTGGTACCCGAGGTCTGCCTAGTAGATTCCAATCAAAGGAAACGACTGGGTTGCTTGGAGGTGGGACCGAATAGATGGCCGCATATGACTCTGACGAACTTCCTTCCTATGGTAAAGGAATGGGTAGACTGCGCCCATGTTCATCGGAGTCTGTGTTTATTCAAAGAATTTGAAAGGTGTCATTCTCATTCTCTTCGGTGATTGTGTCATCAGAAGATGGACCTTCCGAAGACAAGACCAAGTTGACTGTTGCCTCAACCTTTTGAGTTTCGTCTGGTATGGATTCAATGGGTTTATCTTCAATGACAAATGCTTCGACCAACCACAATGACGTGTCTGTCGGATTTTCAACTAGTGATGGACTCAGCAAGAGTTTCTTGTATCCAGGAGGAAGCCGTAGCGGTGAAGCGGGACGGTCATCCAAGACTCTTTTAGCTTCGTCTAGGAAGGGACAACGGTGGACGACGTGATCACCTTCACACAGTTTACAAGGAAATTTACATTTCCTTTTTTGTCCAAATGCTTCGCTTTCACTAGTTGATGATGTACTTTCAACATGATCTTCAGAGGTTGATGACACTGGATTGTGCAAACAAGGAGACCAGTCCCTTAAGATCCGAGGGATGCAAGGAAAATCTCGATGATAGTGGTCTCCTTTGCAAATGACACATGGAGATTTAGGCTTGGACGATGCAGTGTGTGGATTTTCACTAGACGATGCCTGGTTACCCCGTTTTGCCTTCGGCTCCTCCTTCTTCTTCTCTTTCTTCTCCTTCCCCTTCTTCTCCTTCTTAGTTACTTGATTTTTCGCCTTACCAGCTTTATCAAGTGAAGAGGAAGGAGGAGAGGGAGAATCGGATGAAGTAGAAGGTTGGGGGGTAACTTTAGTATCATCCAGTTGCTGACTTGATTGTTCAGGAATCATGGTGTTCTAAACGATGGAGGTCGAGAAGAGCCATATTGGCAAGCCAATCGTCAATCCTGGAAGTGACAATGTGGCCATATGAGGTGCACCAACATCTCCCCAAGAGGAGAAAGGACTAGGATTTCCTCCAAGGGGAAATCCTTGGCTGGTGGACTCCATTTTTCTCAATCTAAGACCAACGTGGGAATGGTGATATTATTCCGATTAAAATAAATTTTAGACGCTTTGACTCAACTTCTTTTTTCAATTTTTAAGAGTTGAGAAAAAAAAAAAGATGACTCTAGTCACCTTCAATTTTTAATGAGCCTAAAGTGACAAGTGCTCAGATGGACCTTTTCCTTTAAGGAGTCTAAAAAGGAACGAAAGAGACTACTCTGGAAATCTAGACAGAGGGATTACCAAACCAATCACAAAACTGCAGAATACTTTTTACGGTACGGCAGTCAATCTTTCTGAATGTTGTGTTTAGTGCATTGCGATCGATAGGGCGGTAGACACGGCTTCCTATGGATAAAGGATATAGCCTATTGTGGTCTCCTAATATATACTCGACGGTACATGGGAGCACAAGTTCGTACTAGCACTTGTTGTCTCAAAGAGGAGGAATCACCCAACCAACAATGAAAGCGACAGTTACGAGGCTTTACGATGCCAGAATACGTCTCTAGCCTAGACTTCTAGATGTTGTGCGTTAGGTTCCAAAGCGTTTTTAGGTTCATTAAATTTATTTTACAGTTGATCTTTCTTAAGAAATTTGCCTTTCAGGTTCACTGTGTGATGTAGATATACAATTCCTAAAATGCAATCTAAGATGATAAACAATCATTTAATCATCTTTTTTGCAATGAAAATCCTAGCTACTAAAGAAAGAGAGACGATATTCTTCCAACATAGAGCAGAGAGCACACACTAGATGCACTGCCCTAAATCAAACCGACAAGAAGTATAAATGCACATGCATGTATTTGTTTTCAGCTTTATTAATGTGTGAATGACAAGAAGAATTCTAAGTACAAATCTGAATTATCTTTTCAAAGTGACAATACTAACAAATTTCTCCTAAAAAACGAAAGGAAGATAACAACGACACTTTGCTATTTTGAATCGAAAACTACTTTTGACACTTGAAAAACTACTAATTCAAATAAAATACAAGAGTAACTATATAATTAACCATCAAGAACAATAGGATTCTTTTCTTTGACTGAAAACGACACTTGCGACACTTTCAAATCAAAAGACGACAATTTGATTATGCTACTTTTTTGTAAAAGAGAATTGTAAATGGCGCACAATACATAAAAAAATTCACAATTATTTGTATTATGGAGGTGGAATCATGCAAAAGAAGCGAGTTTCTACAGTGGTATACTGATCACAGATAGCAAAAATCCTGAATAAATAAGAAGAGAGTGAACACAGAAACCAAAATCTGAGAGCAGAAGAGGTCTTGTATGATGAGCGCACCTGCAACATAGGGAAAGTGCGATGCAACGCACCTACTGCACACGGGAGGTGTGATGCATCCAGGTTCCCAAGAAGAGAAGGTGCGATGGTCCAGGGATGAGACTTCAACTGGGTTTCGGGTCACAGTTTGCAGCTCAGTTGAGGGATTTAGGCTAAGCAAGTGATGTTCAGTAAATATAAATCACAGGGGTTGATCTAATGAGGTTACTAGAGCCACCACTAGGGAAACTAGAAGGTTTGCAAATCGATTGTTCAGTTTATAAACAAGACACGGAGATAGACTGAAGCAATATTGATCTACTTTGAACTTGCATAGCAAATGCAGTTCGAAGGCTAGCTGGCTTGACTTCAAGCTCCGTCTGTAAGTTTATAAAACAAACAAATATAGACAAGCAAACAATCTATTCGCTCCCCAGTGGAGTCGCCATTTTGTTATTGGGAAATCTAGTGTCCACTCGGAGCTGCTAGTCCCACTAAGACTGGTAGCTATCTTAGAAACAAACAAACTAAAACTACTTTTGCTTTCCTTTATGAGAAGTAGATAAGAGGGGAACAAAGGACACCAACCTCAGTCTTGCGCTTAGTTCCTTGCTTGGTTCCTCTCCCTTCTAACAGATCCTTGCCACTTTGCCTTCATCTACCCAACTTCAAAGAGCACCTGTGGAATCAAATCAGCATAATACTATCGAAGAACAGAGATCTACAATCATAAAAAATATAGGACCAGATATATATTGACCACAAAAATGCATATATCATCAAACATACAAGAATGTGGAGGAAAACTTGAATAGCTTTATTAATATCAAGAAAAGCAAAGAGTATTACAACCAATTGTTCTAACCCAGCGTCATCCTCCCAGCATGAAAGCCCTTCTTCACCTCATGAAAAACTTAGATCACCCAACACTATGATATTCCACCAAGAAACCAATAGTACTTCCTTACAAGATAAAAAATTCCAGCCTCTGGATCTCTAGGATGAGGGATCCATATATAGATGATTGCAGGGGGGTGAGTCAGCTTCTAGGATTTTGATTAGTTTCCTCTCTCTGATAGTTTTTTATTCCACTTGGAGATTGATGATCTCTTACTCATCCCTGTGTGAATTCAGAGAGGAAAGTTTCACAGGAGAAGTTTCTGGAAGATTCCATGACGATCCACCTTGCAAACTGTCTTTGCCATTTGTCTACTCTCGCCCATCACACCCTACAGAAGGGCTTTCCAGTATCTATCGCACCCTTTTCACTGGGCAAGTGAGATGCATCGCACCCTCTGCACTGGGCAGTCTGTATGGTCCAGCTTTGACCAGTTCTGAGTAGTTTTCTATGGAGAACTTCTGGGAAATGATGTAATCAGCTGACCTTGTTCTTTTAGGGTGTGAAGCAACACTTTTAGCGACTTAGGAGCCCTTGGTTTATGGACATGTTTGATTGGGGTTGCAGTGCCCAAAAATGTCTATAACAAGCCCTAATTGCCTTTTTCCGTTCAAATCTACAAGGGGCCAAATTAAATTATTCCGACGTAACAAAAGAAGCATACGTTGTTTTCAAAGCAATGAAGAACTTTAGACCCTTTCTACTTAAAACCCATACAAATATCATAGTACCGTTTCCAGTGGTAAGAAATATCTTAGTATAGAGAGATGTGGGTGAAAAAAGAGCAAATTGGGTTACTGCCTTACAAGAATACGACGCTGAAATTAAACTAGAAAATATTGTAAAAGGTCAAGGCTTTTGCAAAATACTGGTTGGAGCATCACTTATTTCTGAAATACCATCTTCAGAAGTACAAATGTATGAGGTAAGCCTAAATGACGTTAAGTCATTATATGTTGATATCATATTTTATATTAAGCACGAATATGCCCCTTCAAATCTGGATTATACAAAGAAAAGAGTTCTAAGATTGAAGGCTAAGCAATATCAACCTGTCAATGATGTACTCTTTAGGATGAATTATGATTCTATTTTCCTTCGACGTCTTGAGAAATCTGAAGCTGAAAAAGTGTTGCAGGAACTCCATGATCGACCGGCAGGTGGACATTATGCTGGAGATGGTACAGCACATAAGATCTTGCGCGGAGGATACTATTGGCCTACACTATTTAAAGATGCGCATAGCTATGTAAGGAAATGTCAAATTTGTCAAACTGCTGCCGGAAGACAAAAGAAACCGTCGTTTCCTTTGCAGCCAGTCAATATCGATCAACCCTTTTATCAATGGGGACTGGATATAATAGGTGAGATTTTTCCTCACTCTTCTAAACAACATAGATATATCCTTACAGCTACAGATTATTTTACTAAATGGGTGGAAGCTGTTCCTCCCAAGACAACTAATGTTGAACAAATCATCGATTTTATAGATCAGTTCATAATCACCAAGTTTGGTTTACCCTTTTCTTTAATGTTTGATAATGCATCGTACTTTTCTGGAAATGCTATGACTGAATTTGCACTCAAAAGAGGTTTTAAACTCAAATACTCTTCCAATTATTACCCACAGGGGAATGGGTTAGCTGAATCAAAAAATAAAAATTTAATCAGAATCATTAAGTGAACCATTGACCAAAATCATAAGAATTGGCACAAAGCTTTGACGTATGCTTTATGGGCAGATCAAATAACACAGAAAACCTCCATTGGCACTTCTCCCTTTACTTTGGTTTATGGGAAAGTAGTGGTTCTCCCAACTCATCTAGCAATTCCCTCTTTGGCCTTAGTTCAATTTATTAATGAAACACCAACTTCATCCTTACAACTAAGACAATTGCAAGTTCTTAAGCTAGAAGAACAATGAGAAAAGGCTAAAATAAATCATGCTCATCATCAAGCATTAGTAAAAGCCTCTTTTGATTCAAACATGGTTTCCAGAAAGGACTTTCAAATTGGAGATTTAGTTTTAAAATTGGATAAGGCTCACGAAGAAAATTGCAAACATACGAAGTTCCAACGAATGTGGCTTGGCCCATTCCAAATTGCGGAAATCATAGGTCCATCCACTTTTATGTTGCAGGATTTAGCAGGGAAAAGAGAATCTTTACCTGTTAATGGGCAAATCCTTAAAAAAAAATATTTTCCATAGAAGATTATTTTTTATTTTTGTAGATTAGCTTTTCCTTTGATTTACATAATAAAACCAGTTGTAAATGGTTACATTTGGAATTCATCAAAAAGACTAGCATTCCTTTTAGATTTTGTTTTTCACTTGTATAAATAGAATTAATTTGGAAAATTGGTCATTACTATTGAAGGCTACAGTCAAAGGCCATAAGCTTGGAAATGACACTAGTTTCAACTTTGTGAATTTTGATAAAAAGAAACCTTTAGTAGGAATTTGTTTTATATCAGTCAATGAAAAGCATCAATAACAAAAACAAGGATTCTCTCTAGAAAATCTCTTTCCAAAAAAATCTATAATTGTCGTCGAGAGCTATTCTTAAGGAACCAATGACTCCCTCCCCACCAAGAGAATTACAATCTTCAAGGAATAATCCAATGATACACTTTAAACTTAAAGAATAAGAGGTCTCATCATGAGCCGACTTATCATGATCATAGATATTGTAGCTTGCTGACTTTGCCAAAACTGCATACCAAAACAGGGCAATGACTCAAGATTGTTGCAATCAAAAGACTAGGGGTCTCATCATGAGCCAGCTTGTTCAGCAAAGTTATAAATCAAGTGAGTGGCACTATCATAATTTTTCTACCAAACCAAGGCATTGTTCTTTAAGAATTAAAAGAAAATAAAAGCAATAAGTGTGGATATGTATTTCTCTTTGAAATTGTATATTTCTCCAAGTAAGATACAGGATCATTACTGGGTAACAGGTAACCCTGTCGAGGCTATGAACTCCTGCTGGCAGCAGAGGCTCTACCTATGACAAATGAGCATATTTAAAACTGATTTATAGAGGAGACTATGTTTTTATCTTTACAAACTAAGTAGTGGCTGATGTAAATACAATGACTAGCTTTAGGAAGTAAATAATCAAAGTTAACATAGAAGAAACAAACTAGCATTAACAGCTGAAAGAATGATATACTTTATCTTTCTATAATAAAGTTTGATTTTCCAAAATCCCTGCTATTTTGGAAGTTTAGAAAATTCAAAAGAACATCAGAGATAACTGGTTCTTCCAAGTGAATCGCCAATTGTTGTGGCCAACAACAACCCCCCTTCTTATTTTAGTTTTCACATCAATACTAAATAAGTGGTGACCCTTCATCTAGAAAATAACAATAAATTAGAACTTGTACTTCCTTTTTGAATAAATCTTACTATCATAAACTTAGGAGAATATACGCAAAAATCCAAAAACGACTTAATTTTATGATCAGTTCAAATAAAATCTTGCTCTTAATAATAAAAGCATCGCATCGCAAAAAGGAAATAATGACATCATATAAGCAAACTCCTTGTTACCGGGAAAAGTGTCTATTTAGAACTGCTCTATCCCACTAAGGTGTGACAGCTGCCTTAGAAACAAACAGAGAAAAACTACTTTTGTATTTCCTTTATGAACTATAGATAGAGAGGAATAGAAAGAACCAACCTGTGTCTTGCGCTAATCCTTTGATCCAATCCCTCTCTTCTTTGACAGCCTCCAGCTACCTGCTCCTTTACTTGCCCAGCTTCACCAAGTACCTGTAAGATCACAGAAGAGGAACACTATACAAAGACATGGATCTATATTCATAAACAACTTAGGATCAGATTTAAGTTAACCATACAAATGTAACAAGCATCAATGATACAAAAGCATGGAGGAAAAACTCAAATAGTTTTTATTGATAAACAAGAAAAGATCCAGGAGGAGTTACAACCGATGGTTCCTGACCCAGCATCAACCTCCCAGCAAAGAAGCCCCTCTTCACCTCCAACAAAGCATAGATCACCCAATACTCTGATGTTTGTCTCAAAACCAACATCAATTCCTTACAATGTGCAAAATTCCAGCCTCTGGATCTCTGGGATGAGGGATCCATATATAGATATGTGTAAGGAGGATGAGTGAGCTTGTGATTTGATTAGTGTCTTCTCTCTGTCAGTTCTTGCTTCCACTTGGAGACTGAAGGCCTCTTACTCATCCTTGGTCAAATTCAGTGAGGCAAGTGTCACAGGAGAAGATTCTAGAAGCTTCCATTGTCTCTCCACCTCGCGGAATGACAATGCCATTTGTCATTTCTCGCCCAACGCACCCTCACAGTGTATTTAGGTGCATTTCAACGCACCTAGCCAGTGTATTTAGGTGCAATGCAATGCACCTAGCCAGTGGAGCAGCTGAAATGATCCTGTTTTGACTTATTCTTAGCAGTTTCAGGTGGAGAACTTCTGGGAGAAGCTGTAATCTGTTGACCTTGTTCCTTTAGGGGTTAGAACAACACTTTTAGGGACTTAGGAGCCCTTGGTTTATGGACATTTCATGCTTGGAGTTGTAAGGCACAAAAATGTCTATAACAGTTGCCCCCTAAAGTATGAGGCCGTTAACCTTTTGGTGTCGGGTGAAATGCTTCATTATGAGGATCCGAAGTTCTTTCAATGCTGGGAGGAGACCTGTAATAAGATACAATACAATACATTATCTTCATACAGTTTTTCATGATCTAGCTTAGGCGGGCATTCCCATGCTCAGCTTTATAAATTCATTTTCATGTACATACGACAGACAATCGTCTGAGTGTAGACTGATGATTCTGATAGAGCCATCATCCTTTTGGTAGGATGATTATATGTGTTGCAGTGCTTGTACATTTAATGTCTTTATTTCCCTGAATATATATCGCAGCCCGGATGGATGAAACTAGATCCGGGGTCTTCAATCTCGTCCGATCTTCACTCGAAGTACAAGTCGATCCATGTGAGAAATTTTTTGAAGTCGAACATGGAAAGACATCGCTTGATTACCAGTCAATGATGTAAACTGTTAACAAGCGCGAGAGGAATCACCGATAATGATAATGACCCTCAAGGTACTACAGTACAATTCACGTGGTGTGAATAAAGGACTTGGCGTCGAACACCACGCAAAATATTTCGGTCAGAAGCCATTGATGTAAACCTGTCGCCGGAAGTGAGAAACTTTCCATTAAGGCATCCAAGCTTCAAAGTACTGAATGGGGTGTTCCTAGACCCACTTCTTGGATAATGAGTTGATGTCGACAAGAAGTGATCCGTCAAAGGAGGGCCTTAATGAATCCCACATCAATGACACGGAACGGAGCAAATGATTTTGATGGAGGTGAAAATGATCTGATGATATACGGTTCAGGATGGCAGTCATGAAAGAATGGAGTATAATGAATGGTAGTGGGTGAGACACAAGTGGCTTCTCTGGATGACTTCTCTTGAACATGTCGGTGACACTGATGTGATGGATTGGTAGCATTAACCCCAAATGTGGATGGTATGGTGTGACCATGGCGATGTGACTAGTGAATGAAACAACCCAACCCGACTCGGACACGGAGTGGAAGTGTCATGTTCAAGAGCGACTTGCTACCAATAAAGATTCTTTGAGTTTTCTTCCAAATTTTTCCCCAATCATTGCTGACCAGTACCTCTTTATTTTTGTCAAGCTTGAGGAGGATAACATATGCTTGTTCTATAATTTGCCCTGCCGGCAAACCCATCGCTATGTTTTAATGAGCCTAGCGATAGTGAAACTCGTTCTCGTCTAAAGACAAGTTTGTCGCTATTAATCTTTTTAACGAGTTTAACGACAAAGATAACTCAGTCCTTTTCAATTTTAGAGAGTCTGAAAAGGTACGTAAAGGTAACTCCAAAATTCCTTTTTCGTCACCTAATCCCTTAAGTCCGAAAAAGTATAAAACAATACAGAAAGGATGACTTTTCGATAGTTTTAACGAGCCGAACAAAAAAAGCGCTCGATCTTTTTGTGCAATAATCCCTCAGGTCCAAAAAGATTAAAATCTAGAGGAGGGATAGCACTTCCTGTCCCTTTAACGAGCTAGAAGGCCAAGGACTCGGCAATCTTTTCATATTTTACGAGTCAGTTGAAAAGAGCTTAAAGAAGACTCATCTTTTGAGGAACGAGTGATAAAACGGGTAGCAGCTGATTCCAGGTAAGGTTTGGAATTTTCCAATCACGGCAGTGTCACAAGGATGGCTAGTGAAATCACTCTTCGTAGTTGTTCCTCAAAATGGGTAAACAATCAAGTGGAGGTGAATGATCGGCCAATGAAAAAGTGGAGGTGACGGTGCAAACACAACCAAGGCTTTAATGGCTGAAGTACTACATTCACGGTGGTTATTTACCGGGGAATAGTTTATTTTTTAATGAGCTTAAACGCGGGTGGAAACATTTGCTCATGTCTTATGTTTATTTTTTAACAAGCTTGAACTATGTGCTAAAACTGCTCGATTAATCCAGTCGTGTGATAAGAATGTCTCATATAAAACGGCAACTTTTAGAGTTTTGCCCCACATCCTTTCTTTATGTAAGTTAGGAAACGACCAATCCAAAAAACAGATAAATGATCACTCTTTGCTTGAACTCCAAAAGGTTTGCATGCCCCCAGGTATAAATTAGAGTTTCAAGGTTACCCCTACTTCTTTCCGATAAAACATTGTTTTACCAAGAGAGGCCTACCTCTTACAGGTTACCCAAAGATTGCTTTATTCATAGCGCAAACAAAACACTTCATTGGTGATGTTTACCAAAATAGACAAAGGTGAGTGAAGGAGGTTACTCCACTCACATAACTTTGACAAGAGAATCTTGTTCTAGAATAACCCTCTTTTCCACTCACGGACAGGGTACAGACTAGTCATATTCTCCCGCGGAAACCTACCCTATACCCGAAGTTTTCCTGCCAAAGCAGACCAGGGTGCATGCCCCCTAGGTTTCAGTCATATCCCTCCGAATTACTCGCGCTCATCGGGAGGACAGACTGGAGATTGAGACATTTCTTGCGTGAAAAGACCATTTAGGGATGGTATATGACTATTTGCTCTGTATGATCCGGGAAATGAAAGCTGGTCCACGAGCTTGACCACTCTTCCTTCGTGCGGAAAACACATTACTCTAAAGAGTGAGGAGACAATTGCTCCCATGCAATAAATATAGTCTCGTCCAAGGAGTAGATTGTAATCCAGGGGTCCTTGAACTACCATTACGTTCATGTGAACTATTTTCCTTCTCAATGTTATGGGCACATCGGGAAGGATCCCTAACGGTCGACTGGTTCCTTTATCAAAGCCTGTCAGATTTCTCATCTCAGGCAAAAGTGATGGTGAACCAAGCGCTTTCCAAGCAGTTGAGGAAAGGATACTCACAGAAGCCCCCTCATCTATGATGGTACCAGCCATAACCATTCTATATATTTGAACGATAATTCAGAATGGTACGCTTGCTGGTAAACGGGGTCTGCCTAGTTGATTCCAGTCGAAGGAGACAACTAGGTTGCTTGGAGGTGGGACCGAATAGACGGCCGGGTACGGCTCTGACGAACTTCCTTCCTGCGGTAAAGGAACAGGTAAATTTCCCCCTTGTTCGTCGAAGTCTGTGTTTATGAAGAGAATTTGGACGGTGTCATCCTTATTCTCTTCAGTGACTGTATCATCTGAAGATGAAACCTTTGAAGGCAAGACCGGGTCAACTGCCGCCTCAACCTTTTGACTTTCGTCTGGTATGGATCCAGATGGTTTATCTTCAATGATAGGTGCTTCAGCTGACCACCTGAGCGAGCCAGCCGGATTTTCAACTAGTGACGGACTCGGCAAGAGTTTTTTATATCCTGGAGGAAGTCGTAACGGTGAAACTGGACGATCATCCAAAACTCTTTTAGCTTCATCTAAGAAGGGACAACGGTGGACGGCATGATCGCCTTCGCACAGTTTACAAGGAAACCTACCTTTCCCTTTTTGTCCTGGGGCTTCACTTTCACTAGTTGACGGTGTGCTTTCAACATGATCATCAGAGGTTGACGACACCGGGTTGTGCAAACGAGGAGACGAGTCCTTTAATATCCGAGGGATGCAAGGACAATCTCTATGAAAGTGGTCTCCTTTGCAAATGACACATGGCGATTTAGGCCTGGTCGGTGCAGTGTGTGGATTTTCGTTAGACGACACTCATTTTCCCCCATTCGCCTTTGGCTCCTTCTTCTTCTTCTCTTTCTTTTTCTTTTCCTTCTTCTCCTTAGGAACTTGACTTTTGGCTTTACCAGCCCCATCAAGCGAAGAGGAAGGAGGAGAGGAAGAATTAGAGGAAGTAGAAGGTCGGTGGGCAAATCTGGACTCGTCTAATTGCTGATTCGATTGTTCAGGAATAGTGGTGTTCTGAACGACAGAGGTTGAGAAGAGCCATACAGGCAAACCAATTGTCAGCCCTGGAAGCGACAATGTAGTCATATAAGGCGCACCAACATCTCCCCAAGAGGAGAAGGGACTAGGATTTCCTCCAAGGGGAATTCCTTGGTTGGTAGACTCCATTTTCTCAACCCAAGATCAACGTAGGAAAGGGTAATGAATATTCCGTTTAAAATAAATTTTTATACTCTTTGACACAACTTGTTTTTCAGTTTTTAAGAGTCGAGAAAAAAAAAAGATGACTCTAGTCTCCTTCGATTTTTAATGAGCTTGAAGTGACAAGTGCTCAGATGGACCTTTTCCGTTAAGGAGTCTGAAAAGGAACGAAAGGGACTCCTCTGGAGATCTAGGTAGAGGGAGTACCAAACCAATCGCAAAACTACAGAATACTTTTTACGGTACGGCAGTCAATTTTCCCGAATGCTGTGTTCAGTGCATTGCGATCGATAGGGCGGCAGACACGGCTTCCTATGGATAAAGGATTTAAGCCTATAGGGGTCTCCCAAAATATACTCGATGGTACGTGGGAGCACAAGGCCGTACTGGCACTTATCGTCTCAAAGTGGAGGAATCACCCAACCATCAGTGAGGACAACAGTTACTAGGCTTTACGACGCCGGAATACGTCTCTAGCCTAGACCTCTAAATGTTGTGCATTAAGTTCCAAAGCATTGTTAGATTCATTGAATTTATTTTAAGTTGATCTTGCTTATGAAGTTTTCCTTTTGGGTTCACCATGAGATGTAGATGTAATTCCTAAAATGCAATCTAAAGATGATAAACAAACTTTTATCTCTTTTGTGCAATGAAAATCCTAGCTACTAGAGGAAAAGAAAGACACAATCTTTTCACAAAGAGCAAAGAGCACACTGTAAATGCACTTTCCTAAATCAAGCCAAACAGATTGTCTATATGCAAATGCACATGCATGTATTTGTTTTCGACTTTCTTAGTATTGATGCTAAAAAGAAAGTTGATGTACAAATCTGAATTTGCTTTCAAGCGACAAACACAAACAAGCTTCTTTTCGAAACCAAAAGATAGAGACGATTACGACACCTTGCGATTTTGAAATGAACACTTGTACTTGACACTAGAAAATCACAAATTTAGACCAAAGGCAATTGTAAAAGTATAATCAACCATCAACAGCAACCACACTTTCTCCTATGATCGAAATCGACACTTGCGACAGATCCAAATCAAAGGACGACAGTACGACTATTCTACTTTTGCAATGGAAAACTGTAAACGACTCAACAAACACAAAAACATCTACAGTTCTTTTGTACAAAGGAGGTGGAATAACAGCAAGGAAAAGGGGTTTTAAACAGACACATATACTGATCACAGGCAGCAAAATTCAGAGATAGAACTGGAGAAAATGAAGCACAAGAACCACAGCTGCACAGGGCTAGTCTGATCAGCGCACCTGTAACACAGAGAAACTGCAATGCAGCGCAGGTTGTGCTTCCGGGAAGTGCACTGAAATTCAGGATCTCTTAACAGTACCTGCGCTGGGCCAGAAATGAGAATCTGTCCGGGTTCTGGGTCACAGTTTGCAGTTTAGTATTTGGTTTTTGGCCGAGTAAAAGCAATCAGTAATGCACAATCAGGGGTAGATCTAAGGAGGGTCTAAGAGCTATCACAATGGCAATCAGATAGTTTGTGAATCGGCTGTTCAAATCATAAACAGATCTAGTGAATGGATTGAAGCAGCATATGTCTACTTTGCATTTGTTATGGCAAATGTAGTTCGAATGCTACTTATAAGTTTATGAAACAAACAACAAAGAGATACACAAACAAACTAATTAGACATCTCCCCAGCGGAGTCGCCATTTTGTTACTGGGAAAAGTGTCTATTTAGAACTGCTTTATCCCACTAAGGTGTGACAGCTGCCTTAGAAACAAACAGAGAAAAACTACTTTTGTATTTCCTTTATGAACTATAGATAGAGAGGAATAGAAAGAACCAACCTGTGTCTTGCGCTAATCCTTTGATCCAATCCCTCTCATCTTTGACAGCCTCCAGCTACCTGCTCCCTTACTTGCCCAGCTTCACCAAGTACCTGTAAGATCATAGAAGAGGAACACTATACAAAGACATGGATCTATATTCATAAACAACTTAGGATCAGATTTAAGTTAACCATACAAATGTAACAAGCATCAATGATACAAAGGCATTGAGGAAAAACTCAAATAGTTTTTATTGATAAACAAGAAAATATCCAGGAGGAGTTACAACCGATGGTTCCTGACCCAACATCAACCTCCCAGCAAAGAAGCCCCTCTTCACCTCCAACAAAGCATAGATCACCCAATACTCTAATGTTTGTCTCAAAACCAACAGCAATTCCTTACAATGTGCAAAATTCCAGCCTCTGGATCTCTGGGATGAGGGATCCATATATAGATATGTGTAAGGAGGATGAGTCAGCTTGTGATTTGATTAGTGTTTTCTCTCTGTCAGGTCTTGCTTCCACTTGGAGACTGAAGGCCTCTTACTCATCCTTGGTCGAATTCAGTGAGGCAAGTGTCACAGGAGAAGATTCTGGAAGCTTCCATTGTCTCTCCACCTCGCGGAATGACACTGCCATTTGTCATTTCTTGCCCAACGCATCCTCACAGTGTATTTAGGTGCATTGCAACGCACCTAGCCAGTGTATTTAGGTGCAATGCAACGCACCTAGCCAGTGGAGCAGCTGAAATGATCCTGTTTTGACTTATTCTGAGTAGTTTCAGGTGGAGAACTTCTAGGAGAAGCTGTAATCTGTTGACCTTGTTCCTTTAGGGGTTTTAACAACACTTTTAGGGACTTAGGAGCCCTTCGTTTATGGACATTTCATGCTTGGAGTTGTAAGGCACAAAAATGTCTATAAAACTCCTACAAATGCGAAATCGCGATGCAAGATCGCACATAGAAGGAACTCATCGCATCGCAGTTTTCATATGCTTCAAACATCACCTAAGGTGAAATGCTTCAAAGCTGGCGATATGCAATAACAAATCTCGCAAATCACATTTCACAGAAACCCATTGTAATGAATGATTGTTGAAACATAACGGATTAGTGATATTGTGATCTGCGATATTGCAAAACAAATCGCAAAATCACATTATCACAAATCTGTATGGCACGTCATTCTAAAAAGGATTTTCGTAATTAGATGTCAAGTCATGCGCAATAATGTTAATTTAATAAGTTAGTTGATGATCATTAATGACATAAGGTTTCGATCTGATCAAGAAGTCAATTCACATAGGGTGATATATTTTAAATGATTTCAAAATTTAAAAGCTTTCTCATCACCTTATTCATATCATTACTCTTTCCTAATTTCGTAGATTGCAAGAGCGGAAAGCAGAAAGGTATACGTAGCCATGTTCAGAGTATAATGGGAAAAGAGGGAGAAACTCTGATTTCCGAAGTCATCTAACAAAATGCGCAAGAGGTGAAAACTGGCACCAGGGAAGCCTGAATCAAGAAATGGAGGCAGTTTTTGATGTGCGATTAGTGCTAATCGTGCATCACCGGGCAAAACCCCTTGAGAAGGAAAGCCTCTTAATGCTTAATCGTCAGAAAGTCCGAAAAATTGCAGGAAAAAGTACTAAAGGCTAAGAAACAAAACTCGAGTTCTAAAAACAGTGGTATTTACCAGGGATATATTTAAATGTTGTGTAAATTTCTCCCAAATGCACAACATTTACAGAACATCTGGAGGCAAAAAGCTGAAGAAAGAGCAAAATCTATCAATAGGTTAACCAAGTTGAATTGGGATTCTTACTAGCAGTACTTGGTTAAACCACACAGTCAATGCATGACTCTCAAATGCCTCACTAACTCTGTCGAGAAGATAGCACCAACGCTTGCCAATTCTGTTTTTGCAGGACAACTAAAGTCGAAGGTCAGCCAACCAACTCTCCTCAAGCTGATGCTGAATGCTTGCAACCATAGAGAACAGATACATAGATAGTAATTTTTAGATTTAGTTTTAGTTTTAGTTTTAGTTTTTCCTTCGATGAGGACAGTCATTTAAACTACCTCCAATATTTTTGTAATAGACTATTTTTATATTTTAGCTAGTAGTATTTCAACCCTTCTCGTGCATTTAGAGAAGGGTCCTGAAATTTGTCAAAAAAATTTCCTCTATACATGCACTTCTGCACCCTCGGAGGAGGTTTTGATGAATGAATGGAACAAGGTTTATTGATATCTGTGTTTAATATCTGCTACTGAAATTACACTTTTGTACACTTAGTAGATGTTGAACTAAGAAGAGATAGATCATTATTGCTGAAGCTCATGAGTAGAACTTGTTATCAATGGTACTTTTATCTCTTAACGATTTCTGCTTCTGTGTTTAAGTGATATTCATTTTAGTTATTTATATGTGAATGCCTGAATGCTTGAGTTATCATTTGGCACTTTTGTACAGTGATGGCTATTCTATTTACGCTTAATATATGAATGACTTATTATGCGATATGCTTTTCACAACTATTTGGCTAACTTTTTATACAAAACAGTTCATTTTTATTGAATTGTTTTCTTATAGCAATTAAATGATCTTTATTACCAATTGCTGTAGAAATTATTTTAGATCACATAATTGAAAGATTAAATCCTAGGTTAGTTTAGAATTAGATATTTCTGTTCATTAGAATACAATTTGCATATTATTAGATTAGATTTAGAATAAAAGAATTTTACTTAAAAATTATTAGAAAGGAAATATCAATTCTCAACACACACACACATAAATTGGGAAACTGATCCCATATCCCTAGTTGGACCCACCATCCCAAACGGAAATGGAGTTTCTTACTAAGGTCCGGACCAGGTGGGTATCCCCATTATTATAGACCTTATTTTTGGGGCTTCAACAGAGACATAGTGCGATGATGAATGGGATGAACAAGAAGTGCATGCTAGGAGAATTTTTCACGAACAGATGAACACATGGAGCATACCAAGAACCATTGAAGGAAACACATGCACATTCATGAACCATCAAGAAAACACCAAGACCATTGTAGACTTCGTGCACTTTGCAATGGATATTTGAAGCTATGGTACACCATGAGCTCACTCATCACTCAGCATCACAATAGCTTGACATGAACAACAAAACTAGCATGCAGATACCAATAATGTCATGTTGGGTTGTGTCATGAGTCACCTCATCCACATCACTACTTTGGGTCATAATTGTGTAATCAATGTAATGTAACATGGAATTCGAAGAGACCCATGGATGAAGTCTAAGAGTCATGTAATTTGAAGAGTCATGTAAGTCGAATAGTCATGAGGAAAGTTGAACAATCACAAGGGTCAGTTTCACCCTTGGCTATATATAACCCTCATTTGTACATGCAAAGGATTTTCACCCTGGGTCCTCCCACATAGCCTTGAGAGTTTGTAGTATTTTCTTTGAGGAGCAAGCAGTGGCTACAACGCCTCGCTATCAGGGTTATTGATGTATGGTGCATGTATATGTCTTGGAACTTTCGCTTAATTCAGAAGCTTGTCAACATGCCAACAGGTTTTCACACGTATTGTATTTGTTTGTAAGACAATTCTTTGGATGTTTTTAATGCATGTTTCTTTAACTTGTACTAAGATAGTTGATCTATTTTGGTTGTTTTAGTGCATATGATATTGGAAATATGTTGTATCAATTTTTAACTTGTTCTCACCCGTGTGGACTACTGCACCGGACACTGGACAGATTTATCCTTGTAAACTTGTTATAATGACTATCACACTTGTGTTGACTGTTTCGTTGAGTGTTGTATGTGCTATCTGTTGACTTTGTGTTTGTGACTTCCACATCCATGTGGACTACTCCACCAGAAGTTGTGCATGTCTTGCTTTGCTGTGTGCTTCTAACTGAGTTGGTATTATTCCCTTTCGACTTTAGGCTCACTCTCACCCTCCCCCTATGTAGTGAAAGAACTTTGACACAAGCAACACTAAGCACTCACTAGGCACACAAACCTCATTGTTTGAAGACTAAGTATACCACTCTCATGTGATGAAAAGTATGAGCTAAGGCATATCTTTAACATAATGGAAATCGGTCCATCATACCGGATGGGACCCCTACACCAAACAGTGTGAGGTCTAGTTGGGACTTCATACCACGGAGATCCCCTGAATGTTGGTGGGGCCAACACCATCAACAAAAGATCAAAGAGATTTTTATAGTTTATGTTCCTAACATGAGTATGTGCATGATACTAAAGGGATTTTGCATATATTTCAAGGAGATCAAATGAAATATGTTTCTAGGGCTTACTCTCTGCGATGAAAGATTCCCAACTTGGCTGGGCGAGGATAATAGATATTTTTTCCTATTGTTTTGTAGTGACCTAGGAAACATGATCCAATTTTTTAAGGACTATAAAGGGAAAGGATTCCTCCCCTCAAGGAGTTTTACCCATATGCATATTGTATAAATATAGGGCTGAAGTATCCCAGTAGAACAAGTAGGAGTAAAACAAAAATTGAGTAATTCATTAAAATAAGTTTACAGTTCAATTTTTGTAACTTTTTCCATTTGCAAACACCTTTTTAGTTAATGGAAGTGACATTTGATTTCATCTCTTAGCCTGACTTTCTTCTAAGGGTTTTGAGCTTCCTTGGGTTTGGTCCCATATGAGGTGCTCAATATTCCTCTTGTACCTGTTAACCCTAAGGTGTAGTGCTGCTATTTTAATGGAAATGTCCCATGTTTTAGCTCCAATGGTCCATGTATCCTCTTGCTCCGCTTTGGCCATAAACCAAACTTAAAAAATTATACACCCACACTCATGAAATTGGCGGGTCCGCTCTTAGTTCATCTCCTTTCCGCTGTGCCCTCATTTCTCCAATCTACGATTAGATCGATCTCCACCATCCATTTCATTTGATGATCAATGGCTATTGCTTAATCACCCATTGGTGTATCACAATTTCATCGCACTGTCTGCCAACCCTTCACCTCTACGATTAGCGATATGATCCTGTCCATTGATCATATCGATCTGACAGCTCCTGTGCACTCTCTCATATATTCTTCCTTGGCTCGATCTCTACCTCCCAACCAATAGCCCAACCGTCAATCCACACCATCCAACGACGCCGTACCCAACTTCCCACCAATCACCCGGGAAGGAAATTTGTTGGCTTTTTCAGTGTTTTTGACAGTTGAACAGTTGAACTGAAATAACAGAACGCATGGCTGAAAGGGGAAAAAATAGCACGATGCAACCGAACCAATAGTAATGATCATGGAACACGCTGGCACGAGTGAACCACCTGATAGCGTGGTGAAATTACCAAATTTGATTACCGTGTTTGTTAGAAATAGAGCTCTCTGAGCTCATGTTGTCTAGTTACGTTACCAAGTAGTTAGAAGATAGAGGGGATAGATTAAGACATCTCGAGCCTCAAAGAGTCCAAGAGTATTGTGAAAAGCCTATAAATGGCTGAAAGCTGGAAGGAAGAGGGGTTCAACTTTTAGAGATTGTGGATACTCTATTCCTCCCAGTGTCTCATATTCATTCCAATAATACAAGCTTCTTTGGTGTTACATGTTCAATCGCCATCTTCTCCTCTGTTCTAAGCTTGCACTTGAATGGGTTATTCATGTTTTCTTCTATGTCAAATGCCAGATAACTGTCATCTTATCTCTACATTGATAAATTATATTTGTAAGCTTCATTTACTTTCTGTAACTAGCCATTCAGACGTGTTTATGTATGTATCTGCTGGTACAGTCAAGCTTCTCCATCTATTCATTGAATCTATAAAATATTGAGCATTATTGGTTGAAAGCTTTGTCAAGCTAAGGGTGTTCATGCATGTCTTGAGTGAAAACAGAGTTGAAACATTCATCTAACATGATCCAAACCCCAATCCATTCCAATAGTTTAGAGAACGATATTGAAAATTTATATGTTTCCAGGCATCTGCGACATACAACCTAGGAGAGTTTCCTGGAGTTCTAACATAATTGGCGCCATTGCCAGGGAAAGGAGACTAAAGATCAACTTCCCTGGGAGACGACACAGATCCAGATTTGATAATAGACAAAGTCTGGACACTATTCGGGTTGTAGTCATCTATCTAGCGACTCTACTGGAGGACGAACCTCTTGGCGACTCCACTCCATAGTTCTGGCTCAGATTGTGAGGGATACTCAGGGAAATCCTCAGAAGCCACGAGTTGACCCAGTACCTGACCCTGAAAAAATCATCAAAGAAAGAAAGGCATTGCAAAAAGGAGCATCAGGTTCAGGTAGCTCTAAACATTATTCTTTATCTCTTCAAGAAAATCTGGTAATAGAACAAATACATGTTGAGAGTATAGCATCTAATACTAGCAGTGAAGAAAAATTCTCAGAGATTCATAGAGCTCCTTATTCTTTAGGTTCTTCTTTTGTTGTAAGCCCAAAGGAAGCCTCTCCTCCTATCCATCATACTCCTTTAGTCCTATCAGTCACTCCTCAACCCTCTGTCATTTAGACTTCTAGTACCCTTATAGCTGCCACAGTTATGGCAGGTCCACAAGCACCTACCAAAATGGAAAGATTCATAGCTGCTAGGTATCGACCTCTAGTACTGCCCACTCATTTGAATGCCACGTCTACTGGAGAATATCAGAAGTATATGCCTAAGTTCATTGGGACTGAAGGTGTTACAACTGAGGAACATATTAAATAATTCTATAGCTATGTTGATAACTTGGACATTAGTGATGCTGATGTATGGATGAGAATATTTGTCCAAAATCTAGATGGAGAGGCTAGGAAATGGTTCAGAGAACTGACCCCAAGGTCTATAGCAGATATTCAGGCTTTAGATTATGCATTCCTAAAGCATTGGGTGGATAAGAAGGATCTACTCTACTACCACACTGATTTTGGGAACTTAAAGAGGGAAAATGGTGAGTTGTTGTCTTATTTTAATAAGAGGTTTAACCGCATGTACAACAAGATACCAGCTGAAGTAAAACCCACCACCACCTCTCCTAAACTCACCTATTCCAATGCCTTTGATTCTAACCTCTATATATTGTTGATGGAGAGACGATGTGCTACCTTGGCTGATATGGAGGATGCAGCCTTGGAAGTAGAATCAAACATCATGGCTGCAGAGAAGCTCAAGGGGAATGTTGATATAAGGAGATAGAGGGGCAAATCTTCATCATCTTCAGATCCCAAGATAGATAAAATGACCAAGATGATAGAGTCATTAGCCTCTCAAATCTCAAAGTTAAAGGTTGAGAAATGCCCTGGGAAAGGAAGAGTTCCTAATACCTTTGCTCCTAGAAATCCAAATCCATATAGAAGAGCTAATGAGAAGTTGCAGATTCTACAAAGAAGCAAAGATGCCAATGAAGACCAAAGGGTGAAGACCCCTTTCCAGATTGTAGTCATGGAAGAAGAGAAATTTGAAGATGATGATGAGATCCATTGTCTAGAAGACAAAGGCAGTGCCCCATTTTTGACCTCAGCTGCCTATGAAAAGTCATTATTCAATGACCAGATCAGCGAAGAGTGGGATGGTGCAGCTGTTCTGCAAACTAATGATCAACACTGATATGATATGAGGTTAAAGATGAATAATGGCAAGGAAACTCTTGTTTATAGAGTTGTTGTCCCTACAATACAACAAGCTAATAAGCAGAAACAACCACCAATTTATCTCATCATCCTCAAAGCTCCAGCTCATGAGGTAAGAGGCCTTGACAAGTCTCCTTCTCCTTTCAATTTTGAATCAAAAATTCAGAAGTTAAGCATACCTATACCTCTGATTGAACTAGTGAAGAATGAATCCTTCAAGAGCACTATCCTCGAGACCCTTGAGCCTAAAGCCATCCAAGCCTCCATTGACTATGTAAATCTGCAAGACGACAAACCAGCTGTTGTTCTTAGCCCAATGATTGAAAATTGTGAGGATGGCTCCCCATCATTCTATGTCTCCTTGACTATTCATGACAAAATCCTTCACAACTGCCTTCTGGACACAGAAGCTAGCCATGATCTAATGCCCAAGGCGGTCATGCATGAGTTGGGTCTTGACATTACCAAGTCTTATCATGACCTGTTTTCTTTTGACTCTAGAAAAGTGAAATGTTTTGGGTTAATCAAAGACCTAGCCATCACCTTGTCTTAGCTGCCTATGAAGAGCATGATGATGGATATTGTGGTAGCAGATGTACCCCCCAAGTTTTGCATGTTACTTTCCAGAGGTTGGATCAAGAGATTAGGTGGAACATTGCAAAATAATCTATCATATGCTACTATCCCAGTTTTTGGAGGTGAGAGTAGGAGATTATACAAAGAAGCTTTGTTGGCTTATATCATCAGTGATGAAAGGAATCCCACTAATCATCCCATCTATGTTGTTGACACTGATTTTGGAGCCTATATTCTTCATATTGAAGAATCCCAGCCGGCCTCCATGCAGCTTAGGAAACCGGTTTGCCAGATCAAAAAGGAAGAAGGCCCACAAATTTGGGACATGTTCTTTGATGGAGCTTGCTCTAAGGAAGTTGCAGGGGCAGGTGTAGTCCTTGTGTCCCCCACACAAGAATGCATTCATTTATCTTTCAAGTTAACTTTTCAAGTCACAAATAACATAGCAGAGTACGAACCCTTGATATTGGACTTAAAAGCTGCTAAAGAAATGGGTATCAAAGGTCTAAAGGTGTTTGGAGATGCATAACTTATCATTCAGTGGGTCAAAAAAACTTTCCAAGCAAAGCATCCAAGGCTCAAAGCATATAGAGATGAGGTATGGAAACTCAAGGGTTCTTTTAATAGTTTCAGCATTTCTTGCATCCCTAGAATGAACAACTAGCTTGTTGATTCCCTTGTTGTGTCTGCTAGCATGTTTATTCCTCCTTTGCCTCCTAAATTGACTTATGAAGTTCAAGTGAAATATAGACCATCTCTACCTGATAATGTCAAATACTGGAAATTTTTTGAAGATGGTGATGAAATTAATAGGTTTTTACAAGTCATTGATGAATTATCTAAAATGCACATTGACCAAGAAAATGAAACCATTGAAGAATGCAACCAGTCTAAGCTAATGGATGAGATTGTTCAGGATAGCATTATTTAGCTGCCTAGTAACCATATACCCAAAGGATTGGTGCCCTTAAAGAAGATATTTGATCATAATGATGTACCTTATAAGCCTGCCAAAAAAGAAAATGAGTCTACGGTTCATAGACATAATGTAGCGAGTCCAACCCATCCAAAGTAAATAAATCTGTCCACTCACTTTTCTTCTGTCCAAAGTTCCGAGTATTGCACCCTAATGAAACAATTTGCTAATATTTTTGCTTAGGAGTACAGTGATCTCAAGACCTATGACACCAACATCATTCAGCATAAGATTCCACTGGAGAAGAACACCATCCCTTTTAAGCAGAAGTTAAGACCTATCAACTCTCTCTTATTGCCTTTGATTGAAAAGGAAATCAAGAAGTTGTTCGATGCCAAGATCATAGTTCCCCTAAGGTATTCAAAGTGGATAGCAAACCTTGTGGTAGTAAGAAAGAAGAATGGAGAAATCAGGCTTTGTGGTTGCTTCAAGAATCTGAACAAATGCTATAAAAAAGACAACTACCCCCTGTCTAAGATGGAACACTTGCTGCAAAAAGTTTCAGGGGCTAGAGTCATGTCTTTCTTACATGGATTTTTAGGTTACAATTAGATTGTTGTACATCCAGAACATCAGGAAGAGACCGCCTTCACTACTCCTTGGGGCACTTTCACGTACTCCAATATGCCTTTTGGACTGATGAATGTTGGGGCTACTTTTCAGAGGGCCATCGACATAGCCTTTGTGGGAGACAAGGAAAAGTTTGTCCTTATTTACCTTGACGACATAATGGCCTTTTCTAGCAGTCACAAGGACTATTTTCAGCATTTGAAGAAGGTGTTTCTAAAGTGCAAACATTTTGGAATTTCTGTGAACCCAAAGAAGTCACAGTTTTCTCTAGAAGAAGGCAAAATTCTGGGACATATTGTTTTCGCTAAAGCTGTGAAGATCAATCCAACAAGAGTTCAAGCAATTCAGACATTGTCCATCCCAAGGTCAAAAAGGGAAATTCAATCTTTCCTGGGTAAGTTTAACTTTGTTGGGAGGTTTATTCCAAACATTGTAGAGCTAGTGAAGCACATCACTTCCATTTTGAAGAAAAGATCAGAAATAAAATGGATATATGGTGCAAGAAGCTCTTTTGAAGCCATAAAACAAGCTATCATGGAAGCTCCCACTCTAATCAGTCCAGATTATACAAGGGAGTTTTATATCTTCTCTTTTGCCTCTTATGATACACTTGTAGCAGTTCTATTGCAGAAAAATGATGAAGGTATAGAGCACCCTATGGCCTTTTTCAGCAAAACTCTGAAGGAGGTTGAACTAAGGTATGACCTTATTGAAAAACAAGCTTATTCTCTCATAAAATCTTTAAAGGCATTCAGAATTTATATTCTGCATTCCAAAGTGGTTGCGTATGTACCTTCAACCTCACTAAAAGATGTCCTAATTCAGCTAGATATTGATGGAAAGAGAGCTAAATGGATTGCAAAATTCATAGAGTTCAACATAGAGGTGAAGCACACCAAGATTGTTAAAGGCCAGGGCTTGGCTAAGCTTATGGCTGAGGAAAATTGCAGTTGGTTAGACATCAATTGCATAGGTTCAAATTCAGGTGGTGAGCGGAGAGAGGAAGCAGTAGAAAATCAAGAGCAGAATCAGTCTTTGGCTGAAAATGTAGCCACCTCTAAATGGTATTCCAGTGTAATTCATCTTTTTCAGAAGCTAGAAGTCCCTCCAAGGCATAGCTCAAGTCAATCCTGGACCATTAAGCTCAGATTAGCCAAATTCTGCATTACTAAAAACTTGCTTTATTAGAAAGACCCATCAAGGATCCTCTTGAGATGTCTAGATAAAGGACAATCTATGGAAGTCATGCTCCAGTTCCATTCTAGCATCTGTGGAGGGCATCATTATTGGAAAACCACAGCCCACAAGATCCTGAGAGCTGGGTATTATTGGCCTACTATGTTCTCTGATGTGTTTTCTTTTGTGAAGTCTTATGAAAAATGTCAGAGATTTGCAGGAAAACAACAACTAAAATCTCTGCTCATGAAGCTGGTACATGCCAATGGCCCCTTCCAGTAGTGGGGCTTGGACTTCATAGGTGAGATCAATCCACATTCCAGTGGCCATCACAAATGGATCTTGGTAGCCACTGATTATTTCACCAAATGGATTGAGGTTATAGCCACTAAAAATGCTAATCATCAGGTTATCATAAAGTTCTTGAATGAGAATATTTTCACTAGATTTGGTTGCCCAACCAAACTAGTCACTGATAATGTAGCAACTTTTAGGGAAGAGGAATCGGTGGACATGTGTGAATCCATGGGCATTCAATTGGTGCATTCTACCTCATATTATCCTCAAGGAAATGGCCTGGCAGAATCATCTAACAAGAGTCTTGTAAGGATAATCAAAAATCTACTGGAGGATAACCAAAACAACTGGGATTCCAAGTTGAAGTTTGCACTATGGGCTAACAGAGTTACCAACAAGAAGTCCATAGGAAATTCTCCATTTACGTCGGTTTATGGAGCTGATGTTGTTTTTCCTATCCAACTTATTATCCTTGTGGCCAAATTCTTGCAAGAAGAATAGGATGAAGATAACAACATGGTGAGGAGAATGAGTAACTTGGTTGAATTACAGCAGATCAGAGAACAACTGGTGGAGAAGTTAAGAATTCATCAGCAGAAGATCAAAGAAACCTTTGATAGAAAGGCAAAAATGGACAGTTTTCAGGTTGGTGATTGGGTTCTCAAATGGGATGCATTGAAGGAAAAGAAGGGCAACCATGGTAAATTTGATGCCTTATGGACGATACCTTTTGTCATTGCTCAAGTTCAGATAAACAATACTTGCATTTTGCACAATTTGGAGGGGGGAGGTGTTTTTGATGGCCCAGTCAATGGGCGGCTTTTGAAACCTTACTTCATATGAGGCTTTAAGGCCTTAATATTATAATAGTTTTTTTTTTTTTTTTCATTTCAGTTTTTATTTTATATGCAAATAAACTCCATGCCCAATGGAACACTAGGAGATAAGTTTTTTTTGGTTGTTACTAGAAAGGCAGTAGTCTGCAGTTCTTGAAACCTCACAGGGAGGTTTTCATCCCCAGAAGGAGCCAGTGTAACCCCTGAGGTGCAGTGCTGCTATTTTAATGGAAATGTCCCCTATTTTAGCTCTGATGGTCCACGTCTCCTCTTGCTCCACTTTGGCCATAAGCCGAACTTAAAAAATTATACACCCATGCTCATAAAATCGGCGGGTCCGGTCTCGGTTCATCTCCTTTCCACTACGCCCTCATTTCTTTGATCTCTGATCAGATCGATCTTCATCATCCATTTCATTTACCGATCCAACGACTATCATGCATCACTTAATCGCCCATCGATGTATTGCAATTTCATCACACTGTCCACCAACCCTTCACCTCTACGATTAGCGATATGATCCTGTCCATTCATCCTATCAATCCAACGGCTCCTATGCACTCTCTCATCTATTCTTCCTTCCCTCGATCTCCGCCGCCTGACCAATAGCCCAACCATCAATCCACACCATCCAACGGCACCGTACTCTACTTCCCACTAGTCACCCTGGGAGGAAATTTGTTGGCTTTGTCAATGTTTTTGACAATTGGACAGTTGAACTGAAATAACAGAATGCATGGCCGAAAGGGAAAAAAACAACAACACGATGTAGCCGAACCAACAATAATGATCATGGAAGGCGCTAGCACGAGTGAAACACCTGACAGCACGGTGAGATTATCAACATTTGATTAACGTGTTTATTAGAAATAGAGCTCTTTGAGCTCATGTTGTCTAGTTACGACATCAAGTAGTTAGAAGATAGAGGGGATAGATTAAGACATCTTGAGCCTCAGAGAGTTCGAGAGTATTGTAAAAAGCCTATAAATGGTTGAAAGTTCGAAGGAAGAGGGGTTCAACTTTCGGAGACTATGGATACTCTATTCCTCCCAGCGTCTCTTCTTCATTCTAGTAATACAGGCTTCTTTTGTTGTTACATGTTCAATCGTCATCTTCTCCTATGTTCTAAGCTTACACTTGAATGGGTTATTCATGTTTTCTTCTATGTCGAATGCCAGATAACTATCATCTTATCTCTACGTTGATAAATTAGATTTGTAAGCTTCATTTACTTTCTGTAACTAGCCATTCATATGTGTTTATGTATGTATCTACCGGTACAGTCAAGATTCGCCATCTATTCATTGAATCTATAAACTATTGAGCATTAGTGGTTGAAAGCCTTGTCAAGCTGAGGGTGTTCATGCATGTCTTGAGTGAAAACAGAGTTGAAACAATCATTTGACTTGATCCAAACCCCAATCTATTCCAATAGTTTAGAGAATGATATTGAAGACTTATATGTTTCCAGGCATCTCTGAGCTACAACCTAGGAGAGTTTCGTAGAGTGCTAATAGTACCATTTATTTTCATGCGTTTGTTTATCTATGCAATTTATTTCTACACATTACTTTTACACATGGTTATTTAGATAGTTTATGAGCAACCTTTTCTTGAAAATTACCTTCACATTAAGTGATAATATTTGTAGTGGTCACTTTTTTCAAATAGAAATTTTATTTTTGCATTTGGTTCACTTTATTTAATGTTGCTTAATTTTTTTCCATCATTTAATATTTGACGTTTCTACATTATCTCATGTTTTACAACTACAGGAAACCCTACATCCTTGTACTTTTCTATATTAACCCTACCATAAGTTGATGTGATGTCTTGAAATGTGTACTTTATCATTTTATAGTATTTCCTTACCTTATTTTCCTTACAAACATGCATTTGGTGTGTACCCTTCCCTGTTGGATTGTCTCTTGTAGCAAAACAAAGACTCCAGTAGCAGTTTGCAACTCACCTTTGAAACTCAATCAAATTTTCACCCAAATCATGTATTTCCTTCTTTGATGTATTACAACACTCTTGGAACCTTGAGAATGTAATTTATAGGTATATATACCATCTATATGGCTTTATTTGAATGATTGTAGAAATTGCTTCTTTCCTGCAAAATTAGGGTTTATTGTTTGCAAGATTTTATTTCAACAGTGTGTTTGCTTTCTTTACAGGATATAATAGATGTGCTTTGATTTCATTTAAAATAGACTATTTTTCCTTCATTTATTCTCAATAGCCTATTTTTGTGTTCTTTCATTCTTCCTATTAGTCACTTCCTACAATTTTTTTCCTGTAGCATAGAAAAATTCGATTGGTGTATGTACAACTAGATTTCATCTTAGTACTTCCACCTACATAAAAGTCAACGAAAGGAAGAGATAGTTCTTGTTTCACATACAATGTCAGCCCATCTTATGTTTGTATGAACCCCGGGTTGACAATTAAAGCTAAGACCCTTGTGAGTTGCAAGATTGTTGTTGCAATATTGAGGACCTTCATGGTTAATAATATATCTTATAAGACTGTTGGGGTTGGGAGTGTCAAAAAAAATATGTTTGATGTTATTGTGAGAATACTAACAAATGTGAGACATGTACCTAAATTAAAGAAAAATGAAACTTTTTGGGGAGTCTTTGATTTTGTTGGTTATAAGTGGATAGATAAAGTTGAAGCACCGAAAGTGTCTAAGAGAACTTTAGTGGTCATGAAAGCTACTAAGACAGGGAACCTTTACAAGTTGGATGAAAGTACTCAAATTAGTGAAGAAACAATCACATCTAAGGAGGAAACACAATCCACTCATGTATGGCATCAATGATTGGGTCATATGAAAAAAATGGGGATATAGGTATTGATAAACCATACGCTACTTTCAAACTTGATCTTTGAATTTAATATTTCACAAAAATTGTATATTTAGAAAATAGTATAGACATAAATTTAAAGAAGGCAATGATAGTAGTAAAGGTACTCTTTATTACATTCATTCATATGCCTGGGGGCCATCCCTTATTATTTCTTTTCAAGAATTGTCATATTTTGTTTCATTTATAGATGATTTCTCTAGAAAAGTATGAGTTTATATATGAAAACTAATTAGAAATTTAGATCTGATAGAGCTTCTAAAATATAGAAGGGTTGTTGAATGTAAATGGCTTTTCAAATTTAAAATAGGTGTTGATGGTAAGATTGAAAGGTATAAGGCCAGACTAGTCACAAAAGGTTACTCTTAGACATAAGGTATATTTTGTTATGGAACCAACTCACAAAAAGATAGAAAAGATAGATCAACGCCTTAGAATTCAGCCTCTTTGAGGGGGCAACCTCCTTTACATTACACAAATGAATGATTCTTTTATAATTCAAATGACAAAACCTCCTTTCTATATATAGGAGTCTAAGGAGTCACAATATAACCCAGCTGACCTAACAATAATAATATAAAGGCACAAAAATAACAATATAGGGATTCTAAGGGGCACAATAATAACAATATGGGGACAATAGGGGCACAAAAATATTAATAAGGGATACAACTACAATAGTAAGGGGGTAATCACTAGTAATATATGGACCTAACATGCCCCTCTCCTTCAAAAAAGTGTTGCCCTCAACGCTTGAGTAGTTCTGGATGCTTCTATATAAAATTCTCATCCTCCCATTTGGAATCTTTAGCGGATAAGTTCTTCCACTTGATGAGATACTCCGAAATTGATCGATTTCATAGCTATCGAGTTCTTTTCTCTGTGACTACTTCCAGTTCCCATATAATTTTTCCTTCCTCATCAAGTTTTAGCAATATTGTTTGAACTGGGAGCTTGTCACCTATAACCTTCTTTAAACATGAAACATGGAAAACCTGGCTCTGAAAAATATATACAGGAAACTACAGTCCGTCCTCTTTCCGTAACTTCTTACAAAATTTCAATCTGATGCTAAGAGAGAAAGTTATGACGATTTTCCCCAGGTCACATGTTTGGAATGTAATTCAAGAGTCTTCAAAAAGAAAAAATTCCTCAGATCATATCTCCGCAAATATAGTGCAAAAAGCTCTTAAATTTGGACCCAAGGTTTAGTGCGATTTCGTCTCAAATGGGTTTTTTTCCACTTCTGAAATGTCGCAGAAAAAAAGTTATAGCGAAAATGCCATGATGACCTATTTGGAGCAGCGAAACCCTAGAATCCAAAGGTCTGATACCAAATGTTATCAAACCAGCTCACAAAAAGATCGAAAAGATAGATCAACACCTTAGAATTCAGCCTCTTCGAGCGGGAAACCTCCTTTACATTACATAAATGAATGAATTATTTTATGATTCAAATGACAAAACCTCCCTTCTATATATAGGAGTCTAAGGAGTCACAATATAACCAAACCGACCTAACAATAATAATATAAAGGCACAAAAATAACAATAGAGGGATTCTATGGGGCATAGTAATAATAATATGGGGGCAATAGGGGCACATCAATATTAATAAGGGATACAACTACAATAGTAATTGGGTAATCACTAGTATTATAAGGACCTAACACATTTTTTCATGAAATATTTTCGTCGGTTGTTAAACTTGTATTTATCCATATTATGCTGGTAGTTTCTTTGCTTAATTTGGAGTTAGATAAATTATATGTTAAAAAAAATCTTGCATGGAGATTTGGATGAAGATATTTACATGGAGCATCCAAAAGGTTTTTTGCAATATCGCAACAAAATATTAGTTTACAAGCTCAAGAAATTGTTGCATGGCTTAAAGCAGTCACCCAAGCAGTGGTACAAGAATTTTGATTCCTTCGTGATGATTTAGAACTATATTAGACGTGAGCATGATCATTTTGTACTTTAAAATTTTGAATTTGATATTCCTTATCTTAGTGATGCGTGTTGAAAATATGTTCATTGTGAGTAAAATCATGGGATAGATCAACATGTTGAAGGCTCAGATGGCTAACGAATTTGATATGAAGGATATAGGAGTTTCAAAACAAATATTAGGCATTGAAATATAGAGAGACAAGAAAAATGGTGAGCTCTGGTTTTTATAGTAGAATTATGTAGAGAAAAAACTTAAATTTTTCATTATGAAGAATATGGAACTGTTGAGCTAATTTTCAAAATATCCACAGTAGTGATCATGTTCTGTCGATATTTTGAATCCCAAAGGGGATCCATCATCAGGAAATCTTAAAAGAATGATAAAAGATCTGTAGCAGAAGTGGACAATTAGCTCAGAACATGATCACTATTGTGGATATTCCGACAATTAGCTCAACAAAAACTAACCACAGAATTTGAAATCCAAAATTATTTCCGTGTACAGAAGGGATACTTGGAATGAGATCAATTTATTCCAATTCTCCTTCTACTATGCCTCTTATATCATTATTTTAAGAAGTCTTGATGATGTATCCCCTTTAGGATTCGAAACGTTGATAAGGAATGATCACTATTATGGATATTTCAATAATTAGCTCAATAGAAACTAACCATAGAAATTTGAAATCCAAAAATGCGACACTGGTTAATATCCCTTTCACTTCCCATTTTAATCTTTCTCTAGGGTTATCTCATATTAATGAACAAGAAAAGGATTATAAGTCTCATGTACCATATGCTAATGTAGTAGGAAGTGTGATGTATGTGATGCTTTGTACTAGACCATATATTTTACATGCAATCGGATTTGTTAGTACGTTCATGGAGGCACCAATAATTATTGTATCACCCTTAATGGTTCTCATGATTATTTCTGTAGATATGTTTTTTTTTTTGGCTTGAACCACAATGGATTTGAACCTTGAGTCTCATGGTTCACTTAATACGTCATAACATGATGATCACCAATGATCTTCCTCCGTGATCTATGTCTGTGGATATGTTGGTTGATATTTTGCAGGTGATTTGGACAAGAAAATGTTTACTTCAAGATATCGCTTTACTCTTGTAGGGAGATCCATCATTTGGATTTCTAAGAATTAAGAAAAAATGCTTTATCCACCACATAGGAAGAGTACATCATTGTCTCACATGATTTCAAGGAGGAAGTTTGGTTGAAGGGACTTCTAGGTGAACTTGGCAGAGTTTAGAAGAATGTAACTATATTCTGTGATAGTCAAAGTTCTCTGCATTTAGCTACAAATCTTGTTTATCATAGAAATACCAAACATATTGATATAATGTACCATTTTGTAAGATTGGTTATCAAAAAATGTCCACACTCGCGAAAATTGTGTAGGCATATTTTCAAAACCAGTGTTGATAGAGAAGTTATGATGATGTCTAACTTTCTTGGCTTGCATAAAAAAGTGATAAGACTTTGGCAAAGCATTAGGGAAGTTCTCGTGAAAGTGGAGATTGTGAAAATACAACAATCATTAAAAGAAAATGTAAATGTAAAACTAATTTATTAATCTAAATATTATTGTAGTTATTCTAACATAGGTAGTTTATGAGCCAAAAGGTGGTTACCAAAACTATTGTAACAATTCCTACTTCATATGTTGATTATAAGAGATGAGGGGGATGAGTAAGAAATCCTAATTGTAATATTTCTCCCATAAAATATTATTTTTCTTTCCTGTGGATGTTTCCTTAACAAAATGTAAAAAAAACATTGAGGTTTTACCATGTAATGTTGTGCAATGGCATATATTTATGTGTCATTTTTCTTCTGACTAAATGTGTATACATATTAAGAAAATAACATGATGAAATCACAATTGAAGCTATATGATGTCTCAAATTTATAAATTAAATAATTATTGAATCCATGTGAACTTTTGTTTATTCATAAAGTTTGTTAAGTATGTTGTAAAATACTTATGTGTAAAGGCTAAGTTTTTCTTGGAATCCTACATAAAAACTCTATCTTATAGATAAAAATTTAAATTCCCTAGAAATATGAGGATAGGATACTTGTTAAGTTAAAAATATATTTTTTAGAACATTCTCATGAGACATCATCCATGCCAAACTCTATTACCCAAAGAATGGAGTCTCTCATCCTAAGAGTAGATTATTTGTGGTGGATTTCATGATGAGATTGTTCATAATGGGTCGTAATGGGAATGTATGAGTAGGTTGTAATACTTCCCCTTGGTCCATGGCTTATCAAAAGCTCCTTACATGAGGTCAGACCAGTTGATCATACATGATATGGATTTCTCATATCGTGCCAAAAACTTTGACATAAATTACTTTACACAAAATTAGCACATTTATATAAATTAAATTGCTAGTAAATGTTAATAGACATCAATTTATGATAGGCATCAAAACAATTCATAATACTTTCACATTACAAAAATTAAAAATTAGATCATAAAAATTAACTTAGTCATAAATTGTAAATTCACTTAGTTTAAAATATTATTACATCAATAGACATCTCTATTTTGGAATAGAGCTTGAAGAATTTTAATTTAATTATCAATAATTATTATTTGGATGGTACACCTGATTTAAATTCCACAGAACATGAGAATATTTACATCAATAGGTATGTCTATTTTGGAATAGGGTTCTATAATTTTGATTTAATTATCAATAATTATTAGGTGGATGGTATGGATTTAACCTCCATGGAATATTATAGAACGTTCATAGTAGTATATAGAAACGAATGGTTGAAATTTATCTCCAATGTAGTTATGCCATTTTTAACATCTTAATTAAATTGATTAATACAAAAAATGTGGTATAAACAACTGTCATATGAAGCGAGTTATGGTTTTTTGGGCATGTGTTATTGATAAGCCATGATATTGGCCCATGGTATCCTATTAACACATGGTATTGTAACAAACATTATTTATAGATTAAGAATCTCCAAGATAAATGTGGAAATCCATCTCCATTGTTAAGAATATCGTTCCATGTATTTTTAAATGTATATATGTTTAACTTGTATATTAATTCTTTTTATAATTAATAATAAAATAAAATAAAGTTATAATTTAGTTAGATTTTATGATTTTTTTAAATTTTAGCTATGTGAAATGCATCAAACTATTTTGATCCGTGTTATTCATTGATGTATGTTCTAGTCATAGTAGTATACATAAATAAAAATTTGATATTTATCTACAAAGTAGTTATGCCATTTTTTCTGTTTTAATTAAATTGATTAATTCAAAAAATTGCATATGAACAAGTGTCATGTGAAATGAATTATAGTATTTTGGGCATGTAGTATTGAATCACTTTGGGCCCATGAAGCTACATGGGAGATGACTGATCATATGTTGACTATGTATCCTTCATTATTTGTTGGTTCGAGCAAATGATTTTTTGGTATATGTATATGTATATATGGATGTTGTTGTAGCTACCACAATGAGTTTTATTATAAATCTCCAATAAGTGGTATGATTGTAATGTTTGTTATGTTGGTCATGGTTTTCAATAGTTTTTCAATATAAATACTGCATTGACCTATGTTATAAATCTCCATGGGAAGTATGTGTTTGTTTTCAATGGTTTGTTCGTCATAGGTGTCATTAAACACAGAGGACAAGGTTCCTCCAAGGGGGAGGGGTTCGTAATAGCCCCTGGTTGATTTTCCATGTAAATAAAGTAAGACCAAGGTCATGGGACATGCATTCCAAGTAGAATGTTGGGGAAAACATAGTGATGGGTATAATTGGGGATTAGTTAATGGCTATGGAAATTGGAAAAGGAATTAGCAAAGACAAAGTGGCAATAATTGGAATTTTATTTATGAAATAAAGAAAATTATGATAAAAGGAAGATGAAGAAAAACAAATTTTCATGAGAGGGAAATTGAAGGAAAAATGAAATAAATTGAAGAAAATAGAAGCCTCAATGATAAAAAAAGGCTTCTAAGGATCAGCTCACATCTTTTGTTAGTTGAGCTTTTGTTGGCTTAGCTTTTCTGAGTTCATTTTTGGAGGTCTCATTTCATTCTCTCATTCTCTCATACTAATGCACAATTATAGTATTCTTGGAGCATTATTAGAGCACTTTGGCACACATTGGATTTGGAGAAAGAAAGAAAGAACAATAGAACAGTTGGACTAACATCTACACCTAGATTTCTTGGCACCTAACAGGTTGCATGTGTGATTTCCTTGCTTATTTCTGGAGGCATGGTATATGCATGTGATTTTTTTGCTTATGTGTTGTCATTGGCATGGAGATTTTCCTAGATTGATAGTGGTTTTATCCTTGCCTTTCCATTTCGTGGATAACCATTGTGTTATGGGTTTTTCCACTTAACTATTTTTATTAGTGCTCATGTTCCTTATGGTTGTGGGTTGGAAAAAAAGCTTTGGAAGCCTTGGAACAACCTAGGTTGAGTTACTAATCCTGAAGCCTAGGTTGGGACAAACACTCCAGAGCCCTTAGGGGGTTGAGTTAATAATCCCTGGAGCCAAGTTGGACAAATGCTTGGGAGTTCTGGAAGATTGTGGGTTGAGTTACTAATTCTTGGAGCCCTGGACAACTTGGTTATAGACAAATCTAGTTGGTGTTAGTGATTCCAGCTCTAGTGACGTCCGACCATGGAGGTGGAATCACTCTAGTTGAGGGTTGAGGTGGTTTGGCCTCTGGAATCCCTGACTTGGTTTGTTTTGGTTTAATCCATGATATCCCACATTCATGCTTGGAACATGGAGAGTGGGTTACTAGATGAAAGAGATATTTGGTTGAGCCCAATCTATGGTCGGGTGGTACACGGAATTACCTGGCTTGGTTGGTAATTTCATATGTTAATATTATACATTTCCTTATTGTGATCTATAAGCATTTGTAGCTCATTAGGGAAATTTTGAGGTCTAAAATGGGCTTCCTAAGGAGATTATAAAATAATAGTGAAACAATAAAATAAGATTAGATTACATCATCAAATTTTAGAGGGAAAAAATAAATAAATAAATAATAATATTTTTCTAACTCATATTTTCAACTGATCTCCCTATGGATTTACTCAAACTTCGAGCAGAAACACTCCATGGATGCAGAATTTGATTCCTCGTCCGAGGAGTAATCATTTTGCATACATTTGATGCATCCTTCTACACAAAAATTGAGAAATGCATGAAAAATATGATTGCAATCATGTTTTTTCATGTATTTCTCATTTTTCGTGTAGCAAGGTCCATCAAAAGTATGAAATGTGGGTACTCCTTGGATGCGAAATAAAAAAATTCATCCAACAAGTAGTCCCACTCGAAATTTGAGTAAAAACTTAGGGAGATAAGTTGAAAATACGAGTGGAGAAAGTAGTTTTATTATTTTATTCTTTTTTAATTTTTTTACTTTTTTACTCAAAAAATGGTGAATCATCCCCCATGGTTGACATCATCATCTTGAATCATATTGGTTCTTATAAAGTTTATTTTGGTTGTACATTTTCCTTAGAAGGCCCATTTTAGACCTCAAAATTGCCCTAATGTATTATGTTTGTGATATTATGGTTGAATTTCCATGATTTATATGTTGGTTATATGCTAGTTATATGATGTGTATTATCTATGGCTCTTGTTATGAATTGTTTAGTTATTGATTAGTTGATGAATGTATGGACTAATAAGTGTTTTTGCAGTTATGTGGAAAGGACATAAAGCCTTATTGGTGATTCTCATATGAATCTCAGACTATTACGATCATATATGCATTCATGACCTATAGCTTACATGTTTGCCATGTGTTTGATGAAATGTATGTCAAAAATTGCAACAAGAAATGTCAAAAATAACATCAAGAAACATCCTAATTTAATTTTTCCTTGAATTAAATTGGGAATAAAATTGTAATTCCACATCTCATAACAAGTTGTATTAGTTAACTCAGATAATTTGAATTAATTCGTTCAGTTAATTCGAGTTGAGGGTCTAACTAGAGTCATGTAGAGTGTCTCCTATTTTATAGGAGCCCTAGTTGAGTTTATTTTGAGTTGTAATTAATTAACTTTGTTTAACTAAGTTAAAGTAAGTTAAACTAGTTGCAACTGATGAAGAAACTAGTGGGAGGTCTTGTAATGTGGTGTTGCCTGCAATCAAGTGTGGTGCTACCTGAAGTGTAGTGTGGTGTTTCCTACATTCGAGTGTTTTGTTGCCTGAAGTGCAGTGTAGTGTTGTTTGAAGTACAATGTCATGTTGCCTAAAGTGCAGTGCGGTGTTGCCTGCAGTCGAGTGTGGTGTTGCCTATAGTTATCACCCAGTAAACGGAAGATTCACTCATAATTAACTCATGCATGTCAGATCTGAGAAAGACACAGTTGAGATTGGATTTTAGCGACTGTTTACTATTAGTTGTATGATAATCCAAATTGTATAAATGGTGCGTGAAATGAGAGGAAGATCCTAAAGGAAGTACACAATCTAGTGGATGAAAATTCACATTAGATAGGGGCCTAATTCCTCATTGAACAATGCAAGGAAGTAGGAGCTTGGAAGGCTAGGAAATTGGCTAAGTGTTGGCTAGAGTTAGCTTAAGAAGTTGTGAGATAGATAAAGATAGCACAGAGGTTGCTCAGGCTTGAGAAAAACATTGTAATCTTCTCATATTTTCGTACTAATGCAATATATAGATAAAAATGGTTTTTAGTTGTGGCTTTCCCTAGGAAATCATTGTGTAGTGCGTTGATTGAATTATTTATATTGTATGCTTCATGATTTCTCTATCGATTAATTGTTTCTGTTGATTAGTAGAATAGATTCAAGTATTTTGTTTTAGAAAATTACATAAGTAGTTTGAATGTGCAAGTAATTTCTACATGGTATTGGAGCTAGATCTGTAGAAATTTCTAAATGGTATCAAGGTAGAAATCACTATAGAAGAGAAGAATTCAAATTTTTCCTTGCAGATTGATGGAGCTCTAGTTTAAGGAAGATCCAAAAGACCGTATGTTCAGACTTGTTAATGGATCTAGAAGATTGCTAGTGGGTTGATCAATGAGCCAATGCTTAGTGACAAAAAAAGGAGTTGTGATCATTCAAATTGGTTGATTGAGGAGTAATCAAAACTTAGATGGATTCTAGTTTTAGAGGGAGCAACCCTATGGAAGCTAGTACTTCAGGATTAGGGGAGAATAGACTCATTATTGCAGTAGTTTCAACAACAATGTAGAATAAATAATAGAGAAGTTGCAACAACAATATGAGTATATCAGAGTCCTCTTTGCATGCAATTATACCTCCAGGTGAGAGGTCGGTGGCCTGGGTGTAGGCGATATTGACAAACGTTCAAACCTTGATACAACTTCCTCTAATTCTGGAGGAATCCCTTCATCTTTCTCAACTCGAGTATTAGTCATCTATTTCTAGACTGACTGTTTAATTAATTTTTCCCTTTTTGGCCGCTAAAACCAATCCTTTTTTTCTTTTATTAATAGCCAAACCTTCATTATTGGTACTTAACACTATTGAAACCTTTTCATGGCCTTAATCTTTAAAAACCCAGACCCATATGGTTTAATTGCTTCTCCTTTATAAAATGGTCCTCAACACTTTATCAGGAAATACATAGAATTACATGAAAAAACAGCACACCAACATAGAAGACCAGACTTCAAATTTTATTCATAAGCATTCATACCTCGAACCTGTTCTACCCCTATCAACCATCGATCTCACATCAATAGATCTGATTGCTTAAACACATATCAAGCAGCTAACCTGCACATTTGGAACCCACCTGATAAGCAGTTTCTCTCGGTTTCCTCTCTGCTACGTGGCATGAAACTTATGGAATCGGAGCCAAAGGGTTAAATACCACTTATCGCCCTTCTTCCACCCGATAACCACTTGTGGTTTCTTCAAACTGCTTTGGGTTGTTAACTATAGGTTAACCTCCACGCCGAACACCATTGATCTCCTTGGTCTTTGTCAATGGTCTTCCTCCACAATCTCGACCTTCTGCTTAATAAACTCAGGGTTTTATTATAAACTCAGTTTAAAATGGAAAAACACAGAATTTAACACAATCGACACAGTTTTAACCAATTTCACAAAACCACCATTTAAACTTGGAAATTCATAATAAAATAGAGATTTCGAAGGAGATTATCCTTCGGGATTTGACAGAGAATTTATCATTCACATGCATAGAGATAATTTTCCCCAATTCACTGGATTTGCTCTTGGAAAGCCAAATTTCCTTAAGAGTCAAAATCCCTTTACAATAGCGTAAAACTTACATAATTACTGGTTCATCCTAACAACCAAATCCTAATACAAAGGCTAAAATTTATTAATCCTATCTGTTCTGCGAGGCATTCTCCTCGAGAATCTCCACTACAGCTAACTAACTAAAACTTACTACATCATGATCAAACCCTATATTCTAGCTCTATGGTTGACTAGAAGAACATGGAAATTGATGGCTAAAGGATCCCACTCCTTTGCTTGTAGATATTTTTGTATTTTTGGAATAAGTTTGAAGCCTTTTCCCTCCAAGTCTCATGCTCCTACATCAGACTCCTGAGGGAAAAATTCTTCATGGGCTCCTATCCATGAGCTCTTCTACAGAACTTCCCAACTTCTGTAGCATGTTTTCTGTTACCCAAGTAGCTTCAACAATTGGCTGATCCTTCCATTTGACCAAATACTGAAAGTACTCCTGTCCTCTGGTTTTCTTGAACACTTTCTTGTCCGAAATCCTTTCTAGCTGCAATTCCTTTGTTGTAAGTAATAGTTTTACCCAGTCAATTTCCTGTGTCTCTTGGTCTTCTTTTGTATCTTTTGTAATTTCACCTTGATACTTATACATATCAGTAACATTGAAAATTGGAGATATTCCAACATCAGGGGGTAATTCAATTTCATATGCATTTGCAAAAAAAAAAATATATAAAATATATATATATATATATATATAATAAATAAATAAAATAGTAAAATAATAAAATAAAATAAAAATAAAATAAAATAAAAATAAAAATAAAAATAAAATAAAAATAAATAATTAAATAAAATAAAAATAAAAATTAATACTCTGGATGGTCCAATTTTCTTGAACTTCAATTTACTATACTCCCTCTTTGGAAATTTTCCTTCCTTAGGTGTGCTAAAACCAAATCTCCAACTTCAAAGTTCACCTCTCTTCTTCTCATGTCTACTCTATTTTTGTACTTGATGTTGTTATCCTACAGCTATTGTTTCACCTGTTCATGTATTTCTTGTATTTCTAAAGCAAAATCTTCTCCTTCTGAACATCTCATCTCATCCTTTCCCAAGTTTCTTAACTCAGATACTCCTCTGGGATGCATTCCATAAACTATGTGGAATGGACTCTGCCCTATACTCCTATTAGGTGAGTCATTATATGCATAGTCAACCTGTGCCAACACTTGATCCCACTGCTTTGGTTTCTCTGCAGTAAGACTCCTTAAAAGATTACCCAAACTCCTATTCACAACTTCAGTTTGTCCATTAGTCCGTGGATGATAGGCAGAACTGAAACTCAGTTTAGTTCCCAACTTATTCAATAGTGTCCTCCAGAAATGTCCAATAAATTTGGAATCCCTGTCTGAGACAATACTCTTAGGCAACCCATGCAGTCTTATAATCTCCTTGGAAAACAAATTAGCAATGTGAGTAACATCCATTTTTGAAAATCTATCCACTACAACAAAAATTGAATCATTTCCTCTTTGAGTCTTTGGTAAGCCCAAAACAAAATCCATACTTACCATATCCCAAGGCCTATCTGGAATCGGTAATGGAACATACAAACCTATGTTTTGGCTTCTTCCCTTTGCATATTGACAGACTTTGTAAGTTTTCACATATTTTCCACTTCAGATCTCATTTTCAGCCAGAAATAAAATCTATTCAACTCCTCATAAGTCTTATCTATACCAAAATGTCCTGCAAGTCCACCACTATGTTTCTCTTTGATTAAGTTCTCTCTCATAGAACAATTTGGTATGCACAGCTGATTTCTCCTAAACAACAATTCCTCTTGTAAGAAATAATTAACCATTTATTCCTATCCATCAAAACATGATTCTTACAAGCTTCAAATGCCTCCTTAAAATCTAAATCTGTCTCATACAATTTTTTAAGGAAATAAAAACCCAACACTTGAATTTGACTCTCTAGAAGTAATGTATTTCTCCTACTTAAAGCATCTACAACTTTATTTGATTGTCCATTTATGTGATTCAAGACAAAAATGAAGCCCTAAAGATACTCCACCCATTTGGCATGTTTCTAGTTAAGCTTTGGCTATTGCATAATATACTACAATGCATGATTATCTGAATAAAATATGAATTCTTTTGACATTAGATAATGTCTCTACTTCTTCAATGACTGCACAACTACATAAAACTCTTTATCATAAGAAGAATACGTCTTCTTTGAACATTCATCTTTTCACTAAAATAAGCTATAGGTCTGTCTTCCTGACTTAAAACACCTCCAATATCTTCTCCACTGGCACCACATTTCACTTGGAAAGGTTTACTAAAATCAGGTAGAACCAAAATAGGTTTTCTAGTGATCTTCTTCTTCAACAACTGAAAATTCTTTTCTGCCTCAGCAGTCCATCTAAGTGGTTGTTTATCCTTCTTTATATTCTCAACAATAGGAGCATTGATCTTACTAAAATTCCTAATTAATTTCCTATAAATACTAGCAAGACCATGAAAACTTCTTACCTCAAAGATACTTTTAGGTGAAGGCCACTCCATGATTTCCTTGATCTTCTCTGGATCCATCTTCAATCCTTCAGTAAAAACAACAAAACCCAAACACACTAATTCCTCTTTTAAGAATGAACAATTCTTCAAATTCAGCAATAATTTCTCTTGTTGTAACCTTTGTAAGACATAATTAAGGTGTCTCATGTGCTCCTCCTTAGACCTGTTGTAAATTAATATATTGTTCAGATATACTATTACAAATTCACCAATAAACTCTTTAAGAACTTCATTCATGAGCCTCATAAATGTACTTGGTGCATTTGAAAACCCAAAAGGAAATACTCTCCACTCATACAATCCTTCATTTGTCTTAAAAGTAGTTTTCCACTCATCCCCTTCTCTTATCCTTATCTAATGATACCCACTCTTAAGATCTAGTTATGTAAAATACTTTTCTCCACTCAAACAATCCATCAAATCTTCAATTCTAGGTAAAGGAAATCTGTACTTGATTGTGATTTTATTGATGGCTCTTGAATCAATACACATTCTCCAGCCTCCATCCTTCTTTGGACTCAACACTGTTGGTACTGCACAAGGGCTCAAACTTTCTCTGATCAATCCTTTGTCAAGAATTTCCTGAACCTGCTTCCTAACCTCCTCATTTTCTGTGGGAGACATTCTGTAAGTTTCTTTGTTTGGTATATTTTCTCCAGGAATCAAATCTATATGATGGCTAATTCTTCTAATGGGTGTTAACTCATTAGGCAAATCATCAACAATTATATCACAATACTTGCCCAACATTTCTTGAATTTCAATGGGTAAATCAGAAACTTTAGTAGAAGTCATTATTACCTTAGGCTTGCAAATTATAGAAAAATTTACCTCATTCTCTTCAATATGTTGTAAGTATTCCTTTCCTCCTAGTAATAGATTTTTTGGATCAGTCTTCTTTCCTGATGCATCCTCTTCTCCCATAGGCAGCAATGTATGATTGACACCATCTTTACTAAACTTGTAGGTGTTTCTTTTCCCATCATGGATAGCTCCTCTATCATATTACCAAGGTCTTCCAAGCAATATGTGACACACATCCATGGGCATCACATCACATACAATTTTATCCTTTTATTTTCCCAACTTCAACTCCACTTCACACTATTCATTCATTAAGAACTGATGTCCCTTTTGTAACCATGACACCTTTTAAGGTGTTGGATGTCTCATTATCTTCAACTTCAATTTCTCCACCACTTTTGTAGAGACCAAATTATCAGCATTGCCACTATCAGTGATCATCTGACAACATTTCCCTTGAACCTTACACACTGTTCTAAACAAAGTCCTCCTTTGTGATGGTTCAACTATCTCCTTTGCTGACTTGAGCAAAACTTTATTGACTACCAAAGATTCTCCTCTCTCTAGTACATTTTCTTCTTCTGTCACTGCTGCTGCTTCTTCCTCAACTTGAGCAACAATTTCATTCCTCTGAATTGTTCCTGCATTCTCTGGGCATTCAAAAGATATGTGTCCCAGTTTGTTACATCTATAACATCTTACTTCTCTTCCTCTACCTCCTCTTCCTCTAGAAAAACTCCCTCTGCCACCTACATCACCTCCTATGGTTGCATGCTGGTTTGAGCTACTGCTAGCTCCAACTTTAGGTGTTGTAGATCTTCCTCTACCACCTTGACTTCTTTTTTCTTGGAAAGTACCTCTTCCTCTAGTAGACTGCTTCCTCATGAGTTTTTCTTCAGCTTTCAGTACCATCTGACAAGCTTCTTCTAATGTTTTAGGAGATAGTATACTTATCTCATCTTGAAGGTCCATCCTAAGAACATTCACATATCTAGCCACCTTCTCATCTGTATCGTGAGTTTTTCTAGCTCTTATACTTACCTTATAGAATTATTTTGTGTATTCCCTCACTGTCATAGACCTCTATCTAAGATTTTGCATCTGTCTGAACAAGGTTTGTTGATAGTTACTTGGTAGGAACTTACCTCTTAGCTTTGCTACCATCCTATTCCAATTACTGATTGGTTGCTTGTTAAGACTCTTTCTTTCTGCCTGCACTCCATCACACCAAAGTGTTGCATGTCCTTTTAGCTTGGTGACAGTGAACTTTAATTTCTTCTCATCTTCTGTATCCTCATAATCAAAGAATTTCTCCATGCCATTAATCCAGTCTATCAATTCTTCTGGATTCAATCCTCCTGAATATATTGAAACCTTAGTTTTTGGCCTAGCTATGGATCTCAACACTGATTGGAAGAACCTCATCTTAGGAGTAACTGCTATAGTTTCCTCCTCTCCTTCAGTTTCAGCGTCAAGCTCACTAAGATCTCAATCATCTATATTCCTCCCTGATGTTAATGTTTCTAATCTAGCCTACATCTATTCCATAGCTTCCATCACCTCAGCATTTTCAATTGGTCGCCCTCTTCGACCATGTCCTCGTCCTCTTCCAACTCTAAAAGCCATATTAGATTTCATTCTCTTGCTTTCGAGATTCAATTCAATGTCAACAGGTTCCTCTGATACCACTAATGGTGGCCTGGTGCAAGCGATATTGACAGGCATTCAAACCCTCATACAACTTCCTCTAATTCTGGTGGAATCCCTTCATCTTTCTAAACTGGAGTATTAGTCATCTATTTCTAGACTGACTGTTTAATTAATTTTTCCTTTTTTGGCCACTACAACCAATCCTTTTTTTTATTAATAGCCAAACCTTCGTTATCAACACTTAACACTATCGAAACCTTTTCATGGCCTCAGTCTTTAAAAACCCAGACCCATATGGTTTAATTTCTTCTCATTTATAAAACAACAATTTATCGGGAAATACATAGAATTACATGAAAAAAAATAGCGCGCCAACATAAAAGACCGGACTTTAAATTTTATTCAACCGCGTTCATAACTCAAACCTGCTCTACCCCTATCAACCGTTGATCTCACATCAACAGATCTGACGGCTTAAACACATATCGGGTGGCTAACCTATGCATTTGGAACCCACCTGATAAGCGGTTTCTCTCGCTCTCCTCTCTGTTACGCGGCACAAAATGTATGGAACCAGAGCCAAAGGGTTAAATATCACTTACCGCCCTTCTTCTGCCCAGTAACCAATTGTGGCTTCTTCAAATTGCTTCGTGTTGTTAACTATCAGTTAACCTCTGCGCCAAACACCGTTGATCTCCTCGGTCTCTGTCTGTGGTCTTCCTCCACAATCTCAACCTTCCGCTTAATAAACTTAGGGTTTTATGATAAACTCAGTTTAAAAGGGAAAAACACAAAATTTAACACAATCGACACAGTTTCAACCAATTTCACAAAACCACCATTTAAACTTGGAAATTCACAATAAAACAAAAATTTTGAGGGAGATTATCCTTCAAGATTTGATAGAGAATTTATCATTCACCTACACAAAGACAATTTTCCCCAATTCACTGGATTTGCTCCTGGAAAGCAAAATTTCCTTAACAATCAAAATCCCTTTACAATAGCATGAAACTTACATAAGTACTGGTTCATCCTAACAACCAAATCCTAATACAAAGGCTAAAATTTATTAATCCTATATGTTCTGCGAGACATTCTGCTCGAGAATCTCCACTACAACTAACTAACTAAAACTTATTACATCATGATCAAACCCTATATTCTAGCTCTATGCTTAACTAGAAGAACATGGAAATTGATGGCTAAAGGATCACACTCCTTTGCTTGTCTCATGCTCCCGCATCAGAGGTGGGGCAACATGAAGTAATAGTCCCAAGAGTGCAGAAATTTGGACAGGATCCATTAAGGTGTTTTTTTTGTCTCATTGATCATTAGCCTGCTATGGGGGCCCACATTATTCAGTGGCAGGGGTATCAGTTTTAGTCAGATACTAAGGAGTGCAGAGAAATGTTGACAACAGAGCAGGAGGCTCAGTAGCAGAGTCAACAACAACACAATTTTTCCTAGTAGATAGTTGCAAACACGGTTGATTAAGTTTTTTTGTTTGGATGGTTTTTTTTGTTACAGATGTTGCAGTAGCAACAAAAATAATGAGAAGAGTTTCATGAAGAACATTCCAAAGGTACCTGATTAGGATAGATGTGAATCGCTTTTTTGTTGAGAGGGAGTGTTGAAAATTACAACAAGAAATGTAAAAAATAACATTAAGAAGGATCCTAATTTAATATGTCCTTGAATTAAATTGCGAATAAATTTGTGATTTCACATATCATAACATTTTGTATTAGTTAACTAAGTTAATTTAACTTAGTTTGTTTAGTTAATTCAAGTCTAGGGTCTAACTAGAGTCGTGTATAGTTTCTTCTACTTTATAAGAGCTATGGTTGAGTTTATTTTGACTTGTAATTAATTAATTCAGCTTAACTGAGTTAATGTCAGTTAAACTAGTTCTAATTGATGCAGGAACTAGAGGGAGGTCTAGTAGTGTGGTGTTTTCTAAAGTGCAGTGTGGTGTTTCCTGAAATGCATTGTGGTGTTTCTTGAAGTGCAGTGTGGTGTTGCCTGCAACAATAAACTAGTAAACTAAAGATTCACTCATAATTAACTCATGCATCTCAGATCTAAGAAAGATCTAGTTGATATTGAAGTTCAGGGATAGTGTACTATCAGTTGTATGATCATCAAAATTGTACAGATGGTGCATACAGTCAAAGGAAGAGCCTAAATGAACTACACAATACAATGGAGGAAAATTCCTATTAAATAGGGGCCTAATTCCTCAATGAACAATGCAAGGAAGTAGGAGCTTGGAAGGTTAGGAAATTGACTTTAGTGTTGGCCAGAATCAACCTAAGAAGATGTGAGACAGATAGAGATAGTGTAGAGGTTTCTCAAGCTTAAGAAAAGAATTGTAATCTTCTCATATTTTCTAGCTATTTCTAGCTAATGCAATATACGGATAGTAGGGATTTTTAGTTGTGGATTTCCCCAAGAAATCATTGTGTAAAGTGTTGATTGAATTTGTTCTCTTGTATGCTTCTTGATTTCTTGATCAATTAATTGTTTCCACTAATGAGTAGATTAGATTCAAGTATTTTAATTTTTTTAGAAAATTACATAATTAGTTTGAATCTGCAAGGAATTTCTACATGGTATCAAAGCTAGATCTGTAGAAATGTCTACAATGTCTAATTTGTTCCAGGTAGTATAGGTCAAGCTCTTGTTTGAGTTTTAATGTTTATATTTTCCCTCATGTCAATAATGATTTTGGAAAATCTTAGTTAGTTCTAGGTAGTGGTCTAGAGGTTGGCCTAGAATTGTGGCTCAATTCTCGGGAATGCACCCTCTAAACTGGGCAATTTTTGCCACAACCACATGGAGGAAGTGTTGTGCATGCATTTGGAGGCCTATAACTCCACCCAGGCCTTGCTGTGCATGAAGTTGGGGGCCTAGATTAGTGAAAAATAGCCCCAACTCAGGGTTTGGTCACTTGGGGTGGTCCTTTGGCCTCTAAGTGTCTTGTAGCCCTGAGCAATGTTGTGACTTGTCAGTTTGTAGGCCCCACTTCCTTAACTGGATCTGGGATGTCAGGTCTTGTCATAATAACTCTTCATCTCATATTTACCCTTGCAGGTTGGTCAAATTGGGTAAATGTGGGAAGGGGCAGTTATAGAGAGGAGAAGGAGAGGGAGAGAAGGAGAAGAGAGAGAGAGGGAGACATGAAGATGGGGGGAAGAGAGATGGAGAGAGAGAAGGAGAAGGGGGGGAGATAGTAATAGAGTTTGAGGGAAGAGAGAGAGCGTGTGTGTGATGTGGGGAGAGATAAAGGGTGTGGGAGAGAAAGGGACAGAGAGGAAGGAAGAGAGAGAGGACTTGAGATAGAGAAGGAGGGAGGGAGTGAGAGAGATGGAGTTAGAGGAGAAGAGAGAGGGAGGAAGAAGAGAGACATAGAGAGAGAAAGGTGTAGATAGAAAGGGGGTCTGGAAAGGGAGATATGGAGAGAGAGTGAGGGAGAGAGGAGAGAGGGAGGGAAGAGAGAGAGAATGAGATAGAGGGAGAGAAAAACAGATAGATATTGAGAGAGCATGTGTATTTTTTGGGGGTGAGATATAGATACATAGGGAGATATAGATATAAATTGAGGGGGGTTAAAGGGGAAAAGAGAGATAGAGAGAGGGAGGGAGGGAGAGATAGATTTGGATAGAGAGAGTGTGTGTTTGGGGAGTTGAGATAGAGAGACAAAGAAGAAGAGATGGATATATATATATATATATATATATATATATATATAGATATATAGATATTTGAGGGAGAGAGAGAGAAGAAGAGAAATATAGAGAGAAGGAGGGAGAGGGGGAGAGAGAGATGGGGAGAGAGGGAGAGGGAGAGAGACAAGGATAGAGGGAAGGAGATAGACATAGAGGTGAAATGGAGAGAGAGGGAAGAAGAAAGAGATACACAGAGACAAATACAAATACTATATAATATTGAACATTATTAACCATAAAGGAAGAGGAAGTAAGGTTTTTTACAAAAGGTAAATGAAGTTGAATTTAGAAATTCATGAATATTTTGGTTTTTCCCTGAAATAGTTGCGTAGATTTTAGTGTAGATGTTGATTTGTAATCCTATTTGATTGGTTTCACTCAATGCAATGATTTCAGTGTAGTTATTGATTTCTAATCCTAGTGGATTACTTACACTAGAAACATTTATTTCAATCTAGATGTTGATTTTTAATCATATTTGATTTCTTTCACTAGATGTATTGATCTCAATGTAGATGTTGATTTCTAATCCTATTTTATTGTTTGCATTAGATGCATTGATTTTAGTGTACACGTTGATTTCTGATTTTATGTAACTTGATGTATGATGTATATTAATTTCAAAGTAATTAGATTAATAGTGTACATTGACTTCAATGTGAACATCACAAAATTATTGATGATGCACGTTTATTTCTATGTTATAGTGATTCAACCATAAATAAAATACTTGAATTTTCATCTTAAATAAAATATTCACTTACCTGAAACACTTATTCTTGAAACTATAAACTATTTGTAATTGAGTACATTCATATTATTCCCATTTTCCATCATTCAATGTTGTTGGTCACTTTGCATTCAAACGAGGTAATTGAAAACAACTACCATTGACACTCACTTGGGGTTTAACACCCCTAAGTCAAATTTATTGACTTTGGAGAAACCTACTTGTTGATGGTGATGGACCCACCAACATGTCAAGGGGATCTCCATGGTAAGAAGTCTCAATTAGACCTCAGGCCGTTTGGTGTAGGAGTCCCAGCACTGGATCGTATGGTAATGCCTTGACTGCGATTTCACACAGAGAAAAGTAAGATAACGTTGTTGTTAGCAAGGGTGTGACCATTGCAGTGAGTCAAGGAAGGTGCATGAGAGGTTCTAACACATGTGGGTTGAGATGAGTGCACCCCTTGGCAACCTGTAGTAGTACTCGGATGGGAAGGGAACACACAAGCAAAGATGCATCACAAGCTCGAAAGCAAGTCAGTCAACAATCCATAGTGATGGTTAAACCAACAATACATATGCAACAAGATTCATACAATTGCATACAAAAACAGTTCATACACAACTACCTAAGTTAAACAACAACATTGCTATAGCAACCATAATAGTCCAACTACAATAACAACATATGCATGAAAACGTGTTGCCTCTGTTTTATTAAGAAGTGTAAGTTCCAGTCATACAATACATCCATGTAAACCCGATAGCTCCAAAAGCGGAACTTTACAGCCACATTTGCCTGCTCCTCCATAGAGATGAACTAGCTCCGTGCAGTGGAGAAGCCTAGGCGCGTTACAATATTGTCCAAGCTTTCTCCAAGATAGTCTTATTGGAAGCTTGGCTGACCAAAAACCTCTACAATGAGTTATGAGGGACTATTTATAGCAAAGGGTGGGGTGACCCTTGACATTCCCCTTTGTGACCATTCAACTACTCTCATGACTCTTCACCTACTCTACGACTGTTACATCCAACTATTGACACTTGACTTAAACTTGACATGAAGTTACATTACAATGCACATGTACTTATGTGAAACAACACGGCTTGAGCAAGCCATGCAAGACATCACTGACAATTGGTCTGTTGTGATGATACCAACTCTTTGACATGCTTGTGATGGCGAACGTGGTGAGTTGATGCCAAGCTTGGTCGTCTGTGATGGTGTGCATGCGCCCCATGGTGACATCTTACAGAAGTGAACTATTGCCTCTGTTGCAACTGGTGCATTGATTCAGTTCCTTCCTCCAACTCGCCTGCTAGCATGCGCATGGTCTTCTTGGGTGTGGCTGAACCGGCAACACACTGATGCATAGTGTTCGCGTTGATCTTCAAGTGTGTGCTGGTGGTCATGCGTATCAACTTGCCAAAGTACATGTTCAGCTCCAGTTGGACTTGCTTCTTGTCTACGCCTTGGTGAGTGTGTTGAATGGGTTGTATCGCATGCGTGTGTACAATGATATGAATCCCTTCCATGTGGTCAACAACACTGCTCACCTTGTCTGCTCCGTGCCAGTTGCTGGGAAAGATCTATAACCTGTACGGGCACTGTTTCATCCATAAGTTCATGTTACGCCCGCTGCAGTTCCCGTTCCTGCTACAACTTATTCGTCTGTTGGTGTAGCTTCATGTTCTTCCTTGAGTTCCTGCTTCACGACATGCAACTCCTTCGTTGTTCCATTCTTTGTCTTCACGTGATCTTCATGTCGCATTGTCACCTCATAACATGAGTCTCCAAAGTTGTTTTCATCATCTGTGGATCTGCTTGAGCTCGCAACTTTGTTCTGCCTCTGTGTTTTCAACAACCTTTCTCTTGCATTCATTGCATTCGTTGCATTTGTTGCATTCGGTATGCTACCTATAGCTATTGTTCATGATGCTGCTTGTTGTGATGTTGTTGTTGTCATATCTTGATGTTCTCATCTATGAACAACTTGATATCTTCGTGAGTAGGCAAGCTCATGGAAATTTGATCAACTACATCTCTAGGTGTGCTCTTAATGGTGTCTTTGACTCTACTCTCTTGGAAACCATTATACCTGCACCGTCGAGAGGCAGATGAACACCTGCTATACTTGGAGACATGGAAACACTCATGGCAAGCAACTTTCAGTCAAAAAAAAAAATGAACTTGAGAACTGACTTGCAACATACCTGTGTGACTGATCATGATGGTTGTGCAATTTCGGTCGGGAGGTCAGGACACTAACTGCCAAGACTGGGCAAGGCACAATCTCGGCTACTAGGAGATTGATTGACTGTTGGAACTGCACAATGTACAGTCCATTCTAGCTGGTAGCTGGTGACTGTTGGAATTGCGTAATGCGCAATCTGAGCTAGCAATGGCTGCAAGCTCAATGACTGCATTGCGCAATTTTATGGGCTAGCAGTCACTGTCCCTCACAAATGCACAAAATAGTCTTGGAGGACAGTCACTGGGCATAAATGCGCATTTTTGGAGAGGAATACTGACTCTTTCTTCCTTGGATTGCGTAATGTTGTCTTAGTGAAGGCAAAGTCCGGTCTAAGTTTGCCCAGATTCGCCAATAGGAAACTGAACATGAATGTGAGTGTGAATGCATGGTAATACTAAGTGTAAGCATAAGCGAATAATCATGCATGCAAATGGTGAATGACAAATTCAGAAAATGGAACAATATGCATGTGGGTGAGGCGAGTTGCTAAATTAGCGACCGTTCGTGAAAAACAGTTTCATGCGTGCGACAGCAGTGAGATGTCAACGAAAACTAAAATAGTGCTAGGACAAGCTAGTATACATGTAATAATAACAAGCGTTCAAATAAATCAAGCAAACAATGCTCATACAAGAGAAAACACAAAAAGCGACAGAAATGCAACACAAGACATGGAAAGCGGGCTTGCCCCAAAACAATTGAGTTTGAATGTGCCGACAACTCGTAGATGTGATGTGGAATGTTAGAGCTTCAAGTTTGATGTGAGGAATGAGCTTTACAACATCCAATAGATGATTTTTGATAACATCGAGGTTGCGACGCGCATACCACAAATCTATAGGAAGCGACACTTGGTGGGAGGTTTCTGAAATGGTCCTTGCATGTAATCTCCAATTGTGAAAAATAGATCCCTGAGTCAAGGGATGCCTTTGCATGGTGCCTTGGGAAAAGAAGCTCATACATGCAAGTGAGTTTTGCTCGATCCTAAGGGAACCAGTCAACTCAATTGCACATGCAAGAGGCTACTCAACTGCTGGGAGGAAATGCGCATTTCTGGCTGGGAGCTGGGCTGGCTGCTCAGGAGATTTGCGCAATTTCTGGGCAGAGCAGCTGTCTGTTGCCGAGATTTGCACAAATTCTGGGATGAGCAACTCCGTTGGGGGAAATTGCGCAATTTTCACTGTGAGTGTTGACTGCGAGAATTATGCAATTATGGAGCCTAGCAGACTGTTAGTGAGGATTGCGCAATTTCTGGAGGGAATGTTGGTTGCCCTCCAAAATTACGCAATTTCTTGGGGGAGTTACTCAGCATGTAGCTGGACCATGGCCGAGTGATCAACCTGTGAGGGGAATGCATCGAGTTGTGATCGACACATTGCCTTTGTGCAAGCAAAACACTAAAGCTTGTGTACTTGATGAAGCAAGACAAGGTGTTGTGAAAGGTTGGTAGGGAGGCTCCAAAACAAAGCTAATGCAAAATTTTGGAGAGTGGTTGTAGCCGCTACAACACTACTATTAAAATTGAAGAGCAAGAGAGATCATATATGATGTTTACTACAATAACTTGAGTAAAATATTTGAATGTTGAATCCATTTATGCATTCAAAAATGTATTTTAAACAACAAAAAATCACATTCTTCTTTGAAATTGTATTCCTAGATTTTGGTGAATTTGATGAAAAAGGCTATTTCCTCTATAAGTTAGACTACGTTCATTGAGCCAAAAGGCTCATTCTACAAAGCAGTATGATATGTAAATCTGTTCGTCCGTCATCAAAGATGAAATTTTGCTTATGTTGGTCAAATAATTTTAAAAAATAATAATAATAATAAATAACTATATAAACCATTTAAAGAATATTTGCTCATAAAAAATTTGCAATCAAAGAACTTGGATCTTTTTCCGCTTATGTTAAATCGGTATTTAAAATAAATTTATGCTGATAATTATTATAATTTCTGTGATTTAGTTAAGATCCACATAGTATTTTGCTGTTTATTTTTGTCATTGCACTGCCTTGCAGATGAGGAAGCTTTGACGAGAGGACGAGCACGTGGTTTCAGGCAAGACTAACTCTTTAATTTGCTTCACGGTCCGTCCTTGTAAATAAGTATTAACACTTGCCTTGTAAATGAGGCTTAACTCTTGCCAATTCACGGCCTTGCAGGCGAGGAGGGTTTGAAGAGAGGACGTGGTTGCAGCGAGGATTAATTCTGGCCACGTAGCTTAATTGTAGAGTCGGATCATCCACAAAGTTAACGGTTGATTTGTGGCCCGTAGAATAAATCGATTGTAGATTCTGACTTTGTGGACAGTAGCTGAACTGGATTGTAGATTTTTATAATATGGAGCACAAAGTTAATTGTTAACTAAGACAGTCAATTGTCGATTTACTGGTGGTAGTCATGGTGATTTGACTTTATGCTGAGTATTGATTTGTTGAGTTTGTTTTATTGATTTTATGGTGGGTATTGATAAAGTCAATTTTTGTCCTCGGCTTTGAAGCTTGTAGCTTCAATCACAGGTTTTCCTTCCATCTTCTTGCTCTAGCTTGGCTCCTCCTTTTTACGTTTTCTTTTGTCCTCGACTTTGTAGCTTCAATCACAAGTTGTCGTTCCATCTTCTTGCTCGAGCTTAGCTCTTTTTTTTCACAATTTTTTTTATACTAGTTGTTGTGGCTTTGTTAAATACTGATCTAATATGAGTCTAGACAGATTCAATTTCTTCACAAATACTTTTTTTTATGAGTTGATATTATTTAAATGTTTTGTATGGTTATTTTATTTTTTTATTTTTATTTTGGTTAACATGAGCAAATTTTCAATTTTGATGATTGACACATTACAAACCATATTGGACTGTAGAATGAGCCTTTAGGCTCAATAATTAGGTTCAATAATTAATTAAGCATTCTTACTTCCACAGGGTAAAGTTGCAGTGTAGGAAGATTGAAGTATTCCAGAGAATATTTTATCAATTTGATGAGTAAAAAAAAAAGCTAAATAATTAAACAGTGTAAGAGGATTGTAATATCCCAGAGAATATTTTAGCCATTTGATGAATAAAAGAAAAGCTAAATAATTACATTTTGGCTGCCGCCTAACTATTATTTTGGAGGTTTTTTGGGCGTATGTTTTAGTTAAATTTGAATTTATTAGAATTATTGTTTTTTCTGTAAAACTCTGCATAATCCTGGTGTGCTAAAAGTTTTTGAGCTTTGAATTCATTTATACATTCAAAAACAAATTTTAAATAATTAAAAATTTTATCAGAGGAAAATATATTTCACAGATTTCGTCAAAAACTCCAAAACAGATAATACTTGGAAAATACTAAATTACATAAAACATTAATAAATGTGTTTAATAGACGCATATAGACGTCATTTTCATATCCAATTAACCTGTCAAATTTATATATATTACTACAATTATATAAAACATTGTTTAATATACACAAATATCTGCATCATTTTCATATCCCAATTTACCCGCCATACTTATCTTGTTGATTGTTCTTTGGGCTTGTCCACGTGGCCAGCTGTCGCCTCTCCTTCTCCGTTGCCGTCCGTCTACACAAACTCATGAGAAATTTGCAATGGAGAAACTCCTACCATCGTGTGTATTTTCATTGTACTTCACACCATCTGTATCAGCCAACAAAATTCTCAGTGCTCGCATGCCATCCCGCGTTGTTTTCATGCAATCCAGTACCACTTTTTTTATCCATTCTCCCCGCGTTGTTTTCATGCAATCCAGTACCACTTTTTTTATCCATTCTCCCCGCGTTGTTTTCATGCAATCCAGTACCACTTTTTTTATCTTCTCCCCTCAGCTTTCAGAATGAAACCAGGGAATATTTCCATGGCCTTTGGACAGGGATCCGACGATGAAATTCGCAGTGGCCACATGCCATCGAGAGTTGTTTTCATTACCCATTCTTGTCTTTCATAGAAATCAGGCAGTAAACTGCAAGGTTCCAATACCTTTTAATGGTATTGTCTTCTTCACCCATTCTGGTCTTTCAAAGTAGAAATCAGGGAGTAAACTGAACAGGTTCAATTAAAAGTAGAAATTAGGGAGTAAACTGAACAGGTTCAATTAAAAGGGTTCAATTACCATTTTGTAGAATATAAAAGGAATTATTGTTCGTTAGCATGTATACTGATGAAACTAAAGTGTTTGATTAAACAGAATATGAATTTAGAGGCGTTATTGAACCACACAACCGAAGGATAATGCGCGTACAAAAACATCCTTCACACCAAAATTCAATGTAACTTATGTGGATATGGAGAGTGCAAGGATGGCGCTGGTAAGTAATACTTACTATACCTTTTTAAAGGCCCCATGAATTTGCTCATATAAATGATATCGTGGAGTTATTTATCTAGATTTTGGGCATGTTTAATTTGTAGGTTTTAAAGAAAGAAAAAACACTTACTTTATGTAAAGTTTCATTTACATAGATTTGGCTCTTGTCTCAATCAGGTTTCCCTTACCCAAGGCTATATGTCTGTTGCGGACAATTTTGTCTTTTGTTGCAAAATTTTACTATTATTTGCAGATAAGCCTGCTTTAGACCGTGTGTCTGGCTCGCTGTTTTGAACTCTGTAAATATGCGCTATGGATACCCTCCTGAAATTTCTCAAGAGCAAATTGATCCTATGCTTCCGGTTAGAGAGCATGGGTGTTTCCAACCTGTTCCTCGAGTTAATCCACTCAATAATCAGTTTTAGTCTCCAAAAATTTTGATTTCCACAATATACTTTTGAGTCTCCAAAAATGTTGAGTTCCACAATACCTAGTCACTCTGAGCCAAAAATAACTCCCCAAAACCCAAGATGCCTGGCTCTTGTATTTGTTCTCTGCACTGAAACAGTGGAAATAATAAAAATGTCACCCAAGTAAATGGCCATCCCACTGCCAAATGTCTAGAAAAATATAACCTCATCTAAACAAACCCACAAGAAAATTTGCCCAAAATAGTTGTTGTGCTAGAAATACTCCTAGATATCTTTTCCTCATGAATCCCCATCTCCTTAAAAAAAACCGTGATCTTGAAGCATGTGTTCCTCAACTCTGGCTTCGCTTGCTCAAAAATACTAGCATTCCTTGCTCTCCATATATCCCACAAAACATAGGACATAGAATAGTCGGGCCTTGTATGACTTATACTCCAACAACCATTGCTTTAAGCAAACCCAATTGTAGATTAGCATATTAAAGGCCCCTAAGCAGACAGCAACTGAGAATGGACACTGCAGAAATAGATGGGTCACATCTTCCTCGTGTGCTTGACATAATCCACACCGCCCCGGGCCTGGAAGCCCCTTGTATGTTTGCAGGTTTGGCACAGTGAGGGAGCCGTTCTAAATTATGAGAACTTTGTTAAATTGGGCAAAAATCAAACCAACAAAACAAAGCTATTGTAATCATTAATTTAATGAATAAAAATGCAGTGGAAGTTGTTACCCAATTTATCTATTATTCTGATAATGATTAAAATCTGTTAAACATATTTAAATAAATTACTCATTTTCTCTACATGTTTATAGTTGCAAAGTATTTATAATTACACCGTATTTATGGTTCTAGCTTTTCTTAATATGGAATTTAATAGTTTCAAAGTATTGACTCTTTACCAATAAATAAATATTAATCAATTTATATAAAAAAATTATTAGTAATTTTACATAAATTTGTCAATTTCAGTTATTATTTGCATTTACATTCTACCAAATAATGGATGTGGGATCAGTTTAAGAATCTTAAAAATATTTCAAAATAGTGTCTTATTGATATTACTTCAGCATGTCTTATTGGTATCAATTCGTTGGAAGCACCGCATGCACTTTCTTAATATTGGGAATTTCAATTTTGAATTTATGAAATTGATTTTTGTTTTGCAATTTAATTAAAAATAAAAATTTATCGTTTGTCTTTTATATTTTAATAAATTAATTTTAATTTTATTGTTTTAAAAAAACATTTGTTTTACTATTTCAAAACAAGCTATATAGCATCAATGTCTCAGTGATTTTGAATTTTAAATACCTAAAAGAAATAAAACGAAAATTGAAAATTGAAATTGTGTTTTTAATTAATTTATTTTAGTTGATTTTTTAATCTATTTAAATTAAATGCAATATATATTTTTTACCATATAATAGAGACACTATTCTAACTTTTCAATATAAAATAACAAAAGAGTAAGAAAAGTTGAAGGAGATATGAAATACATTTGAAAAAATATTTAAAATAGAAAAATAGTTAGTTTAACTATTTTTTAAGAAAATATAAAAAATTTAGATCTAGTAATATATTTACATATTATTGAAAAAATATTATCTTAAATTACATTTTATAAATGAATTTTAATTTTATAATATTTCAATTAAATGGTTTTTATGCTTTTTGTCAAGAAAATTGGAAGAGAAATAAGTGTGAAGATTTCAATTTTTTTTTAAAGTGTATTAGGCTCATGACTTGTATTCAATGAGTAAAATGGTCTATGTGTAATTGAAATGACTGCATTTCATGTTTATAAGATCTATGAATAAAGTTTATTTTTATGATCAATTAATTTTAATTGCAAAAAATTAAGATGTTAAATTTTCATATACAAAATTTTGTTAAAAAAACGCGTTTAATTATATATGTGTAATGTATGTACGTATATACATAAATTTGTTTAGTTCTATTGGTAACTTTTAAAATACCAAATTAATATTCACCCAAAGCAATATTTACTTTATTTAACTTTTATTATTTATGACTAGTAGCTTTGCAACTTTAATTATTGGACTAGAGTAGGCAATGTTTCCACTACAGGATTACAATCCAAAAAAGCATAATGATTGTTTAATAATATACATTTTTTTTTAAATCAATCAAGAATGCACAAAAGATATCTTGTATTATAAGAAAAAAATTTACCATGAAGGCTCAAACAACATTTACTGTAATAAAATATGAAAATATGGTGTAGGTATAGTGTAGTTAAAATCCAAAATAATTTAATGTAATGAATCACAATTGAAATAATAGATGGAATATGTTGTGTGTATCTACAATAGGTTACTTGTCCGATCAAGAGGTACTAAGGGTATGAAAATTCTATTTGGAACTTTCATTAATCACATGATATTTATACAAGTCTCATTCATCACATCACATGATATTTATGCAAGCTGCATGAAGCTTGCAATGTTTCAAAACATAAGAACTATAATAACATCTCAATCATGAAATTCCTTGTAATGGATTATTCCACCAATCTTCACATACAATCCCAAAAAGAGTAAACATACAAAGCATTCAAAGAAAAAAGAGATGTCGAAGTTAACTAGACAACTTATTTTATCACAATTTTTTTAAAGGAATCTAAACATGATCATTCTAGCATATATGGTAACCATTGTAGGCTTCAAAAGATCTTGAGTCAATTCCTCACTAACTTATTTTATCAAGTAGTGGACTTTTGAAACAATGGGGATTTTCTTTCTTGTAGCCATGACACCAAATGAAAAAGTAGTGTGTAGGTATTGCATCATAGGGTCTATCCCTAGATATATACAATGTATTATCATAAGTGGCCCATCATTTAACATAACCTCATAGCCATCTATATATGGTTTAGGGTTTTTGCATGCCTAAATCCTTAATCAATATTATGGTTTGGAGCATCTAAAAAATTGTTGAAATTCAACACAGGACAAGCTCCACGTGTGATTGATAGGAATTGATGTGGCATGCACTCAATGCCATGATGTTCAATAGGACAGGTAAAATTATAGGGGGCATGATTTCTACATGTGAACTCTGATTGAGGCAGTTTCCTTAGTGTTTGAATTCTTTTAGTATATAGAATAACTTCGAGGAGTTGAGATCTATTACTGGAATTTTTTCATTACAAAAGGTGTCATTGTATGCCTAAAATTAGCGTTGGATGTTTTTAATCATAAATCATCATATAGGACCTACCCTTAAAATGGACCTACAAACCAATTCCACCAATTTTTCCACTTATAAAGTATAAAGTTAGATGAACATTATATTATCAATAGAAACTATAATCCTTCCCACCTTTGGCATACCTTCATAGTTGGTTGTAACGCTAGCATCCATTTTTTCTTTCATACATCAATCCATTTCGAGGAGTTATCTAGAACAAATGTACAGGAGATAATAGTTGCATTTCCTTCGTACACTTCCATTTCCATAGGGTCTTCATTCTTGGTTGCTTCCTTATCACTATCTGAGTGATTGATTCATGGAATCACTTGTGCCCACTCATTTGTGAGGTCAGGATACTTGTTGTGTTTCATTCGTGCATATTCATGGGGTGAACCCCAACATCATAATAATGAGATAGATTTACCTATCGTTGTGATGAGGTTGAAGGACCTAATTTGGTTGTGTAGAAATTTTGAATAATATAACACTTATTCACAGAGATTATCCTGATTATACACTATTTGTGGAATGCATGCATAATACATAACCTCCTCTACGTTGATCATCAATTTGCGGAATTAGAAACAATCGCATGCGCACATTGAAACATCAATCACACATATCAACACAGTATGTAATGGGGAAAGCATACAGCTGAAATCCCAATTCCAGCTGGTGAGCGCCTTCGTCAAGATATCAACATCCTGATCCTCCGTTGGAATGTATGCAAGTAACATGATTCTCCGCTGCACACAATCTTTGATATGATGGTACCTGATGTCGATGTGCTTGGATCTATCATGAAATATTGGATTATCCGAGAGTTTAATGCAAATCTGGTTATCACAATAAATCACAGTAGGCTCCAAGTATGACCCGAACAACCCGACCAGGATCTTCCTCATCCATATAGCCTTGCATGCAGCCAAACTTGCTGCCATATAGTCGGCCTCTGCTGAACTGAGTGCCATGGATCTCTGCTTCCTGCTGTACCAAGAAACTGTTGTCGACCCAATAGTGAAGATCCCTCCAGATGTGCTCTTTCTATCCATTGGGCTCCCTTCCCAATCTGCATCCGTGAAGCCACATATCTTCACCTCATCCTCCTGTCTGTACCACAATCCAGATCCCGATGTGCCTCTAAGATAACACAATACATGCTTACTTGCCTTCCAGAAGAGCTTGGTTGGCTTAACCATAGCTTATGAAAGCTGGTTAATAGCATAGCATATATCGGGTCGTGTATTGACCAGATACATAAGTGACCCCACCAACTGTCGATAAACAGTGGCATCCACTACCTCTGCTGAAGTAGCATCCTCCTTCCTCCAACCTCCAGGAAGAGGAGTATCAACAGGCTTGTAGCCATGCATCTTGAACTTCTCCAGTATCTCCCGGGCATACTTACCCTGAGAAACAAATAGTCCATCACTGCGCTGCCAAATTTCCAATCCCAGGAAATAATGAAGGAGGCCCAAGTCCTTCATCTCAAACTCTCTAGCAAGATCCTCCATGCATGAAAGTATCAACAGCTCATCTCCCGTCAAAATCAAATCATCTACATAAAGTACAATGATAAGCAACTTACCCTCCACCACAATCTGGTATAGGTTAGGATCCGCCTCTCTCTTGGAGAATCCAATTCTGGTGAAATAACTGTCTATCCATGTGTACCAAGCACGAGGTGCTTGTTTCAACCCATACAGCGCTCTCTTGAGCCTGCACACATGTGACTCGCTGCTGAAGATCTCGAAACCTTCGGGCTGCTCTATGTACACCTCCTCCTCAATGACTCCATTGAGGAATGTAGTCTTCACATCCATCTAGTGAATGCACCACCCCATCTGCGCTGAGAGAGCAAGAATCGTGCCCTACAACTCCAAGCATGAAATGTCCATAAACCAAGGGCTCCTAAGTCCCTAAAAGTGTTGTTCTAACCCCTAAAGGAACAAGGTCAACAGATTATAGCTTCTCCCAGAAGTTCTCCACCAGAAACTGCTCAGAATTGGTCAAAACAGGATCATTGCAGCTGCTCCACTGGCTAGGTGCGTTGCATCTCACCCAAATGCACTGTGAGGGTGCGTTGCATTTCAAAACTCCCTTCTGTAGGGTGTGATGGGAGAGAAATGACAAATGGCAGTGTCATTCCGCGAGGTGGAGAGGCAATGGAAGCTTCCAGAATCTTCTCCTGTGACACTTGCCTCACTGAATTCGACCAAGGATGAGTAAGAGGCCCTCAGTCTCCAAGTGGAAGCAAGAACTGATAGAGAGAAGACACTAATAAAATCACAAGCTGACTCATCCTCCTTACACATATCTATATATGGATCCCTCATCCCAGAGATCCAGAGGCTGGAATTTTGCATATTGTAAGGAATTGTTGTTGGTTTCTAGAGACAAAACATCAGATTGTTGGGTGATTTATGCTTTGTTTGAGGTGAAGAGGGGCTTCTTTGCTGGGATGTTGATGCTGGGTCGGAACCACTGGTTGTAACTCCTCCTGGATCTTTTCTTGTTTATCAATAAAAACTATTTGAGTTCTCCTCCGTGCTTTTGTATCATTGATGCTAGTTACATTTGTATGGTTAACTTAAATCTGATCCTAAGTTGTTTATGAATATAGATCCATATCTTTGTATAGTGCTCTGCTTCTATGATCTTACAGGTACTTTGTGAAGCTGGGCATGCAAGGGAGCAGGTAGCTGGAGACCATCAAAGAAGAGAGGGATTGGATCAAAGGATTAGCGCAAGACACAGGTTGGTTCTTTCTATTCCTCTCTATCTATAATTCATAAAGGAAATACAAAAGTAGTTTTTCTCTGTTTGTTTCTAAGGTAGCTGTCACACCTTAGTGGGATAGAGTAGTTCTAAATAGACACTTTTCCCTGTAACAAAATGGCGACTCCACTGGGGAATGTCTAATTAGTTTGTTTGTGTATCATTCTTTGTTGTTTGTTTCATAGACTTATAAGTAGCTTTCGAACTGCATTTGCCATAACAAATGCAAAGTAGATAACTGCTGCTTCAATCCATTTACTGGATCTGTTTATGATTCAAACAACTGATTCACAAACTATCTGATTGCCCTTGTGATAGCTCTTAGATCCTCCTTAGATCTACCCCTGATTGTTGCATTATTGATTGCTTTTTACTCGGCCAAAAACGAAGGACTGCACTGCAAACTGTGACCCGGAACCCGGACAGAGTCTCGTTTCTGGCCCAGCGTAGGTATTGTTCAGAGATCCTGAATTTCAGCACACTTCCCGAAGCGGCAACCTGCACTGCATTTCAGATTCTCTGTGTTACAGGTGCGCTGATCAGACTAGCTCTCTGCAGCTGTGGTTCCTGTGCTTCATTCTTTCCAGTTGTATCCCTGAATTTTGCTGCCTGTGATCAGTATATGTCTGTTTAAAACCTCTTTTCCTTGCTGTTATTCTGCCTCCTTTGTACAAAAGAACTGTAGATGTTTTTTTGTGTTTTTTGAGTCGTTTACAGTTTTCCTTTGCAAAAGTAGCATAGTCGTACTGTCGTCCTTTGATTTGAATCTGTCGCAAGTGTCGATTTCGATCATAAGAGAAAGTTTGATTGCTGTTGATGGTCGATTATCCTGTTACTATTGCATTTGGTTTGAATTTGTAATTTTCTAGTGTCAAGAACAAGTTTTCGTTTCAAAATCGTAAGGTGTCGTAATCATCTCTGTTTTTTTATTTCGAAAAAGAGCTTGTTTATATTTGTCGCTTGAAAAGAAATTCAGATTTGTACATCAACTTTCTTTTTAGCATCAATACTAAGAAAGTCGAAAACAAATGCATGCATGTGCATTTGCATACAGACAGTCTGTTTGGATTGATTTAGGAAAGTGCATTTACAGTGTGCTCTTTGCTCTTTGTGAAAATATTATGTCTTTCTTTTCCCCTAGTAGCTAGGATTTTCATTGCACAAAATAGATAAAAGTTTGTTTATCATCTTTAGATTGAATTTTAGGAATTACATCTATATCTCGTGGTGAACCCGAAAGGCAAACTTCATAAACAAGATCAACTTAAAATAAATTCAATAAATCTAACAACGCTTTGGAACTTAACGCACAACATTTAGAGGTCTAGGCTAGAGACGTATTCCGGCGTCGTAAATCCTGGTAACTATTGTCCTCACTGATGGTTGGGTGATTCCTCCACTTTGAGACGATAAGTGCCAGTACGGACTTGTGCTCCCACGTACCGTTGAGTATATTTTGGGAGACCCCTATAGGCTTAAATCCTTTATCCTTAGGAAGCTGTGTCTGCCGCCCTATCAATCACAATGCACTGAACACAATATTCGGGAAGATTGACTGCCATACCGTAAAAAGCATTCTGCAGTTTTGCGATTGGTTTGGTACTCCCTCTACCTAGATCTCCAGAGCAGTCCCTTTCGTTCCTTTTCAGACTCCTTAACGAAAAAGGTCCATCTGAGCACTTGTCACTTCAGGCTCATTAAAAATCGAAGGAGACTAGAGTCATCTTTTGTTTTTTCTCGACTCTTAAAAACTGAAAAAACAAGTTGTGTCAAAGCGTCTAAAAATTATTTTAAATGGAATATTCATTACCCCTTTCCTACGTTGATCTTGAGTTGAGAAAATGGATTCCACCAACCAAGGAATTCCCCTTGGAGGAAATCCTAGTCCCTTCTCCTCTTGGGGAGATGTTGGTGCACCCCATATGGCCACATTGTCGCTTCCAGGACTGACAATTGGTTTGCCTGTATGGCTCTTCTCAACCTCTTTCGTTCAGAACACCACTATTCCTGAACAATCAAATCAGCAATTAGACGAGTCCATAGTTACCCACCAACCTTCTACTTCCTCTAATTCTTCCTCTCCTCCTTCCTCTTCGCTTGATGGGGCTGGTAAAGCCAAAAGTCAAGTTCCTAAGGAGAAGAAGGAAAATAAGAAGAAAGAGAAGAAGAAGAAGGAACCAAAAGCGAATGGGGGCAAACGAGTGTCGTCTAACGAAAATCCACACACTGCACCAACCAGGCCTAAATCGCCATGTGTCATTTGCAAAGGAGACCACTTTCACAGAGATTGTCCCTGCATCCCTCAGATCTTAAGGGACTGGTCTCCTCGTTTGCACAACCCGGTGTCGTCAACCTCTGATGATCATGTTGAAAACACACCGTCAACTAGTGAAAGTGAAGCCCCAGGACAAAAAGGAAAATATAAATTTCCTTGTAAACTGTGTGAAGGCGATCATGTCGTCCACCGTTGTCTCTTCTTAGACGAAGCTAAAAGAGTTTTGGATGATCGTTCGGTTTCACTGTTACGACTTCCTCCTGGATATAAAAAACTCTTGCCGAGTCCGTCACTAGTTGAAAATCCGGCTGACCCGCTCAGGTGGTCGGCTGAAGCATCTGTCATTGAAGATGAACCATCTGAATCCATACCAGACGAAAGTCAAAAGGTCGAGGCGGCAGTTGACCCGGTCTTGCCTTCAGAGGTTCCATCTTCAGATGATACAATCACTGAAGAGAACAAGGATGACACCATCCAAATTCTTTTCATAAGCACAGACTCCAACGAACATGGGGGAAATTTACCCATCCCTTTACTACAGGAAGGAAGTTCGTCAGAGTCGTACCCGGCCATCTATTCGGTCCCACCTCCAAGCAACCTAGTTGTCTCCTTCGACTGGAATCAACTAGGCAGACCCCGTTTACCAGCTAGTGTACCATTCTGAATTATTTTTCAGATATATAGAATGGTTATGGCTGGTACCATCATAGATGAGGGGGCTTATGTGAGTATCCTTTCCTCAACTGCTTGGAAAGCGCTTGGTTCGCCATCTCTTTTGCCTGAGATGAGAAATCTGACAGGCTTTGATAAAGGAACCAGTCAACCGTTAGGGATCCTTCCCAATGTGCCCATAACGTTGAGAGGGAAAATCGTTCACATGAATGTGATGGTAGTTCAAGGGCCCCTGGATTACAATCTACTCCTTGGACGAGACTATATTTATTGCATGAGAGCCATCGTCTCATCACTCTTTAGAGTGATGTGTTTTCCGCACGAAGGAAGAGTGCTCAAGCTCGTAGACCAGCTTTCATTTCCCGGATCACGCATAGCAAATAGTCATATACCATCCCTAAATGGTATTTTCCCGCAAGAAATGTCTCAATCTCCAGTCCGTCCTCCCGATTAGCGCGAGTGATTCGGAGGGATATGACTGAATACCAGGGGGCATGCACCCTGGTCTGCTTCGGAAGGAAAAATTCAGGTATAGGGTAGGTTTCCGCGAGAGAATATGACTAGTTTGTACCCTCGTCCGTAATTGGAAGAGGGGGTTATTCTAGAACAAGATTCTCTTGTCAAAGTTATGTGAGTTGGCGAGCACCGCCGCTCACCTTTGTTTATTTCGGTAGACATCGCCGGAGAAGTGTTTTGTTTGCACTATGAATAGAACAATCTTTGGGTAACCTGTAAGAGGTATGCCTCTCTCGGTAAAACAAATGTTTTAACGGACTAAAGAAGGGGTAACCTTGAAACTCTGTTTTATACCTGGGGGCATGCAAACCTTTTGGAGTGCAAACAAAGAGTGATCATTTATCTATTTTTTGTATTGGTCATTTCCTAACTTGCATAAAGAAAGGATGTGTGGCAAAACTCTAAAAGTTGTCATTTTACATGAGACATTCTTATCACAAGACTGGATTAATCGAGCAGTTTTAGCACATAGTTCAAGCTCGTTAAAAAATAAACATAAGACATGAGCAAATGTTTCCACCCGCGTTTAAGCTCGTTAAAAAATGAACTATTCCTCAGTAAATAACCATCATGAATGTAGTACTTCAGCCGCTAAAGCCTTAGTCATGTTTGCACCGTCACCTCCACTTTTCATTGGCCGATCATTCACCTCCATTTGATTGTTTACCCATTTTTGAGGAACAGCTGCGAAGAGTGATTTCACTAGCCATCCTTGTGACACTGCCGTGATTGGAAAATTCCAAACCTTACCTGGAATCAGCTGCTATGCGTTTTATCACTCGTTCCTCAAAAGACGAGTCTCCTTTAAGCTCTTTTCAACTGACTCGTAAAATATGAAAAGATTGTCGAGCCATTGGCCTCTCCAGCTCATTAAAGGGATAGGAAGTGCTATCCCTCATCTAGATTTTAATCTTTTTGGACCTGAGGGATTATTACACAAAAAGATCGAGCGCTTGTTTTGTTCGGCTCGTTAAAACTATCGAAAATTCATCCCTTCTGTATTGTTTTATACTTTTTCGAACTTAAGGGATTAGATGACGAAAAAGGAATTTTGGAGTTACCTTTGCGTTCCTTTTCAGACTCTCTAAAATTGAAAAGGACCGAGTTATCTTTGTCATTAAACTCGTTAAAAATATTAATAGCAACAAACTTGTCTTTAGACGAGAACAAGTTTCACTATCGCTAGGCTCGTTAAAACATAGCGATGGGTTTGCCCGAAGGGCAAATTATAGAACAAGCATATGTTATCCTCCTCAAGCTTGACAAAAATAAAGAGGTACTGGTCAGCAATGACTGGGGAAAAATTGGGAAGAAAACTCAAAGAAACTTTGTTGGTAGCAAGTCACTCTTGAACATGACACTTCCACTCCGTGTCCGAGTCGGGTTGGGTTGTTTCATTCACCGGTCACATCACCATGGTCACACCATACCGTCCACATTTGGGGTTAATGCTACCAATCCATCACATCAGTGTCGCCGATATGTTAAAGAGAAGTCATCCAGAGAAGTCACCTGTGTCTCACCCACTACCATACATTATACTTCGTTCTTTCATGACCGCCACCCTGAACCTTATACCATCAGATCATTTTCACCTCCATCAAAATCATTTGCTCCGTTCCGTGTCATTGATGTGGGATTCATTAAGGCCCTCCTGTGACGGATTACTTCTTGTCGACATCAGCTCATTATCCAAGAAGTTGATCTAGGAACACCCCATTCAGTACTTTGAAGCTTGCATGCCTCAATGGCAAGTTTCTCACTTCCGGCGACAGGTTTACATCAATGGCCTTCGACCGAAAGATTTTGCGTGGTGTTCGACGCCAAGTCCTTTATTCACACCACGTGAATTGTACTGTAGTACCTTGAGGATCATTATCATTATCGGTGATTCCTCTCGCGCTTGTTAACAATTTACATCATTGACTAGTAATCAAGCAATGTCTTTCCGTGTTCGACTTCAGAACATTTCTCACATGGATCGACTTGCACTTCGAGTGAAGATCGGACGAGATTGAAGACCCTGGATCTAGTTTCATCCATCCGGGCTGCGATATATATTCAGGGAAATAAAGACATTAAATGTACAGCATTGCAGCACAGATAATCACCCTACCAAAAGGATGATGGCTCTATCAGAATCATCAGTCTACACTCAGACGATTGTCTGTCCTATGTACATGAAAATGAATTTATAAAGCTGAGCATGGGAATGCCCGCCTCAGCTAGATCATGAAAACAGTATGAAGATAATGTATTGCATTGTATCTTATTACAGGTCTCCTCCCAGCATTGAAAGAACTTCGGATCCTCATAATAAAGCATTTCACCCGACACCAAAAGGTTAACGGCCTCATACTTTAGGGGGCAATTGTTATAGACATTTTTGTGCCCTACAACTCCAAGCATGAAATGTCCATAAACCAAGGGCTCCTAAGTCCCTAAAAGTGTTGTTCTAACCCCTAAAGGAACAAGGTCAACAGATTATAGCTTCTCCCAGAAGTTCTCCACCAGAAACTGCTCAGAATTGGTCAAAACAGGATCATTGCAGCTGCTCCACTGGCTAGGTGCGTTGCATCTCACCCAAATGCACTGTGAGGGTGCATTGCATTTCAAAACTCCGTTCTGTAGGGTGCGATGGGCGAGAAATGACAAATGGCAGTGTCATTCCGCGAGGTGGAGAGGCAATGGAAGCTTCCAGAATCTTCTCCTGTGACACTTGCCTCACTGAATTCGACCAAGGATGAGTAAGAGGCCCTCAGTCTCCAAGTGGAAGCAAGAACTGACAGAGAGAAGACACTAATAAAATCACAAGCTGACTCATCCTCCTTACACATATCTATATATGGATCCCTCATCCTAGAGATCCAGAGGCTGGGATTTTGCATATTGTAAGGAATTGTTGTTGGTTTCTAGAGACAAAACATCAGATTGTTGGGTGATTTATGCTTTGTTTGAGGTGAACAGGGGCTTCTTTGTTGGGAAGTTGATGCTGGGTCGGAACCACTGGTTGTAACTCCTCCTGGATCTTTTCTTGTTTATCAATAAAAACTATTTGAGTTCTCCTCCATGCTTTTGTATCATTGATGCTAGTTACATTTGTATGGTTAACTTAAATATGATCCTAAGTTGTTTATGAATATAGATCCATGTCTTTGTATAGTGCTCTGCTTCTGTGATCTTACAGGTACTTTGTGAAGCTAGGCACGCAAGGGAGCAGGTAGCTGGAGACCATCAAAGAAGAGAGGGATTGGATCAAAGGATTAGCGCAAGACATAGGTTGGTTCTTTATATTCCTCTCTATCTATAATTCATAAAGGAAATACAAAAGTATTTTTTCTCTGTTTGTTTCTAAGGTAGCTGTCACACCTTAGTGGGATAGAGTAGTTCTAAATAGACACTTTTCCCTGTAACATGCTGCAGATCCAATAGCTTGCTTATTTTTCTTCTTCTGCGGACAATTTGTGGCATAATTTCCGTGCTGGTGACAGTGAAAGCACTTCACCTTGGACATGTCCTACTTCTTTCCTTTCACACCGGAATGAGAAGCTTTCTTGTTCCTCCCTTTCTTTGCTTTGGCAGCCAAAGCGCAATTTTCTTCATCATATTCCTTTGATGAAGATCCGTCCCTGGTATTCCGCCTGATCTCCTCTTGCACAAGATCCAACCAAAGTCTCTCCCATCCTGGCAATTTCTCCCGACCATTGACAGAGTCCTGATAGGAATGCCAACTCTTCAGAAGACCAAGGAGAGCCAAGCTCACCAAGTCCTCATCATCAACAGTCACCCCCACACTTCCCAGCTCATCCCGGCATTGGGTGAACTTCGTGAGATACTTGGGCATACTATCTCCTTTCTCACACTTAATGTTTCTGAGTTTATCCTTGAGCGCCAACTTCCTCTGGTCGCTCTTACTTTGGGAAAAAATTGTCAAAGCTTTCCAAATCAAGTATGGAGAAGCCTTTCCATGCAGGCTGGATACAATGTGATCCTTCATGCCCTCCAACAGAATCCTTTGACACTTTTTTGTCTTCTTTTGCCAAGCCTCAACGTGAGCAGCGTCAGTAGGCTTTGGGACCTCAGCCTCTATGAACTCCTTCAACCCATTGTCATCTAACACCGCCTCCATCCTCTCTTTCCATGCAATATAATTTGAGCTACCTTCAAGGGCATACTCCAATCGCAATCTGTTGAAAGACATTTCAACTTCAACACCAAGAAAACACTGCTGCAAATTCCAATTCCACCAGCTCAAAACTCAACCGCTTTTGATCTAAAATTCGTGAGAACAAGGTAGTTCTCGTACAAATATTGACTGTATGGGAATTTACCAGATATCTCACCTTCTGAAAGAAGGATGAATCCAGAGGCTACCTAGCTCGATTACAGACTCTGCCTGAAGAAATAAAATGTAATCACTTTCTGAATAATAGATCTGATGATCAACTTCGCTCTGATACCATGTAGAAATTTTGAATAATATAACACTTATTCACAGAGATTATCTTGATTATACACTATTTGCGGAATGCATGCATAATATATAACCTCCTCTACATTGATCATCAATTTGCGGAATTAGAAACAATCGCATGCGCACATTGAAACATCAATCACACATATCAACACAGTATGTAATGGGGAAAGCATATAGCTGAAAACCCTGAACTATCTGTATATTATAATGATAGAGAACATGTAACAATACATAGTACAATACTCCTCACAAGTACTCAGTACTATCTCCACCTGCTACACACAAACTAGCTCAGATCTGAATCAAGTCACAGGTTCAAATCTCCTCCACTGTTTGCCTGCCTCTACTGCGCAATCCAAGTTGAGAATAGGAATGATCCAAGCTCGTTTTCCCTTGGCTTGTACTGCGCAATCCTCATTGGCAATCTCAATCAATGATTGTGCAAATCTCATGCACAGCTATAGTCACAACTGATAGTAGTCTCACCCTTTCACCCACCTCTAACACTTGTCTCCACTGAATTGTCCATGCACTGAGTTAACTGATGTATTCTTTAGTTTCTTTATGAGTTAATAATTAGTGAATTAATTAATAATTAATTCACATCACTCATCACTAGTGTATTTGGCAGTTAGACTAAATACAACTAGTTCAACTAAGTCAAACTGAACACAACTCCATCAACTCCTCAATCAACTCCACCAAACTCAATCACTTGAGTTCTAACTGAAGTCCATCATGCAATAGCTCAAGTAACCCATAGGAAAAGCGTATTTCCTTTTGGTAGTTGCATGTGCCACATCCGTAGCTCGAACTGAAGTGCTGCAAGAGGATAAGATAATGTTTATAGTCCAAATATTACTAAGAGCTAATAATATTCGACTGTTCTATTTTTAGACTGCCAGTCTAAAAATAGACTCCACCCATATGTCTAAAAATAGAATTCCATCTATTTTTACCAACATGACCAATCATCCATAAATAGCATCCTGCAACTCATAGACCATGATCCATATGTCTAAAAATAGACATAGTCTAAAAATAGACTTTGCGCCAAAAATAACCTGCAGGCCCACTTAGTGAAGGCGACTTCTTTTCACTAAGCTCCATCATCTTGTTGCATTTTCAATAGGTTGTGGATGTTTTTTCTTGCTACTTGACTTATTGGTTGGGAACTGAAGGTTGCTTGGAAACCTTTGTATCTTTTGGATCTTTCCACTCTCAGGTCTTTTTCATGTCAGCCAAAGGGAGAGGCAACCCTTGAGAAGAAGGGCAGGCATTCTGGAGATGACCAAGATGTTATCAGATCCTACAATGGAAAGATGTGTTATCATATTCCAATGGTTATGAATAAACAACTCCCATCTAATTTAAGAGGATTTTATTAGGTATTTCGTTGCTGATATCAATTTTAACACGTATATGTGTGAAGGTTACAATACCCTTTGCAAGCATGTTTGTGTTGATCGTAATGAATAAGCCCAGGGAATTACCAACATCGACTAGGATATGTTAGTGTAGCAGGGGAAGAGGGAAGTTTGGGAGTTGAACACAAATAGGATTGGCCAAAGCTGACATAGATAGGGGGTTAAAATGTGGAAACCATGGTTCAAAGGAAAATCCAGGGCAACCCCAAAACCATGGTCCAAGATAAAATACCCTTTTTCGATCCTCCAGATATTTAAAATATACCATAAAAAAACCTTTTGATCAAAACAACATATTTGTATTCAGGGACCAAGTTTGATGCACCCACTCCTAAAGCACTAATGATAAAGGCCAAAACCCATTAAATTGATAAATAGTAGCATGTCGTGTATAGTCAACATTGAGAAGGTCGAGCTGATCATTTTCCACTTTAATAGATGGAATATTTTTTTACATGATCCACAACAAAGGCTAGCTCCAAGATCTCTTTGGGATGTTGATGCAAGATCCTTGGATTTAGGGATTATTTAAAATATATGGCCTAAGAGGAGGAAGGTTTACCCTGTCCTTTAGCTCCACCTCATAATATTTAAACTAGATCGATTGATGTGTCCTTAATTGTACCATAATCACTGAGCAAATTCCTATCCTGATGTTGTCGGCCCTCATAAAGGAGGTGGAAAAAGATAGATGGAATTCCAATCTGTGCTTCAATCCCTATTGCAAAGGAAGAGAACATACCGATAGTTCACACCTACAAATAGAAATATCCCCCTGGGAGGGGCCTAACAAATAATGAGAAGGTCAATAGATCAAAATCACTAGCCTCTCCTTGGGAAAAGGAAGATCCCAATTGCAAAACATTATCCAAAACTATCTTTTACTAACAAGAATTGGAGAGAGAGGGGGCCTACACCAAACCATCAAAGATAAGGCCAATGGCCGCATTAGTAGTGATGTCACCAATCACATAGGCAAGCTCAAAGTTCATAACGGAAGAGTAAGGGATTTGGTAGAAATATCATTAATAGTGATAGAGGTCAAATTGAAGGAGACAATTGGAGAATTAGGGTTGGCCTCGGCAGTGGTGGCAACAACAATGATAGAGTTTGGTTTAGGGTCATCAGCAGGTGAATAAGGGTTGGCCATCATATTCCAAATCCTCCATAAAATACTATTAACAATCGTAACCTCTGCTTAAATCATAGAGATCCGTTCAATTTCAATTGCAGCTAAAACAACTATTGGTGCAACAACCATTTTTAGTCACAATTCCAAGCTAGAGTTTTTGAGATCCAGTTATAAATTCAGTGAGGTTTTCATTTTTAAACCAAACTTTGAACCTTATTGCTTCTACAATTTCCTAATTTAATGTGTGAGTCTTAACTTATTGCAATAATAATACCTTGGGAATCAAGTGATGAAGAGCCATGATGTGTTGGAGTGAAACTAAGATGGCATGTCTCCTCATACCCTCTTCTCCCTTTCCGACGTACATGCACCTTCTTCCCTCTCCATTTATTTAATATCTTCCCATGCATCCCTAACACTAATATCAAATGATAAAATATGTAACACTAATTTTAAAATATTAGCTACATATATTTTAAATTTTCTTAAAATATGTAAGGGTGGCAAGAGTGAGTGGAATAATTATGGATCTTGGGAGAAAAATAGTATCCACTTTTGCATAGGGATTAGGAAAAGTTATTATAACTAGGAAAAACCTTACTAACCATGTAAGGGATATTGATTGGAAAGGAGGAAAGCATCAACTTGTTGAAAATTTTGGAGATTCCATGGGCATTATCAAATCCATGAATGCTTTTTGATGCTCGAGGACAAGAACTTGTCAAACATTATCATTATGATTAAAAAGGATTTCAATTTCCTTTCACATTTCTCGTATTTCCGTGTTAAAATACACCTCAACTACGTGACATAAAGGTGGGATAACATAACATCATACCTTCAGATTGGAATATTATTGAAAACCAGGGTAGTGCTATATGTTATATCCCATAGTTCTAAGTTCAGATTGATTGTTTCACATCAAATTTATTCACTCATGGGTGAGGAGATAGTTTGTCATTCCATTTGTATCAATTTTGGGGGATTGATGAATCCTTTATAGTATCTTAAGAATGTTTTCATTAATTTTGGTTATGGCTATTCAAACTATTCATGGGAGGTGGAATCAAAAAATTCCATGACAATTCAATATTCCCAAGTCGTTCATATAACTTTAAGAAAAACATCCCTCAACAAAAGTTCTTTATGTGTTAAGGAAAAACAAAGAGATATTTTGCAATTCCCTCAATGCTAATATCGTTTTGGAAACATGATGGAATCTTAAAATGACATATATATTTTACTTATTATTAGAAGAAATACCAAGGTAGAAAGGCGTTGGAGCCATGGATTTGAGCAGGTCATGTAACATTTCAGAGTATAAATTATCAAGAATAATATGATGGGTATTACCATAATTAATTCCTTATTATGAATGAGAATTTTCAAAGGTACAAATCATGGCTACTTGGTCTCTTTTCTTCAATGTCAATGAGTATTAGTATATTCCCCAAGGGGAAACACTACAATATGTATTTAAGGAGAACTCTAGTTGTACATAATTCCCCATCAACCAATATTCCATGTCCAACAATATTTTCTTAAAAAAAAAAAAAATTACATAGTGAATCAACCACCAACACTTATTCTAGGTAACATTTTTTTGTTTCAATCAATTCAAAGAAAATATTCTTTGATGAACTTTGGATTTGAAATTCAATATGATATTTTTTTTCTATAAGGAATGAGGATTTGAGAAGTTAGTATTCAAAGGTATGAAGAAAGGCATAAGGAGATATTTCAAATGCAAAACATAGGCAAGAAATGTATACACAACAAGTTCTCACATGTTTAATGCTTTGAGGTTGGTAAAACAAGCACAAGACTGAGGGTTTGATCATATTCTACCATTTTAATGACATTATCTCCTGTAGAGATACTTGTAAAAATTTTTGAAGGAATCAATGAGAAATAACATGAATTTGATGGAAGGCACTCCATATGTATATGATGGTACCATGAATGATTTTGCTCCATCCATTAAAAAAATCGAGAGAGATACGCTAGGATTTGATCTTATATACCATATTACATTCGACACACCATTTCAATATATTGCTAGAAAAATATACAACCGAGTTCAACTTACAAGGGAAAAAACATTTCAAACCATTTTCATTTGAATAAATCTCAAGCCCCCTCTATTGGGAATACGATTCCTTTTACTTTCCATATTTCAAACCTCCTAGATTATACTTGTGTAAGGACTTCATCATTTCTTTGTAGGTGATCCATTCTCTTTTTTAATTTTGGATAGTGATACATGCCGAGGGGGATTGAACTTTCAATCACTTGGTTACATAAGGTTTTTCCAACATGATTTTTTCCAATTGTGCTACCACCCTTGGACTTGTAGGTGATCCATTAAAATCATTTTAATTTAATTAAATAAAACTTGTGGATTTCAAAAAATATTGTGTAGTGTACAAGGACCAATCTTTATGCATGCTAGGGATATTATGTTAAAACTTGATCTTAGTTCCCAAATTGGGATTTCTCACCATGAGCTCATTTCAACAAAAAAACCCCACAATTAAACTCATTTCAACCGAAACAAACTGGGTTTAAATCTATAGTCACATACTTAAAATAAATATTTGTTGTGAAAATGAATATATATACAATGACTTTTTCCAAATGCTACAACTAAATTACATGCATATTCACATCTAATTATATAAATATTTTAACTTATAACTTTTATATTTCCAATGTCATATATAGAAGAATAACATAACATAATATATACAACATCATTTTACATAGAAATAAGTATAGCTTCTATCATCTTTAGTAATGTAAATAGTGTTAATTTCATACATAAGACATGGTTATCTTCGACTTAATACTATATTGACTTAATATCCATTCTACATTATGGATTGAGGATTGTGGCAACATTAAAAATATATATAAGTATTGCTCAAACAATGTACCTATAAAGTGTAGATCAACATGTTTATATGAGTTTTAGTCTCCCTTGGGTCTCTAATTCAAATCTCATGGGAAGGGGTTGAGTGTGGGAGCCACTCGTGGGGGATAAAACCAATCTCACAAAGTGTCTAGGTTCGACTGAGCCTCACACAATCCTGGTGGCGACATCCCATATCTGGGAAGACATTATTCCATCCATCATTGGGGTTGGCCTTGGCCTAGTGTTATCCAATATATAGAAGTATTTCTCAAACAATGTAAAACATATATCTAGGAAAATAACATTTCATAGTGGAGTTCCCTAAATTAATATACAATCTTCCTACCTATTAAAAACCAAGGTATTAATTTTTATCATAAAATACTTCATTTTTGAGGATTTTATTTTGGGAAATAATATTATAATATCATTTTTCATTTTATCCTTAAACATTACCTTGTGTAAATGTTACTCTCAGATTGAGTAATGAAGCAACAAGGGTAAATGTGGTAACTTGAGCACTCAAGCACAACCCTGACTCAATTTGTCTTATAACTAAGACTTGGAATTTCAAGATAATCTTAGAGGGACCTCAACTACAAATTTAACATCATACTACCTCTTCCTTACAATAAAATACAAACACACACTCCACTTGGAAGTATAGTATTCTCACTAATTCTATATAAAACAATTCCAATGCAATCAATCCTACTAGTAATATTCACAATAATTTAATAATAAACACATCATTATGCTAAGCTTGATAGATTATAGCGATACCATTTCTCTCAAAAGAAGCATGGAATTCATCATGTATTGCCTCATATTAATATATCAAATTAAAGACTCAAGGAATAAGTGACATCAACCCCTATTTTGTAAAAATTAAGAATGTGGAAGAAAATTAATTATAGCAAATCATAGCAACATGCACTCATAAATCACACATGATTTATCCTAGAAAACCTTTACAAGAAAAATAAACTAATTGATATATTATTCCCTTGATGAAACTTGGCCTAATGAGCTTTCACCAAGTACCTCCTAAGACATTAGAATGAATTATTATCAAGCCTTTTAAATGGTTCATTACATGTAATCCATGATCTCAATACCATAGGTCACCATTCTCACATCAAAATTCCTATTTCCTTGTCGCAATCTACCCATTATCATTGTGATTTGAAAATTAATACATTTTCACATACCTAAAACAAGTTAAACTCTTAGTAGTAAAGGTGTCCCCCTAAAGCCAAAATCTTTCTCTCATACAAAATGTAAGAATTAGAAATTTAAGAGAAATATAACTATATCAAATCATAGTGACATGCACACATAAATCACATATGATTTATCTTGGAAAATTATTATGAGAAAAGGTAGCCAATAGATCCATTATAACCTTGACCAAATCCAACGAAGTGACCCTTCGTCGCTCACCTCTTGGCACATTACAATGGAGTATCCTCAAGCCTTTCAAAGGCTTCATTACATGTAATCCATAGGATCAATGATACTGATCACCAATACCATGTTCTTGAAACCATCATTGTTTACCTAATGACTATGACTATTTTATTGAATGAAGTTTAACTTAACATATTTTCTCTGTGAATAATATAACAAAAAACCAATTCAACTTGTTCTACAATGATCCATCATGATTCAAAACACTTCATAATATTCATAATCAAGGATAATTCTCTAGCAAATACCAACATGGTACAAAATAACATTTTGAAATGTGAGAAATGAATAATAATCCCAAGGATGAATTCCAAATTTTACTGTCATCTTGAGTAGGAAAACAAATAAGTATAGGATAGTTCCATAAATGCACACAAGGACAAAGAAAAACTCTCTTTGATCATTGATCACCAAGCTAGAATAATCATGGGTATCATGAAGAAGTTTGTCATGCTATTTTTTGAGAGAAGGGAAGTAGCAAGGATAAGGAAACAAGTTAGAGGTGAAGGCACCATTGGAAAGATGTAATGCCAAGTAGCCACTAATAACTACAACAATTGGTTGAAACATACAAGGAAATGTTTAAAGAACCTTAGCGATTGCCACCCAAGGGAGAGGTTGAGTAGAAGACTCAATTATTGTCGAATTCGTCATTGCCTAACATTGGACTGTACAAGAACTCCATCATTGAAGTAGATGAAGTGAAAGAAGTAGCTACAATAGTTATTGGAGTAGGAAATCATTAGACCCAATACATTGACATATCATCCACCCATCATCATGGAGCCAAAGAATGATGAAAGTTGGATAATGTGCATTAACTACCATGCTTTGAACAAAATAACCATAAAAATAAATATCCTCTACTAAGGATTGATGACTTCCTGGATTAGTTACAATAAGAAAAATTAGTCAGTGAAATGGTCCTTAAATAAGTTTATCATCAAGTGATTATTAAAGCTAAACACATGTGGAAGATCATGTTAAAAACAAGACAAGGTTTGTACAAGTGGTTGGTAATTACTTTAGGTTTATGTGATACAATTGTGAATTTTATGTAATTGATGAATGATGTGCTACACATTTTCATTGACTCATTTATGATAGTATATCTAGATGGCATGCTATTTTTCAATAATACATCCAAAAAAACACTTTTGACATGTGACATGAGTACTAAATACCTTAAGGTAGAATAAGTTAATCACCCATTTGTAGAAATATGATTTGGGGAGACATCATTGATGTATCTTGCACACATGATTTATGGAGGGCCACGAGTAGATCAAGAAAATATTGTAAACATCACCCAATGGCCTATTCCCACTAGTGTGATAGACATCATGAGTTTCATGGGAATAGTGTTATACTTGAGAAATTTCATTGCAAACTTCTCAATAGTAACATCACCATTGCACACCTTGATTACCAAAGGAAATAGATTTCATTAAAGAAATCCGCAACAACAAGAATTTGAAGACTAAAAAAGGAACATGGGTTATGCTCCCTTCTTGGCCATGCTAAATTTGTTGTAACCTTTTGAGATAGAAACAAATGCTTGTGAAACTACATTAGGAGCAGTGCTCATACGACAAGAAATATTATGGATTACTATTCAAATTTGTCTCATGGGTTAGCATATTTTCTAAATCATTATTATACCTTGATATTAAATACTAATATGACAATACATTAAATAATTAAAACTAATTGATATATACAAGACCAACTCCAAACAATAATAAAAATGTTGTATATCTAAAAAACACATGATTAATATAAATAATCAAATATATACTATAATATATCATTTTTGTGAAGAGAATTTCTATTATCTTCAAAAGCCGGTAATTATGTCAAAAAGCGACATTGACTACTCAATATCTCGTTGGGGAGAGTAGACCATAACCAAAACAAAACTCTTTAAAGAAAGTCTAACAAAGATAACTGGAAGAAAAAAGAGGAAATACAGTCCAAAAGGTTAATGTGGACCTTTCCTGGGATACAAAACCAAGACATTAGAGGAAATTTCAACCTAAAAGTGGCCTCCTAAGGAAAGATAATAAAATAATAATTAAAATAACCAAGAGTTATGAATTTTGGGGGGAAAAGAGGAAAACTATTTTTTTTAATTTCATTTTTGACTTATCTCCTTATCGGTTTACTCAAATTTCAAGTGTAGGCACTTGTTGGATGCGGAATTAAATTCCACATCCAACAAGTACCCATTATGCATACTTTTCAAAAGATCCACATTGATAAAAATTGAATATACATTAAAAAAATGTGTTCAACGCATTTTTTAATGTATCTTCAATTTTTATCAATGTTGGTCTTATCAAAAGTATGCATAATGGGTATTAATTGGATGTGGAATTTAGTATCACATCCAATGAGTATATACACTTGAAATTTGAGTAAACCTATAAGGATATAAGCCAAAAATACAAAAAAAAAAACTAGTTTTTCTTATTTTCCCTCAAAATTATTTACATGTACCTCTTTTTAAATTAAAAATGATTTTGATTGGTTTACATATTATGGCATGGAAATTACATGAAAATTTCATTGGCACTTTTAGGCTGAAATTTCCTCTAATGGAAACTGTGATCCAAAACCACATAGAATAAAGTCATCAAAAAACTATCCAGAGGGATTGAAATCTGAAGTAGCAATCTACATAGCCTCTTTTCCACCCTTTTTAGTTGCTTCCATAAGCTACGAAATACCCAACTACTACTTAATATTCTCAAGCCAATGATCCACTTTACCCAAATGGTTGTGAAGATTATCTAGAGAATGCATAATATCCTTTCAGTTCTCAGGTCTATCCACCAACATACGCCTCAATAGGAATTTCATCTGCCAATATAGGTCAACAGTTTGCATGTATTGACTAAATTGACCCCTGGTATGCTTAGTGTCAGGTATCCAATCAAGCCATTCAACTAAGACCTATGTGTCATAGAGTGGGGCTCTTTGCATCGGGATTGTGCCCTTCGCTTGGGAAATTTCCTCCCAGACAGGGTGTGGTGTCAGCTCCTGGTAACACCTAGAAAATTTCTCCACTCTATGATGCATGCAGGATTAACCCCTCAAATCATGATCTCAATAGTACGTAACCCCTCGCCTAACCGATGCCCTCCAATGTGGTATTGTACCACACAACTATTGATTCTCCAATGATAATTGATCCAATAATTGAAAATACTTGTCTCAGTTAAGACCATAGAATAAATACCACCTCAAAAATCCCCCACCTAAGGACCTATTCTAAAAGAAAATCCCCCTCAACTACAGTCAACCAGACCCCCACTGTAGAAGTCATAGTATAGAAGTCCATAGTCACATGGTGGGCATTGATGACCAAGTTTTAGTTGTTGTGAGTTTCCATATTCGTGCATTTATTTTATTCTCTATGTAGTCCGTTGTTAGACCTTACTTGAAATAAATGTCAAACTATCGCAAACCCTTATATCAAGATGCTTAATCTTTTCCATGTCAGTGCAATAATCTAGAATCTCTAGTTCACTGAGATGTTGCACAATGTCGAAATAATCCACAAGAATCTTGCATTTTTTCAGCAAGAAAGACACAAGGTCTTGTAGCATTCGTTTAGATGCATATATGTGAGGTAGTGATGTTGCATCATGAGTCTCCTAGTGATTTGTTAGAAAAGCAGAGTTGGATATCTGTCATTAGTGTGTGTTGTATTTACATTCCTATTAATTCTTATCCATAATATGATTAAAAATTATGTAATTAAATACGTAACAAATAAAAGATGTATAAATTGTCAAACCATTTAAAAAATCTCCAAATTTAGTTAATTTTGTCAACTAGCAATCTAACCTTATATTTTTAATGCAAGCACATGACAACATCAGGAGTTGACTCCTAGAATGGGTTTCTATCAATGTTGATAGGAACCACTGGCATGGGTGCCTTTCAATGGTGACAAGATCTATGGTTGGCACCCACATATTTACTTGTCATTATTAAAATAAAAAAATAATAATAATGCATGAATTGAGTAATGTTATGATTGATCTTAAGTAAAGAATAGAATTTTTTTAATGCTTAATTGAATAATTTGAAAAAATAAATAACTAAATTAGAAATAACAAATTTTGTGAATTAAAATAAAATAAAAACAAAACTAAACCAAGGAATAAGAGATTTTGTGAATTCAAAATTTGATATCATAATGAAATTATTGGTGGGTGTGTGTTATATTATTTCTGTTAGGGTCCAACCCTAACCCCCTTATTTATGTAATAGGATCGATTCATAGTTATAGTTAAGTAAAGTGTCAATAAAGCCCATATTAATAATTGTAAGTGGTTGACCCGCATTTAAATAAGGGACCACAATTTGTTGCAAATGGGCCATGGTATTAGATAGATGGTATTAATAAGAACCATGGTATTGACCCATGGTATTGCATGTATGAATCCTATATAAAGGATAGAGACTCCCCTCGAGGAGCATCGCGTCTTATTTTGTAATTGAGCCCAGCTCTATTGGAGGCTGCCCCCTCGAAGAGGCAAGTGAACATTGCTTTCCTTTCTAAATAATAAAATACTTGTTGTTATTCTTATTGTTCTATGTTCTGGGTATATTTCTTCACATATTTGGTATTCTGGTATCTTCTTGTAGGTCAAGAGCATAACAAGTGGTATCAGAGCACTTTCTAGGGCTGGTGGGATCTCCATTTGTTAACAAATTTTCTTTTTTGCCTAGAGACGTGTTCCGACGTCTTTAAACCACGAGATTTGTCATTGAGCGCATAAACCTGTGGATTTGGGGAGGCATGCACGCAGGAAATACAAGAGGTGGTCATGCTTATTGGACTCCCTTGTAACCCCTGTGGGTACCCCTTCGAGTAGTAGTGCATTAGATAGAACCACGCATGGACTGTCTTCCAAGTACCCTCTGGGTATATCGGAAGCCCCCTAGGCTCTCTTGAAACCTAGCCATAGATAAACTGTCGGCCATCTTGCTGCTACATTACACTGAGAACAGCACTCGGGGAGATTACTCGCGCGTATGATAGGGTAGTCGGGTTGTATGGCTAAGGGTACGGTTGATCCTCCTTGGTTAATACCCTGAAAGATTGGGCTGAGTACTACTGTCATACCCTTATGTATATTGTGATCTGTAGCACCTGACACTCCTTGAGACCATAGTTCCCGGGTCTCTCTCTAGATCACGCATCATCTTTACCAGATCAGATCTACCAGGTGGGGTTCTATTGCAGCCACAACAATCAATTCTACCATTTAGATCTATCAGATCCGCCAATCAAATTTATCAGATCCACTATTTAGATCTAGCCGTTGGGTTCAGTAGTAGTTGCCACAATCAGATCCTCCATTCAGATCTAGCAACAAGGGTTCGATCACTACCACATTCTTACTCATACTCTGTAGTTGATGGAGCCGACATATTAGACTATTTGTGTGGGCCCCTATACCTAGGCGCGATTCTCGCAGGACATTGGCAGAATTGACTTTTCTGGGATTCGGCTACTGCAGTATTCATAAGAGAGGAGTTAAAATCCTTTCAGAGTAAAAAAAAAATTAAAATTAAAAAAATTAAAAAAAAAATTGAGACCCTCCTAGGACGCTTATACAAGACTTAGCCCATAAGAATCAGGTCAACGAGCTGAGCAAGGTGGTACCATTCACTTGTTAGCATCAAAAATTTTGGGCGGTCCCAAATTTTAAAGTGCACCAGATCGGTGCATGGTACAAACTAGAACTCAAGCTATGGCCAACGAGAAGATCAACACCCTTGAAACAAAGTTGGACACAGTACTGTCGTCGCTCAAGACCTTAGCTAACACACTCGCAAATGGAAAGTCGATGGAACACTCGGAGGCATATGCTTTCAATGAAAACATTGAGGGCGAGTCTAGCCATTCTCTTCACCTCTTTGGCAACCACCAACAGTCCTAGATGTGACCACCCAAGCTGGACATGTATAAATTTGATGGCTCTCATCCGACCACATGGTTAGCACAAATGGAGCAATATTTCACACTGAATCACATCAAAGATGATGTGACTCAGCTTAGTGTGGGTAGCATGTACTTGGAAAATGAAAGATGGCAATGGAAGGCTCGTGACTTGGCAGACATTCGCAAAATCTCTTACGAATCGCTTTGACCATGAATCTAACTTTTTGGGTCATCTCACTAAGCTCTGGTAGATAGGAACAGTGAATGAATATATAGCCTTTGAAGCCTTAGCCTTCCGCACAGGAGGTCTACACGATCAGTTCTACTTGGAATGTTTTGTCAATGGTCTCAAAGAAGCCATACAAGCCCATGTCTGACTACAACACCCAATCTCATGGCCAGATGCTTGCAAGATAGCTCATGAAGTAGAATTTGCATTAGCGGCCCAGTCCAATCGCCAAAATTTCATATCCGAGGGTCATCCCGCCAAGGCTCAAAGCACTACCCAAACACTCAAGGTTCAAAAGGTGTCCCCAGCGAAAATGGTGGAAAGAAGAAAGCAAGGATTGTGTTACTACTGTGATGAAAAATACTCCCTCGGGCATAAATGCAAGGAGCCCAAATTCTTTCAAATTGATGCTACTGATGACAGTTCATCGGAGGAAGCCCCACCACTTGAGGAGCCAGAGGAGGAAGATGAGGACAACCAGCTGGACAATGTACCTGAAAAACCAATTATCTCGCGTCATGCTTTGGTAGGGATTTCTTCTCCCCAAACTCTCAAAATCAGAAGTTTTATCAAGCATCACCCTGTAGTATTCTTGATTGGTAGTGGCAGTATGCATAAATTTATCCATCAAAGAGTCGCGGAAGCAGTGCATTGTTTTTTCAGAGCAGTCTCTAACTTCCAAGTCCAAAATGCTGATGGGGGGACAATGAAATGTGAAGGCCATTGTGAAAATGTAAAACTTCAAATGGGGGATTATCAGTTAAAGATCCACATGTTTTCCATACACATGGGAGGGTGTGACATTGTCTTGGGTGCTGAATGGCTCCGCACACTCGGCCCAATCACAATGGATTTCCAAGAGTTATATATGAGATTTAAGCAGAACAACCACACACATAACCTCTGTGGACTCCAGGCGGGTGATCCCTCTATCATCAGCTCACATAGAATGGAAAATTTGTTAAAAAAGGGCCACCATGGAGTTATAGCCCAATTTAATGCCATCCAAGCCTTCAAACCCACTTCTCTTCATATTCATCCTGAGATGCAATAGATCTTAAACAACCATATGTCAGTCTTTGACAAGCCTCATGAGCTTCCACCCTCGAGAGGGGAACATGATCATATCATTACTTTGGTCCTAGGGACCCAACCACCAAATGTGCACCCATATAGATATATGTTCGCCCAAAAGAATGAAATTGAAAAAATCATCAAACTACTCTTGGAAGTAGGTGTCATTCGTCCTAGCATTAGTCCTTATTCATCGCCTATGGTTATGGTGCTCAAGAAAGATGGGGAATGGCGTATGTGTCTAGAATTTAGGGCCCTCAACAAGTTGACGATCAAAGATAAATTTCCCATCCCACTTGTCAATGCTTTACTGGATGAACTAAATGGGGCTCAATTCTTTACTAAGCTCGACCTTCGCTCGAGCTATCACCAAATTCGCATGAAAGAAGTAGACATTCCAAAGACTAATTTCTGAACTCATGAAGGCCATTATGAGTTCCTGGTCATGCCATTTGGTCTTTGTAATGCCCCATCCACTTTTCAAATCCTCATGAACCACCTGCTCAAACCATATCTCAGAAAATTTGTCCTTGTTTTCTTTGATGACATCCTCATCTATAGCCGCACCTGAGCCACACATCTTCAGCATGTAGATCTACTCTTGCAACTGCACCGGAAACATAAATTATTTTTTAAGATGTCCAAGTGCTCTTTTGGCATGGAAGAATTTGAGTATTTGGGCCACATTGTGGGGCATGAAGGTGTCAGGGTGGACCCCAAAAAGATCCAAGCAATACAGGATTGGCCTCAACCAAAGACCTTGAAGAGCTTGAGAGGATTTTTGGGTCTCACGGGCTACTATCGCAAATTTGTCTGCAATTGTGGTCGCATTGCTAGACCCCTCACTCACCTCCTCAAGAAAAAATCATTTCTCTGGAATGTTGAAGCACAACAGGCATTTATAGCTCTCAAATAGGCCATGTGTTCCACTCTTGTATTAACACTACCCGACTTCACCAAATCTGTTATGATTGAATGTGATGCTTTAGGTATGGGTATTGGGGTGGTCTTAATGTAGGAAGGTTGACCCTTGGCCTTCACTAGCCAACAACTAAGTGGGACAAATCTGGGACAATCTACCTATGAGAAGGAGATGATGGTCATCTTACATGCAATAGATACCTAGCGACCATACTTATTGGGGTGGCGTTTCCAAATCCGCACAGACCATCAAAGCCTTAAATATTTTTTGGAGCAATGCCTATCCTCACCACAACAAAATAAATGGCTCACCAAAATGCTTGGATACGATTATGCGATAATTTAAAAGAAAGGGTGTAAAAATGTCGTAGCAAATGTGTTATCACACCAATTTGAGGAGGAAAGCACCCTGCTCGCAATCTCCCTTCCCATTCTAGAATGGATTAAAGAGGCTCGCAAGGAATGGTTTTCACATCCTTTGCTCTCCCAACACATTAATAAATTGCAGGCAGGATGAGATTCTTCGCTACAAGGATAGAGTCACGATATCACCAACATCCACTCTCAAAAGTCGCATTTTGGCAGAGTTACACTCATCTCCCATTGCAGGCCATTCAAGCTTTCAGAAGACTTATGCTTGCACTCGATATTCATTCTTTTCGACAGGCATGAAAAATTACATTATTCCTTTTGTAGCTGAGTGCGACGTATGTCAGCGCCACAAAGGAGAAACAGTCAAATCCCCACTGGGCACATTACAACAATTTCCCATCCTGGCCTCAATCTAGATGGAGGTTTCTATGGACTTCATTACGTTTCTTCCGAAGTCAGGTAACAAGTCAGTCATCATGGTGGTTGTGGACAGACTTTCTAAGTATGCTCATTTTTGCACCCTACCCCACCCTTTTACACTGACTTTGGTAGCTCAATCTTTCATGGACCAGATCTTCAAATTGTGGGCATGCCCACTTCCATTGTGTCTGATCGTGACTCGATCTTCACCAATAACTTTTGGCAGGAACTCTTCAGGCTACAAGGTAAACAACTACAACTCAGTACTTCCTATCATCCCCAAACTAGTGGTCAAACTGAAGCAGATCAACATCATTCAGAACGTCAATTTCAAGAAGGGGATCAGGTATTTTTGAGGTTGCAACCATATAAGCAAACATCACTCAAAGACAAGGGTTTTCATAAATTATCTCCAAAATTTTGTGGACCGTATCAAGTACTTTAGCGCATTGGAGAAGTCACCTACAAGCTAGCTTTGCCACCCACTGCAAAAATCCATCCAGTCTTCCATGTCTCATGCCTCAAGAAAGTGATTGGGAACCATTATCGAATTCAAACCAATCTACCTGAATTGGATGAAGAAGGGTCAATCTGGCTCCACCCTTAATAGGTTCTTGACACATGAGAGCGACACCTGCGCGGTTCCACGATCAAGGAAGTCCTTGTCAAGTGGAAAGACAACACTCCGGAAGATGTGACCTGGGAACCAGCCACTGTCCTTCAGCAGTTTCCGTAGCTTCAGCCTTAAGGACAAGGCTATTCTTATGGGGGAGGGCATGTTAGGGTCCAACCCTAACCCCCTTATTTATGTAATAGGATCAAGTCATAGTTATAGTTAAGTAAAGAGTCAATAAAGCCCATATTAATAATTGTAAGTGGTTGACCCGCATTTAAAGAAGGGACCACAGTTAGTTGCAAATGGGCCATGGTATTAGATAGATGGTATTAATAAGAACCATGGTATTGACCCATGGTATTGCATGTATGAATCCTATATAAAGGATAGAGACTCCCCTCGAGGAGCATCATGTCTTATTTTGTAATTGAGCCCAGCTCTATTGGAGGTTACCCCCTTGAAGAGGCAAGTGAACATTGCCTTCCTTTCTGAATAATAAAATACTTGATGTTATTCTTATTGTTTTGTGTTCTAGGTATATTTCTTCGCATATTTGGTATTTTGGTATCTTCTTGCAAGTAAAGAGCATAACAATTTCCATGTGTTTTTTTATGTGGACCCAATAGTAGTTGGGTGGACACAAGGATAGGGGGTGGACCTACCTATGGTTTTGTGCATGGGCTTTTAGCATGGTGGTTTTTTGCCATGGTATTTGTAGATTCGGTCAAGGGAACTATAGTTATGTTCTAATCTAGGGTTAGCGGTGTTTCAGGGAAAACTAGTGTCGATTCGAACTGCTAGTTCCACTAAGATGGGTAGCTATCTTAGAAACAAACAATGAAATCTTTTCAAGAGTTCCTTTAAGTGTGATAGATGGAAGAGAAGAAAAGAGGACCAACCTAGATCTTCCACTTTGATCCTAGCTTGATTTCTCCTTTCGTGGATAGAATTTGCCACTCCTCTCCTACTTGTCCCGCTTTCAAAGAGTACCTGTACAGTCAAAGTAACAACAAACTATCAAAGCATCTCTATATAAAACATCATAAACAATGCAGAATCAGAAACACATTGACCATACAATTGCATTTATAAACAATAACCCTCACAAATACAAGATTATATAGAGGAAAACTCAAATAACTTTATCAATAGTAATGTAAGAAAGGATTACAACCCAGCTGTCTAATCCAGCATCATCCTCCTAGTTGTAGAATCCCTCTTCACCTCATGAACAAGAAAATAACCCAACAATGCAATGTCTCTTCTGACCAACAAACCAACAACACTTCCTTACAAAATACAAAATTCCAGCCTCTAGATCTCTCAGATGAGGGATCCATTTATAGATGTCTTGCAAGGGTGTGAGTCAGCTCTGGGTTTTTTATTAGTGGCATTCCACTGATAGTTCTTGATTCCACTTGGAAATTTCTTTGATCTCTTACTCATCCCTGGGCGAACTCAAAGAGGCAAGTGTCACAGGAGAAGTTTCTGGAAGATTCCATGATCATCCACATTGCAAACTATCTCTGCCATTTGTCTATTCTCGCTCATCGCACTACACGGAAGGCCATTTCAGTATGCATCGCACCTAGCTAGTTTGGCAGTCAATATGCATCACACCTTGCCCATGGAGCAATCTGTATGGTCTAGTTTTGGCCAGTTCTAAGTAGCTTTTCAGGTGGAATTTCTAGGAAATGATGTAATCAGTTGACCATGATCCTTTAGGGTATGAAACAACACTTTTAGGGACTTAAGGAGCCCTTAGTTTATGGACATATGAGTTTGGGGTTGTAGTGCCCAAATATGTCTATAACAGCTGCCCCCTAAAGCATGAGGTCATAAATCTTCTGATGTCAGGTGAAATGCTTTATCATGAGGATCTGAGGTATTCGTACTGGAAGGTGACCTGTATAAGATACAATACAATACATCATCATCATATTATTTTCATGATCTAGCTGAGGCAGGCATTCCCATGCTTAGCTTTATAAATTCATTTTCATGTACATAGGACAGACAATCGTCTGTTGTTGCCAACTGGTGATTCTTTGCATGAAGAGTCATCTTCCCTGGCTTAGATGACTATCTGTGCAGTTTCTGTGTACAATTCATGTCTTTATTTTCCTAAATATATCGCAACCCTGATGGATGAAACTAGATCCGGGGTCTTCAAAAACTCATCCATTCTTTGTCCGATGTACAGTCGATCCATGTGAAAAAGATGTTCTGAAGTTGAACATGGAAATACATCATTTGATTACCAGCCAATAATGTGAGCCGTTAACAGACGTGAGAGGAATCACAAATAATGATGATGACCCTCAAGGTACTACAGTACAATTCACATGGTGTTAATATATGAGTTGATTTCCAACACTACGCAAAGTCTTTCGGTTGAAGGTCATTGATGTAAACCTGTCGCCGGAAGTGAGAAACTTGCCATTGAGGCATGCAAGCTTCAAGGTACTGAAAGGGTTGTTTCTAAGTCAACTTCTTGGATAATGAGCTCGTGTCGACAAGAAGTGACCTGTCGTATGAGGGCCTTGATGTATCCCACATCTACGACGTGAAACAGAGCAAATAATTTTTGTGGAGGTGAAGACGATCTGATGATATAAGGTTCAGGAATGGTGGCCATGAAAAATGAAGAGTGGATGTAATGTAGTGGATGAGGTGTTCGCTGGATGGTGAATTCTCTGAATGACTTCTCTTGAACATATTGGCGACACTGATATGGACTGGTAGTGTTAACCCCATGGATGGCACGGTGGACCAAAGGTGACGGTGAATGAAAAAACCCAACCCAACTCAATCACAGTGATGGAGTGAAAGTGTCATGTTCAAGAGTGACCTACTACTAATAGAGTTCTTCAATTTTTCTTCCCATTTTTCCCCTGTCATTGCTGACCAATACCTCTTTATTTTTGACAAGCTTGAGGAGGATAACATATGCTTGGTCTATAATTTTCCCTTCGGGCAAACCTGTCGCTTTGTGTTTAGCGAGCCTAGCGTCAGTGAGACTCGTTCTTGTCCGGGTGGACAAGTTTGTCGCTATTGTTTTACTGAGTTTAACAACAAAGGTAACTCGGTCCTTTTCATGTTTAGAGAGTTTGAAAAGGACGAAAAGGAGACTCCAATAGTCCTTTTTTGTGGCATAATCCCTTAAGTCCAAAAAAGTATAAAATAATACGAAAGGGATGACTTTTCGATAGTTTTAATGAGCTGACAAAGACAAATGCTCGATCTTTTTGTTTAATAATCCCTCAAGTAAAAAAATATTAAAATATATGAGAGGGATGGTGTTCCCTTTACTTTAATGAGCTGGAAAGGCCAATAGCTCGACAATCTTTTTATATTTAATGAGTCTAAAAAGAGTTTAAAAGAGACTTGTTTTTTGAGGAATGAGTGGTATTTCTGGGTAGCAGTTGGTTCCAGGTAAGTTTGGAACTTCTCAAAACATGGCCGTGTGAAGAGGGTGGCAATCAGATTCACTCATCGCAGATGTTCCTCAAAAGGGTAAACAATCAAGTGGAAGTGTATGGTCGGCCAAACGAAATGGAGGTGACGGAAGGAACACAACCAAGGTTCAAAAAGGGCTGATAGCAAAGCAATCACAAAGGTTATTTACCAAAGACGGTTTTATTTTTTAATGAGCTTGAACCTTGTGCCAATATGTGCTCAATGCAGGTTGATTTTTTAATGAGCTTGAACCTTACGGGAACATTGCTCGTACCAGTCTTTTGATAATGTCTCTTGGTAGATTTATTTTTTAATGAGCTTGAACACTACTATAACATGTGCTCATTACATTTTTATGCATGCTAGAAATGACCGAACTACGAGGTTAAAGGGTTGAGAACCTACAAACTAAGGAAATCAAAGGTCACTTTTCACTTGCATGCAAAGGTTTGCATGCCCCTAGGTCTTTCAGTAAAAGGAGAGTTTCTAGGTTACCAAATGGAAGTCCTTGCAGTTAGGCAGGATTGTTTCTGTCAGCAAACAAAAACTCTTCGTTTTCTTTGTCCATCGAAATAGATGAAGGTGATTGCTATGAGCTTCCAATCAGATAATGTACAAAGGTGAATGTTGTGAGCTTCCACTCACAATCATACAAAGGAAATAATTGTGTCAGACTGATTACATAACCTATACGAGAATTTTATTCGGTCCAAGTATTATGACCTTCCAAGAAAAATCTCTCTTTTCCTCTGGGTTCTCCTGCCGAAGCAGACTAGGGTGCATGCCCCCTAATCTTCATCACACTCACTGAACTACTAGCTGTAATTAGGTGGATGGAATGAAGGTTGAAGAGACATTGTTGATGCGAAGAGACCATTTAGGGATGATGGTTGATTTATAGCTGTGTTTGAACCGGGAAATGAAAGCTGGTCGACAAGTTGCACTAGTCTGCCTTCATGTGGAAAACACATCACTCAAAAGAATGTGGAAACGATAGCTTCCATGCTATATATATAATCATGTCCAAGGAGTAGATTGTAATCTAGTGGACCTTGGACTACCATCACGTTCAAATGAACAGTTTTCTTTCTCAAAGTTATCGGCAACTTTGGAAGGATCCCTAACGGTCAACTGGTTCCTTTGTTGAAGCCTAACAAATTTTGTTTTCAAGCAGAAGAGATGGAAAACCAAGCGCTTTCCAAGCAGTTGAGGAAATGATATTCACTGAAGCCCCTTCATCTATGATAGTTCCAAACACAATCATTTTGTAAACTTGTACTATGATTCGAAATGGTAGATTAGATGGAAGGTGGGGTTTTTCTAGTTCATTCCAATCAAAGAAAATGACTAGACTGCTTGGAGGAGGTATCGGATAAATGTTCGGATAAGTTTCATGAACTGGGGGGGTCTCTTCCTATTGTAAAGGAATGGGTGGATTGCCCCCAAGTTCATTAGACTCAGTATCAATAAAAAGAATTTGAACGGTGTCGTTCTCATTCTATTTGGGAACTGTATCATCTGAAGGTGAGCCTTCTGAAGGCAAGAGTTGGTCAACTACCATCTCGACCAGTTGACTTTAGTCCAGTGTGGATTCAAGAGGTTCACTTTCAATGATAGGCGATTCGATCGACAATTGAATTATGTCAATCAGGTTTTCAACTAGCAAAGGACTTGGCAAGAGTTTCTTGTATCCAGGTGGAAGTTGCTGCGGTGAAGCAGGACGGTTATCCAAAATGCTTTTGGCTTCCAATAGTGAATAGTATGATCACTTCATTTTCACTAGTTGATGGTGTGCTATCAATCTGATTGTTAGAGGTTGATGACACCGAATGGTGCAAACAGGGAGACCATTCTTTCAAGATCCATGGGATGCAAGGGCAATCTCGATGGTAATGTCTCTCCATGCAAATTACACATGGAGTTTTTTGTTTGGAAACTTTAGTCTGCGGATTTTCGCCAAATGATGCATTTTTGTTCCCTTGTTTACCTGGCTTCTTCTTCCTCTCCTTCCCTTTCTTTCTCTTCTCAGCTACTTGGTTTTTAGTGTCACTAGTTTCACCAAGCGAAGAGGAAGAAGGGTAAGGAGAAACAAATGAAGTAGAAGGTGTTATAGACATTTTTGTGCCCTACAACCCCAATCATGAAATTTCCATAAACCAAGGGCTCCTAAGTCCCTAAAAGTGTTTTTCTAACCCCTAAAGGAACAAGGTCAACATATTACAGCTTCTCCCAGAAATTCTCCATGAAAAACTACTGAGAATTGGTCAAAACAGGATCATTGCAGCTGCTCCACTGGCTAGGTGCGTTGCATCTCACCCAAATGCACTGTGAGGGTGCGTTGCATTTCAAAAGTCCCTTCTGTGGGGTGCGATGGGCGAGAAATGACAAATGGCAGTGTCATTCCGCGAGGTGGAGAGGCAATGGAAGCTTCCAGAATCTTCTCCTGTGACACTTGCCTCACTGAATTCGACCAAGGATGAGTAAGAGACCCTCAGTCTCCAAGTGGAAGCCAGAACTATCAGAGAGAAGACACTAATCAAATCACAAGCTGACTCGTCCCCCTTACAAATATCTATATATGGATCCCTCATCCCAGAGATCCAGAGGCTGGAATTTTGCATATTGTAAGGAATTGTTGTTGGTTTCTAGAGACAAACATCAGATTGTTGGGTGATCTAAGCTTTGTTTGAGGTGAAGAGGGGCTTCTTTGCTGGGAGGTTGATGCTGGGTCATAACAACTGGTTGTAACTCCTCCTGGATCTTTTCTTGTTTATCAATAAAAGCTATTTGAGTTTTCCTCCATGCTTTTGTATCATTGATGCTTGTTACATTTGTATGGTCAATTTACGTCTAATCCTAGATTGTTTATGAATATAGATCCATGTCTTTGTATAGTGCTATGCTTCTGTGATCTTATAGGTACTTTGTGAAGCTGGGTGTGCAAGGGAGCAGGTAGCTGAGGACTATCAAAGAAGAGAGGGATCGAGTCAAGGGATTAGCGCAAGACAGAGGTTGGTCTTTCTGTTCCTCTCTATCTATAATTCATAAAGGAAAAACATAAGTAACTTTTCTCTGTTTTTTTCTAAGGCAGCTGTCACACCTTAGTGGGATAGAGCAGTTCTATATAGACACTTTTCCCTGTAACAAAATGGCGACTGCACTGGGGAGATAATTAGTTTGTTTGTTTATCATTCTTTGTTGTTTATTTCATAAACTTATAAGTAGCATTCGAACTGCATTTGCCATAACAAATGCAAAGTAGATAGCTGTTGCTTCAATCCATCTACTGGATCTGTTTATGATTTGAACAACTGATTTACAAACTATCTGATTGCCCTTGTGATAGCTCTTAGATCCTCCTTAGATCTACCCCTGATTGTTGCATTACTGATTGCTTTTTACTCGGACAAAAACCAAGAACTGAACTACAAACTGTGACCCAGAGACCGAACAGAGTCTCGTTTCTGGCCCAGCGCAGGTACTGTTCAGAGATTCTGAATTTCAGCACACTTCCCGAGTGGGAAACCTGTGTTGCATTTCAGATTCTCTGTGTTACAAGTGCGCTGATCAGACTAGCTCTGTGCAGTTGTGGTTTCTGTGGATCATTCTTTCCAGTTCTATTCCTGAATTTTGATGCCTGTGATTAGTATATGTCTGCTTGAAACCCCTTTTTCTTGCTATTATTCCGCCTCCTTTGTACAAAAGAATTGTAGATGTTTTTGTGTGTTTGTTGAGTCGTTTACAGTTCTCCTTTGCAAAAGTAGCATAATCGTACTGTTGTCCTTTGATTTGAAACTGTCGCAAGTGTCGATTTCAATCGTAGGAAAGAGTTTGATTGATGTTGATGGTCGATTATCCTGTTACTATTTCTTTTGGTCTGAATTTGTAATTTTCTAGTGTCAAGAACGAGTATTCATTTCAAAATCGTAAGGTGTCGTAATCGTCTCCATTTTTGATTTCGAAAAGAAGCTTGTTTATATTTGTCGCTTGAAAAGAAATTCAGATTTGTGCATCAACTTTCTTTTTAGCATCCATATACTAAGAAAGTCGAAAAACAAATACATGCATGTGCATTTGCATATAGACAGTCTGTTTGGCTTGATTTAGGAAAGTGCATTTACAGTGTGCTCTTTGCTCTTTGTGAAAAGATTTTGTCTTTCTTTTCCCTAGTAGCTAGGATTTTCATTGCATAAAAGAGATAAAAAGTTTGTTTATCATCTTAGATTGCATTTTAGGAATTACATCTACATCTCGTGGTGAACCCGAAAGGCAAACTTCATAAACAAGATCAACTTAAAATAAATTCAATGAATCTAACAACGCTTTGGAACTTAACGCACAACATTTAGAGGTCTAGGCTAGAGACGTATTCCGGCGTCGTAAAGCCTGGTAACTGTTGTTCTCACTGATGGTTGGGTGATTCCTCCACTTTGAGATGATAAGTGCCAGTACGGACTTCTTCTCCCACGTACCTTCGAGTATATTTTGGGAGACCCCTATAGGCTTAAATCCTTTATCCGTAGGAAGCCATGTCTGCCGCCCTATCGATCGCAATGCACTGAACACAGCATTCGGGAAGATTGACTGTCGTACCGTAAAAAGTATTCTGCAGTTTTGTGATTGGTTTGGTACTCCCTCTACCTAGATTTCCAGAGTAGTCCCTTTTGTTCCTTTTCAGACTCCTTAACGTAAAAGGTCCATCAGAGCACTTGTCACTTCAGGCTCATTAAAAATCGAAGGCGACTAGAGTCATCTTTTGTTTTTTCTCGACTCTTAAAAACTAAAAAAACAAGTTGTGTCAAAGCGTCTAAAATTCATTTAATTCGGAAACATACTTCCCCTTTATTTTAGTTGATCGAGTAATCCGCAATCGTGGAAGAAAGTCAATTGAAACCCGGTCGTTCGCGGAGGCTTACGAGTCAACAATCTTTGTCTCCGGAATCGAAGCCAGTACAGACAAAGCGAACTCGTTTAACCGGCTCCAAATCTCCTATTAAAGTTAGAACAAGTGTTCCAATGACATCAGAGACTCCGGTTACTCCAAACATTTCTGGAATCCCTGCCTCTATAGAAGAAGTTCAACAGCCACAGAAGGACAGTGATACTGATCCTAGTCTGAGAGTAAACACTTGTGTTACCGAACCAGTTCCACTTTCGACCGGTTCGGAGAGTCTTGCTCTTCAAACATCTGTCGTTGTCGATTCCATACCTTCTTCGGCACCAGAAATATTCTACGAACCTGATGGTCTTCCCCTTCCACCTGGTTTGATTGCGATAGAAGAAATTGTAGAAGATCCTCCAACGAGTACTCCATCACAATTTAGAGTCGGGATCACTCTATATCCTTCTTCATCAGAAGTTAGTTTACCACCAACGGAAGCTCCTGTAGAATCGCTAGGTAATCTTTTGGATAGACTACAAATGTCTAAACAACCATCAACATCTAGGACTGTGTCGTCTGACACAGCGACGGCAAAACTCCCTGCTATCACTCCAACAATGTTCGCCGCTATACCATCTGTCCCGACTAGCTCTCAATCGCTAGGAGTCCACTCAGGGGCTATTTCGACAATATGGTCTATTCCTGTTTTTTCATCCGGAATAATATCCGGAAACTCTTATGTTGAGTCTCAACAAATTGATCCATTTGGAGGTCAATTTGGGCAGTCTGGTCCCCAAGGACAAACAATTCCCTTGAGTTCTGGATTACCACCGTATGGGGGGCAGTATACCCTTTCATTATCCCCTCCGGGAGGATATCCATATGGGAGTTCACAACAACATTCAGGTTATACTGGAATTACCTAAAGCGGTTGGGTACCAATACTACCTCAACAACCAAGAGCTGTATATTCGATGCAACAATGCTTACCTATGTCAAATATCCCAACTACACCAGCTATTGTGACGGTATCGCAAGTTCAAGCGCTGCCTCTTGTATGCCAACCTCAGGTTTCTCAGGTTGTAATGCAACAGCCCCTTGACCCTGCGACTCAACCACAATCGCCAACCGGTGGAACAACACAGGTTCAGACAGGTATAATTACCCCTCATCTTGGTCAAACTGTTAGTATCGGGCAACAGCACATGGCTTCACAACCATGGCTAGTGCAATACCAACAACCGCAATTCCAACAAGTATACCAAGGTTCTGAGCAACAAATCTTTGCTAATAGTGGGCAACCGTACATTCAAAACGGTCAAAATCAACCATTTTACAATGGTCATGCCCACCAACCTTACCAAACATACCAGCATCAAATGCATTATGCCAGTATGCAAAGACCAACTACTCAGGCAATCCCATCTTATCCTGGGTATGCTTCGCCTAACCTGAATCAGCAGTTACCCTTTGTGGCGACCTTAGAGTTACCTGATTTAAATAGGTTAACAAACGATCCAATCGCTTACGCCCCTTGGTGGCCGGCGATTCCGCATAAACTTCCATCAGATATTCCTAAATTTAATGGAAATCCGGGTGAAGATCCATCGAATCACGTGATGACCTTTCATCTATGGTGTTCATCAAACACCCTAAATGATGATTCGATAAGACTTCGCCTCTTTCAGAGGACGTTAACGGGTCCAGCGGCAAAATGGTACATTGAATTACCTAGAGCTTCGTTCGACAACTTCAGTACCTTAGCCACAACCTTTTTAACCCATTTTCAGTTACCAATAAGGTACGAAACGGGAACAGAACTTCTTACCAACTTCAAACAGACAACGGCCACTCACATATCTGATCATATACATGAGTGGTGACGTCGTCGTAGAATGGTAAAGACATATGTCCCCGATCAGCTTTTAGCTGAATGGTTTATCAAGTCATTACTACCTTCCATCACGGAATATGTGGCAAAGGGGGGAGTCGTAACAGAAGAGCAAGTTATCGCTCGTGCGCAATATCTGGACTTGATTTACACTCAGTCCGACACGCTCTACCATAAAATACCTGACGCCCCTAGACCGGAATTCTCAATTCCTCCTCCTCCTAAATCGAACAATGACTCTCATGCCAGCGATGGCGTGATTGGCACAACAGACACGAAATCGACCAAGGCTACATCCAAAAAGGCCCGTAAGATTTCAAGTCAAAATGAAAAAGATGAACTTCTTGCTTCGGAAGTAAATGTCGTATCGATGGATAAAGGCAAAGAAACCAAACAACCAGGAAGCAAGAAGAAAGGCAAAGGGAAGAAGAAGAAACAGGAGGAATCATCACCTGAAAAATCTTCCTCAAACCCTCCTGGAGATAGGAAACCAAAGAATCCATGCTTTATATGCGATGAGGATCATTGGACCGCGAATTGTCCACACAGAGCTGAGCTTAAAAAATTCTTCAAGAATTCAAAAACCTCCGCAGTGTTAACTGATCCATTTCCAAATCCAGGAACAAATCTGGTTGAAAGTGAACCCCGTCTCAAGTGCTAATGTTGTCGGTTTCAAAACAGCAAAATGATGCTTTGATATCGACAAGGAACAAAGATTATGGGAATCCACAGCTGTCGAACAACAAGGATAAAGATCAACCCAGTAGTTCGACAACAACTTCGACAGAAGTTGCGCCGCCCATCATCCCTGAATTGACAATAAAACCGCCAAAGGGAGTAGTACACAAGTCGACGTTTAATCCCCGCGCTAGAGCGGCACAGCATTATAATATAGTGGAAGATTTGGCCCAATCTCCATCCGCTATGTTGAATCTTGAAGTACTACAGAATTGCCCATCCCAAAGGCATGCTTTATTATCAGCCATTGGTGGGATTGACCCAAAGGATTCCAATCTTGTATCCTTCGACCATAAAGGATACGATCCTCAATTACCAGCTCAACTAGCTTTCCTTGTTCAAGTGAAAGCCCTCAACAAAACTGTTCATCGAACAATTATTGATGAGGGAGCATCTACATGTATTATGTCGATGAGTTGCTGGAAAACTTTAGGATCTCCAACCTTGTCGAGATCTTCGACGACATTAAAAGCATTCGACGGAAGGACATATACCCCATATGGTATACTAAGTAACTTGAAAGTTGAACTAGGAGGGAAAACGGTAGAAATAGATGTTGAAGTCATCGATGGAAATCTTGATTACAACATCCTACTAGGAAGACCATGGATATATGCTATGGCAGCTGTTGTGTCGACCTATTTTAGGAAGATTGCATTTCCTTTTCAAGGAGGGATTACAATCGTCGATCAACAAAACTTCCTCCCCAACGGTTCTCAAGTTACAGGAAGCATTCCCATGATCCATGGAAGCCCCCATTCGCTTCAGAATATCGGAGTAGGCCTACTAAAAGATCCTATACTAATGGGAACTTTCGCCTTTCCACCTCCAATCAACTTGGCGGAAGTGGCGTCGATAGGAACCTGCAATATGATATCTTCTAAAAAGATCTTAGAAAACGATATCAACATAGATCATGCAATGGTTTTGCCCCCAAGCCCAACGGAAATATTGTAGCAATCAATGTTCCTAGCATGGGAGGCAAACCCAAATCAATGCTCATCAAGCGTTTGGATAGATAGGTCTAAAGAATATGGTACCCCTTCAGATCCTTGGTCGCGAGTGCATGTCACCGACGAAGGAATTATCCAATCAATGGTAATTGAAGGAGCACCATGGAATGATTCCCACCATCGTTCCCTTCTTCCGGATTGTGGAGAAGATACTAAAGATGACCTTTATCATCCTTCAGTCTTTGATTTCCTATCAAACACTGTAAACACGGTGGATTCCGAGCGAAACTTGTCCAACATTGAAGAGACTATTGCCATAAATATCTCAACCAAAACAGATGTTGTAGAGAATATTTATGTCGGCAAATGTTGTTCTCCTTCAGAACTGGAAATATATAACGCTCTTTTTCACGAATTCAGAGATGTCTTTGCTTGGTCATATAGTGAAATGCCAGGCATTGACTCGAGTATCGTTGAACACGAAATTAATATGTATCCAGATGTCAAACCAGTACGACAACGGCTAAGGTAGGTGCACCCCAAGAAAGCCGCTACCATTAAGGCAGAAGTAGAAAAACTTCTCCATGCTGGTTTCATCTACCTGGTTCCTCTAACCGATTGGGTGTCGAATATTGTCCCTGTTATGAAAAAACAAGGAACAATTAGAGTGTGCGTCGATTATAGGGATGTAAATCAAGCTTGTCCAAAAGACAACTACCCTACACCCTTCATCGACCAGATAATTGATGAATGCGTCAGATGTGAAATCTTTTCATTCATGGATGGATTCTTCGGGTATAATCAAATAAATATCCGCCTGCAGGACCAGTTAAAGACTGCATTTATTTGTCCGTGGGGCACGTTCGCATATCAAAAATTACCCTTTGGTTTGAAGAACGCAGGGGTGACATTTCAGAGGGCAATGAATTATGCCTTCCATGACATCAAGAACATCGTTCAACCATACCTCGACGACCTTCCAGCTCATTCGCGAAAGCGGACTGATCATCCGCAACATTTAAGAGCGATATTTCTACGTTGCCGACACTACAAGATACGACTCAATCCACAAAAATGTGTATTTTGCGTCAGTTATGGTCGTTTTCTTGGCTTTGTAGTCTCGAAGGACGGGATTCGTCTCGACCCATGTAAGGTCCAGGCAATCATAAATTTGCCTCCACCTTCGAATTTGCTTCAGATTCAGAAACTCCAAGGGAAAGCGAACTTTCTGAGGAGGTTCATTCCAAATTACGCCGAACTTGCTAAAGGTTATACACGTCTTTTGAAAAAGGAAGTTCCCTTTGTTTGGGATCAAGTTGCGCAAGCTTACTTTGATGCTTTAAAAGAATCACCAATGAAAGCATCATTAATGTACGCTCCTGATTATCAAAAAGATTTTAACCTGTATCTGGCTACAGTGGATACGACCATCGCAATGGTTTTAGTTCAAGAAACCGATGGAATAGAACATCCCATATATTATTTAAGTAAAAACTTAAATGATACAGAAAGCAAATATTCTTACGTTGAAAAGCTAGCACTCGCAGCTGTTCAAGCAATACAGAGATTTCGACACTATGTCCTCTTTCGGAAAACTACCATTCTGTCAGATTGCAACCCCATGACTTATATTGTTGCGACAGTTGCTGGGGGGCAAATATTCAAAATGGATAGCAATCCTACAAGAGTTCGATCTGGAATTTGTAAAATCCAAATCAAAGAAAGCTCTAGTCTTCGCAGAATTATGGCGGAGGTGATGCCTACATTAGATAATACTGGTGAAACAGCTGCCCTCTTCTTTTTCAATCATCTAGTCGCCAGATTCGGCATACCACAGGCTATAGTCACAGATCATGGATCGCATTTTCGCAATCACATGATGGTCGAATTAGCTGCCAAACTAGGGTTGTCTCACGACAGCTCCACTCCATATTATCCGCAAGCCAACGGACAAGTTGAAGCAATCAACAAGGTCCTAAAGCACATGCTGCAAAGGACGATTGGAGTTCACAAGAGAAAATGGCACCTAATCCTGTACTCAGCTTTGTGGGCTTACCGAACATTGGTTAGGAATGCAACCGGGTTTACACCTTTCCAACTGGTATATGGCCTGGAAGCAGTCTTACCAATCCAGTGTGAAATCTCGTCTCTCAAACTCGCAATTGATCTCCTCCCCGGAACTTCAGAAGAAGAAGCTCGTTTCTTGGAATTAATCCAATTGGATGAAACCCATCGTGATGCCGCTTTGGCTAACGAAGCCCATAAGAAACGAGTCAAGGCGCAGTTCGACAAAAATGTCAAACCCCGTGTCTTCTCAGAAGGTGACTTGGTCTTGCTTTACGACCAAGAATCTGATAAATTGGGAGCAGGTAAATTTAATTCTTTATGGATGGGCCCCTATATTGTTAAATGAGTGTTAGCAAAAGGAGCCTACGAGTTAATGGATTATGACGGAATTCCACTGGCGCAACCTCGTAATGGGTTGTACCTCAAGCGTTACTATGCGTAATGGTAACCTGTATGCTTTTGTTATGTTTTTGTTTTCGCTAAAGTGTTTATTTTGGTCAAGTAATCCACTTTTTACATTTATTGCAGATGTCAAACCTATTGGAGTCATGTGTTGGATATGCCGACGGAGCGAGTCGTAGTTCGTGGAACCTATCTTCCGCAGCCTGGGCTATTTTTTATCCAAGCGGCGAGTTAGTAAGTTTCAGAGGGGTATGTATTGGTCGATCAACAAATAACATCGTTGAATATAGCGTGTTGATAGAACTTCTCTCTGATGCCATCACACATGGTATACGCCGACTAATTGTCAGGATAGACTCACAGCTCGTAATACTAGAAACCCAGCTATTTATCACATGTTCCTAAGGGTTAAGATTTTGGAAAGACGATTTGATTTTATTCAATATCAACATATTTCCAGAAACTTAAACACATTAACTGACTCATTAGCAAATTATGTGTTAGATAGACATTTGCAAAATTTATAAAAAGAAACATACCATCAATGTTTGCATTTGGATCATGTAACTTAACCAAAGTAAAACTCCAAAAATAAAAAATATATATAACTGTTTATGGTTTACACATAATGTTCTGTAACCAAGACAAAATCGGTCAAATGACCCAAAAACTCAAAATGCTAGGGGCTACCCTAGTCTAATGATGCTCGTGATAGCAAGTCACAGCCTGTGCGATCATGCGTAAGAGACGAGTCCATCGTCTAGGCACACCAGTAGTATGCCGCTGTAACCTCAAAGGTAGCTCGTCAGTCCTCACATCTGGAATACCAAGAGTGAGGCCCTCAACCTGCTCTTGTAATGCTGTGAGAGTCTCGGCCACATCGAGGTCACGAAGGATAGCCCTTCCGACGGCCTCTCCTGCTGGGGCAGCAGCTGGTACTCTCAGGTGAACTACTGGACGAACAGGACCAACATCTGCATGTACACATGAGTTTGATTAAAGTCTTGATAGAATAAAGCACAAGGACATTATAAACAAAAAACGATAAACAGGGATATGGTCAAAGATTTTACCAATGGCGCCCCACTGCTCGCCATCCGGCAGTACTAAATCTAGATCAACCCGGAAATCCATGCCAGCGTATGGATACTCAGAATAAACCATCTCCTGACGATCAAACCACCTGAAGAAGGTATCAGAAAATGAAATCTGAGACTGGCCAGCATGCCTAGACATATGGTCAACCCATCTCTGCATACGTGGTTCAGTAGGAGAAGGTAAATCGAGTGCAATGTATTGTGGCTGCATCAGTGGTATCTTCTCCAAGGCAAAGGCGGTCAAAATAGAACCATACCCAAAGTTCTTCAACCTCCCGCTCTTTATCTTGGTCAACTGTTCTTTCATTACAAGAAGTACTGCGTCGCACCAGTTGAACACCTTCGGTTGGAGGCATTCCAAGGCATGCTGCATATAAGATCGGTTGGCTACATGAAGAGCCGCACCACCGGCCATCCTACCAAAAGTAAACAGAATAATCCTAAGGGACCTGTCAGTGACATCACGAATGATGATCTTGCCGTCTTTACTCGGCTGAGATCCTTCTCTGCAGTACCGACGAACATAATCTCTCACAGAGTCGCCTCCTCGGGCCGAACCTAACAAAGAGATGGGGGCACCCAGCCTCAACAAGCCAGTCAAGAAATAGATGTCTACTACAGTCAAGGGGATAGATTTGCCCCTGATCTGGAAAACCTGATTGGTAGGATCCCAAGCATCGAGCAAATACTGCAGTAAGTTGATCTGCTGTCTCATGCTAGAAATGCGGAAGAACTTCAGCAAGCCACAGTTCCGCAGTGCATTTACTGTAACTGGATCATGTAGGGCAAGCATGTCCTCTTCTTCATGCTCACGTTCTCGCCATGTAATGGTCATCTTACTCCAAAGATCTCTGAAAAACAAACAAGAGAAGAGTTAGATCCTGATTTTGGTAAGAAACAGGCAAAATTTCCATCAAAAATTGTGCATCAAATTCCCTTTTTGCGCCCAACGCACCTGCAGCAGTGTTTTAGGTGCGTTGAATGTCAAATAGCCTTTAGACAGGCCAACATTCAACGCAGCTTTCGATACACAGAGGGTGCGCTGAAGGCAGAACGAGTTCTTCAAACCCCAAGGGCTCAGAAAAGCTAGGAATCAAGCTCAAAATGCAAAATGGAAACCATGCAATGAAAGAGCCTAGGTTTAGCTCCTACCTGGTCCAGACGGTGCTGAGAATCGTCCACAGAATCTCCTGAAATCAGCTGATGAAAATCAAGGGGGAAAAGCACCTCCAAAGCTCCAACAAACCAAAGTTTAAATGAAATGGTAAAATGAGAGGTAAAAACACTTTTTCATTGCTTTTTACGTAGTTCAAAGTAAAATATTAGTGTTCTAACTCGTTTTCAAGCATATATTGTTCATTTCTGACTAGTTTGATGAAGCAGTTGAAAATACAGTACGATATTTGAAAGAACAAAGCTATTTGTGGTAAAATCAAAATGGGACCATTTAATCGAGCAGTTTTAGCACATAGTTCAAGCTTGTTAAAAAATAAACATAATACATGAGCTAATGTTTCCACCTGCGTTTAAGCTCGTTAAAAAATGAACTATTCCCCGGTAAATAACCATCGTGAATGTAGTACTTCAGCCGTTAAAGCCTTGCTTGTGTCTGCACCGTCACCTCCACTTTTTCATTGGCCGATCATTCACCTCCATTTGATTGTTTACCCATTTTGAGTAACAGCTGCGAAGAGTGATTTCACTAGCCATCCTTGTGACACTGCCGTGATTGGAAAATTCCAAACCTTACCTGGAATCAGCTGCTACTCGTTTTATCACTCGTTCCTCAAAAGACGAGTCTCCTTTAAGCTCTTTTCAACTGACTCGTAAAATATGAAAAGATTGCCGAGCCATTGGCCTCTCCAGCTCGTTAAAGGGACAGGAAGTGCTATCCCTCCTCTAGATTTTAATCTTTTTGGACCCAAGGGATTATTACACAAAAAGATCGAGCGCCTGTTTTGTTCGGCTTGTTAAAAGTATCAAAAATCCATCCCTTCTGTATTGTTTTATACTTTTTCAGACTTAAGGGATTAGATGACGAAAAAGGAATTTTGGAGTTACCTTTACGTTCCTTTTCAGACTCTCTAAAATTGAAAAGGACCGAGTTATCTTTTTCGTTAAACTCGTTAAAAAGATTAATAGCGACAAACATGTCTATAGACGACAACAAGTTTCACTATCACTAGGCTCGTTAAAACATAGCGATGGGTTTGCCCGAAGGGCAAATTATAGAACAAGCATATGTTATTCTCCTCAAGCTTGACAAAAATAAAGAGGTACTGGTCAGCAATGACAGGGGAAAAATTGGGAAGAAAACTCAAAGAAACTTTGTTGATAGCAAGTCGCTCTTGAACATGACACTTCCGCTCCGTGTCCGAGTCGGGTTGGGTTGTTTCATTCACCGGTCACATCACCATGGTCACACCATACCATCCACATTTGGGGTTAATTCTACCGATCCATCACATCAGTGTCGCCGATATGTTCAAGAGAAGTCATTCAGAGAATTCACCTGTGTCTCACCCACTACCATATATTATACTCCATTCTTTCATGACCGCCACCCTGAACCTTATATCACCAGATCATTTTCACCTCCATTAAAATCATTTACTCCGTTCCATGTCATTAATGTGGGATTCATTAAGGCCCTCCTGTGATGGATCGCTTATTGTCGACATCAACTCATTATCCAAGAAGTTGATCTAGGAACACCCCATTCAGTACTTTGAAGCTTGCATGCCTCAATGGCAAGTTTCTCACTTCCGGCGACAGGTTTACATCAATGGCCTTCGACTGAAAGATTTTGCGTGGTGTTCGATGCCAAGTCCTTTATTCACACCACGTGAATTGTTCTGCGGTACCTTGAGGGTCATTATCATTATCAGTAATTCCTTTCGCGCTTGTTAACAGTTTACATCATTGACTGGTAATCAAGTGATGTTTTTCCATGTTCGACTTCAGAACATTTCTCACATGGATCGACTTGTACTTTGAGTGAAGATTAGACGAGATTGAAGACCCCGGATCTAGTTTCATCCATCCGGGCTGCGATATATATTCAGGGAAATAAATACATTAAATGTACATCATTGCAGCACAGATAATCATCCTACCAAAAGGATGGTGGCTCTACCAGAATCATCAGTCTACACTCAGACGATTTTCTGTCCTATGTACATGAAAATGAATTTATAAAGCTGAGCATGGGAATGCCTGCTTCAGCTAGATCATGAAAATATTATGAAGATAATGTATTGTATTATATCTTATTACAGGTCTCCTCCCAGCATTGAAAGAACTTCGTATCCTCATAATAAAGCATTTCACCCGACACCAAAAGGTTAACGGCCTCATACTTTAGGGGGCAAATGTTATAGACATTTTTGTGCCCTACAACCCCAAGCATGAAATGTCCATAAACCAAGGTCTCCTAAGTCCCTAAAAGTGTTGTTATAACCCCTAAAGGAACAAGGTCAACAGATTACAGCTTCTCCCAGAAGTTCTCCATGAAAAACTACTCATAATTAGTCAAAACAGGATCATTGCAGCTACTCCACTGGCTAGGTGCGTTGCATCTCACCCAAATGCACTGTGAGGGTGCTTTGCATTTCAAAAGTCCCTTCTGTGGGGTGCGATGGGCAAAAAATGACAAATGGCAGTGTCATTCCGCGAGGTGGAGAGGCAATGGAAGCTTCCAGAATCTTCTCCTGTGACACTTGCCTCACTGAATTCGACCAAGGATGAGTAAGAGACCCTCAGTCTCCAAGTGGAAGCCAGAACTGTCAGAGAGAAGACACTAATAAAATCACAAGCTGACTCATCCCCCTTACAGATATCTATATATGGATCCCTCATCCCAGAGATCCAGAGGATGGAATTTTGCATATTGTAAGGAATTGTTGTTGGTTTCTAGAGACAAACATCAGATTGTTGGGTGATCTAAGCTTTGTTTGAGGTGAAGAGGGGCTTCTTTGCTGGGAGGTTGATGCTGGGTCGGAACAACTGGTTGTAACTCCTCCTGGATCTTTTCTTGTTTATCAATAAAAGCTATTTGAGTTTTCCTCCATGCTTTTGTATCATTGATGATTGTTACATTTGTATGGTCAATTTACATCTGATCCTAGATTGTTTATGAATATAGATCCATGTCTTTGTATAGTGCTATGCTTCTGTGATCTTACAGGTACTTTGTGAAGCTGGGCGTGCAAGGGAGCAGGTAGCTGAGGACTATCAAAGAAGAGAGGGATCGAGTCAAGGGATTAGCGCAAGACAGAGGTTGGTCTTTCTGTTCCTCTCTATCTATAATTCATAGAGGAAAAACATAAGTATCTTTTCTCTGTTTGTTTCTAAGGCAGCTGTCACACCTTAGTGGGATAGAGCAGTTCTATATAGACACTTTTCCCTGTAACAGAAGGTGAAGGGGTAACTTCAGTATCATCTAATTTCTAATTAGATTGTTGAGGAATTACAGTGTTTTGAACAACAGAGGTTGAGAAAAGCCATAATGGTAGGCCAATTGTGATTCTTGGAAGGGATAATGTAGCCATATATGGAGAACCAATATCTCCCCAAGAGGAGAAAGGACTAGGATTCCCTCCAAGGGGGATTCCTTGATTGGTAGACTCCATTATCTCAACCTCAGATCAACGAAGGAACATGGATGTTATTCCGATTAAAATAAATTTTAAGACACTTTGACACAACTTGCTTTTTAAATTTTTAAGAGTCGAGAAAAAGCTAAAGGTGACTCTAGTCGCCTTCGATTTTTAATGAGCCTGAAGTGACAAGTGCTCAGATGGACCTTTTCTTTTAAGGAGTCGAAAAGGAACGAAAGTGACTGCTCTGGAAGTCTAGACAGAGAATTTACCAAACCGATCATAACACTGCAAAATACACCTTGGTGATAAATGATAGAGAAATTATCAAGGCAGCAGACACGGCTTCCTAAGGATAAAGGATATCAGCCTATTGTGGTCTTCCAATATATACTCGACGGTACGAGGAGCACAAGTCTGTACTGCAACTTGTCATATCAAAGAGGAGGAATCACCCAACCTTCAATGAAAATGATAGTTACCAAGTTTTACGATGTCGGAACACGTCTCTAGCCTAGACTTCTAGATGTGTTGCATTAGGTTCCAAAGCGTTTTTATGTTCATTGAGGTTTATTTTAGAGTTGATCTTGCTTAGAAGTTTGTATTTCAAGGTTCACCACATGATGTAGATGTGAAATTCCTAAATATGCAATCTAAAATGATAAACAGTCGTTTATGTTCTTTTAGCAAAGAAAATCCTAGCTACAAAGGAAAGAAGATAATGATTTTCTTTCAGCAGAGAGCATAGCGCAAACACTAAATGCACTTTCCTAAATCAAATTTCGCATGCATTCAAAATGCAGATGCACATGCATGTATTTTTTTTCTGCTTTCTTAATGTGTGAATGCCAAAAAGAAATCTAAGTACAAATCTGAACTATTTTCTTTCAAAGTGACATTACTAACGATTTTCTTTTCAAAACGAAAGGAAGACCAAGATGACACTTTTCGATTTCAAATTTAAAACTGTTTTCGACACTTGAAATACTAATAATTTAAAAATCAAATACAATGACAAAAGTACAATCAACTATCTATAAGAGGAAGACTTTACGACACTCTTATTTTGATTTCAAATGATAATTACGACACTTGCATCAAAAACGACAGTTCGATTAGGCTACTTTCGACAAAGGAAGACTGTAAATGATTGACAAATACACAAAAACATTTACAATTCTTAACTGATGGAGGCTGAAATATGTGAAGGAAGAAGGTTTTAGCAAGAAGGTACTAATCATGAAGAGAAAAACTACTGAATAAAACTGAAAACAAGGAGGAAAAAACCAACTTTCAGAGAAAAAAGCAGTATCACTCAATCATCACACCTACAACACAGGGAAACAGGGATGCATCTCACTTGCAATACACAGGAGGTGCAATGCATCCAGGTTGCACAATTACAGACAGTGCGATGGACTAGGGAGTGAAACTGAGCTTGGTTTTTGCTCAAAATTGCAGCTAAGTTCAGTGATTTAGGCTGAGTAATGATGGATAATAAAAAACAAAGCATAAGGGTAAGATCTGATGAGGTTCTGAGCTACCACAAGGGCACTTAGAATGCTTTGTAAGTCATATGTTCAATTCATAAACCAACTTGGAGATTGACTGAAGCAGCGTTTATCTACTTGACAACTGCATAGCAAAGGCATTTCGAAGGTTAGCTGGCTAACTTCAGGCTCCGTCTATAGTTTATAAAGCAAACAATAAACAAACAAAACAAACAATTCATTCCCCAGTGGAGTCGCCATTTTGTTTCAGGGAAAACTAATGTTGATTCAAACTGCTAGTTCCACTAAGACGGGTAGCTATCTTAGAAACAAACAATGAAAGCTTTTCAAGAGTTCTTTTAAGTGTGATAGATGGAAGAGAAGAAAATAGGACCAACCTGGATCTTATGCTTTGATCCTAGCTTGATTTCTCCTTTCCTCGATAGAATTTGCCACTCCTCTCCTACTTGTCTCGCTTTCAAAGAGTACCTATAGAGTCAAAGTAACAGCAAACTATCAAAGCATCTCTATCTAAAACATCATAAACAATGCAAAAGCAAAAACACATTGACCATACAATTACATTTATAAACAATAATCTTCACAAATACACGATTATATAGAGGAAAACTCAAATAACTTTATTAATAGTAATGTAAGAGAGGATTACAACCCAGCTGTCTGATCCAGCATCATCCTCCCAGTTGTAGAAGCCCTCTTCACCTCATGAACAAGCAAATCACCCAACAATGCAATGTCTCTTCTCACCAACAAACCAATAGCACTTCCTTACAAAATACAAAATTCCAGCCTCTAGATCTCTCAAATGAGGGATCCATTTATAGATGTCTTGCAAGGGTGTGAGTCAGCTCTGGGTTTTTGATTAGTGTCATTCCACTGATAGTTCTTGGTTCCACTTGGAGATTTCTTTGATCTCTTACTCATCCCTGGGCGAACTCAGAGCGGCAAGTGTCACAAGAGAAGTTTTTGTGTCACAGGAGAAGTTTCTGGAAGATTCCATGATCATCCACATTGCAAATTGTCTTTGTCATTTGTCTATTCTTGCTCATCACACCCCATAGAAGGCCATTTCAGTATGCATCACACCTTGCCCATGGAGCAATCTGTATGGTCCAGTTTTGGCTAGTTCTGAGTAGTTTTTCAGGTGGAACTTCTGGGAAATGATGTAATCAGTTGACCATGATCCTTTAGGGTATGAAACAACACTTTTAGGGACTTAAGGAGCCCTTAGTTTATGGACATATGACTTTGGGGTTGCAGTGCCCAAATATGTCTATAGCAAGTGGATTGGGGTTTATGAATTCTTTGGCATGTATATATATGTATTGTAACATTGAAAGGAATATAATAAAAAAATAACTTGGTATTCTCGGTTTTGTGATCTAGGGGAAAATATGTGTATATTTGTTATATGTTCTCACCATTGTATATTTTAATATTTTAAGAATTTGTTTGCAGTTAATTTATGTACATGGTTAAAACCTACATCTGGTATTAGAGATGTTTCAACTTCAAGGGGATGTATTTACTACTTAGGGGTTTTGCTCGGGCCTGTGGTAGACACTATTACAATGGGAGATTAGTGGGATCGATTCTTGCAGTGAAAGAAGATGATGAACAATGGAAAGATAGAGATCGAGAAATTCAAATGACAAAGTTTTGAGTTGTGGAATCAAAATA